>SJYT01053331.1:502816-515304 GCA_006410635.1 Cephalophus harveyi
TGAGTGCAATTGTGCAGTAGTTTGAGCATTCTTTGGCATTGCCTTTCTTTGGGATTGGAATGAAAACTGACCTTTTCCAGTCCTGTGGCCACTGCTGAGTTTTCCAAATTTGCTGGCATATCGAGGGCAGCACTTTCACAGCATCATCTTTCAGGATTTGAAACAGCTCAACTGGAATTCCATCACCTCCACTAGCTTTGTTCGTAGTGATGCTTTCTAAGGCCCACTTGACTTCACATTCCAAAATGTCTGGCTCTAGATTAGTGATCACATCATCATGATTATCTGGGTCATGAAGATCTTTTTTCTACAGTTCTTCCGTGTATTCTTGCCACCTCTTCATAATATCTTCTGCTTCTGTTAGGTCCATACCATTTCTGTCCTTTATCGAGCCCATGTTTGCATGAAATGTTCCCTTGGTATCTCTAATTTTCTTGAAGAGATCTCTAGTCTTTCCCATTCTGTTCTTGTCCTCTATTTCTTTGCACTGATCACTGAAGAAGACTTTCTTATATCTTCTTGCTATTCTTTGGAACTCTGAATTCAGGTGCTTATATCTTTCCTTTTCTGAGTACATCATGTGAAATCCTGGGCTGGATGAAGCACAAGCTGGAATCAAGATTGCTGGGAGAAATATCAATAACCTCAGATATGCAGATGACACCACCCTCATGGCAGAAAGTGAAGAGGAACTAAAGAGTTTCCTGATGAAAGTGAAAAAGGAGAGTGAAAAAGTTGGCTTAAAACTCAACATTCAAAAAAGTAAGATCATGGCATCTGATCCCATCACTTCATGGCAAATAGATGGGGAAACAATGGAAACATTGCCAGATTTTATTTTCTTGGGCTCCAAAATCACTGCAGGTGGTGACTGCAGCCATGAAATTAAAAGACACTTGCTTCTTGGAAGAAAAGCTGTGATCAACCTCTCTGCTCTGCTAAGCCTGCTAAGTCACTTCAGTCTTGTCCGACTCTGTGCAGTCCCATAGATGGCAGTCCACCAGGCTCCTCCATCCCTGGGATTCTCCAGGCAAGAACACTGGAGTGGACTGCCATTTCTTTCTCCAATGCATGAAAGTGAAAAGTGAAAGTGAAGCCGCTCAGTCGTATCCGACTCTTAGCGACCCCGTGGACTGCAGCCTACCAGACACCTCTGCCCATGGGATTTTCCAAGCAAGAGTACTGGAGTGGGGTGCCATTGCCTTCTCCATGTGACCAACCTACACAACATATTAAAAAGCAGAGACATTACTTTGCCAACAAATTTCCATCTAGGCAAGGCTATGGTTTTTCCTGTAGTCATGTATGGATGTGAGAGTTGGACTCTAAAGAAAGCTGAGCGCTGAAGAATTGATGCTTTTGAGCTTTGGTGTTGGAGAAGACACTTGAGAGTCCCTTGGACTGCAAGGAGATCCAACCAGTCCATTGTAAAGGAAATTAGTCCTGAATATTCATTGGAAGTACTGATGTTGAAGCTGAAACTCCAATACTTTGGCTACCTAACACTAATTGACTCATTGGAAAAGACCCTGAGGCTGGGAAAGATTGAGGGCAGGAGGAGAAGGGGATGACAGAGGATGAGATGGTTGGATGGCATTACTGACTCAATGGACATGAGTTTGGGTAAACTCCAGTAGTTGGTGATGGACAGGGAGGCCTGTCATGCTGCAGTTCATGGTGTCGCAAAAGTCGGACATGACTGAGTGACTGAACTGAACTGATGTTAAGTATAAGATGCCGTCAGATTTCAGAGCAGTTAAAATGTGAAAAATGTGCTGTTAAAAGTCAAAGAACTTATTGGGAAATGCGTACTATGTAGGTTTGTGTTAACTTTATTTGTTTTTGTATGGTCATCTCTCTCGCGCGTGCGTTCTCTCTTTTTTTTTAAAGTAAACCAAGTTTTCTAAAAAGAAAGAAAAGTGACATCACAGTGCATTTAAGACTCAGGGCTCACCATTGGCCTTAAAAAAAAAAAAAAAACTATTTGCAAAATGATTTCAGATTCACTGGAATATTGAGCACTAAACAGAGAGGTCTCCATATTCCCTTGATGAAACTTCATTTTCTGAAATTAAGTAACTTGAAATAGAAGAGAGGCCACTTTAGTTACCTCTACTTATATTTCACTATGTGACTTCCTTTTTTTCAGACACAGAGAATAATTTAGGAAAGAAAAAAGCAAACAAAAATCATGCAATTCTCTTAAGGAGATGCTATGAATATGGTCTCTGCTTTAAAGAAATTAAAGAAAGAAACTTTCTTTAAAGCAGATGCATCACAAAGAAACCTGAGCACAAAAGAACTGATGCTTTTAAACTGTGGTGTTGGAGAAGACTCATGAGAGTCCCTTGAATTGCAAGGAGATCCAACCAGTCCATCCTAAAGGAAATCAGTCCTGAATATTCATTGGAAGGACTGATGCTGAGGCTGAAGCTCCAATACTTTGGCCACCTGATGCGAAGAGCTGACTCATTCGAAAAGAGTTAGGATGCTGGGAAAGATTGAAGGCAGGAGCAAAAGGGGACGACAGAGGATGAGATGGTTATATGGCATCACTGATTTGATGGACATGAGTTTGAGCCAGCTCTGGGAGATGGTGATGGACAGGGAAGCCTAGTGTTTTGTGATCCATGGGGTCACAAAGAGTCAGACACAACTGAATGATTGAACTGGTGAATATGGAAAAATCCTTTAAATCAATATCTCATAATGATATCTCTGAGCATGGAAGAATTGACTCATAAAAATTACTAAGCTCCCATAATATTCTAAGAGTTTGGGTACTATACTAATTGGAATAACCTCAAAAAACATATAACCACTGACACTTGGATTTATGAGTGGTATCTAAGTACCTTTTGTATCAAAAGAGTTGTGTTAATCAGGGCTATTCATAATAAAGATCACACTAAATTAAATAATTGGAAAATACTCCCTAATAGCAAGAGATTCACAACAATGTTTGACTGCTGCTGCTGCTGCTGCTGCGTCACTTCAGTCGTGTCCGACTCTGTGTGACCCCATAGACGGCACCCCACCAGGCTCCCCCATCCCTGGGATTCTCCAGGCAAGAACACTGGAGTGGGTTGCCGTTTCCTTCTCCAATGCAAGAAAGTAAAAAGTGAAACTGAAGTCGCTCAGTCGTGTCCGACCCTCAGCGACCCCATGGACTGCAGCCTTCCAGGCTCTCCATCCATGGGATTTTCCAGGCAAGAGTACTGGAGTGGGGTGCCATTGCCTTCTCCAAATGTTTGACTAAGATGAGATTTAGGGAGCCTGTTGGATCTATGTGTCTCTATCTCTTCACTTAGCGCACAAAAACTTTTAATATAAACAATAATCAGTCCTTCATAGCATGATAATTTTATAATTCCAAGTCTATGTTGGATTTTGGGGTGTAACAACAAAGAATGGCATTGTGTTTTTAATGGTTTTAAATATTGTAATGTTTTAGGATAAATGGGTTATTTATTATGAATCATGAACTCCTTATTACCAAATTCAGACTTAAATTGAAGAAAGCAGGGAAAACCGCTAAACCATTCAGGTATGACCTAAATCAAATCCCTTATGATTATGCAGAGGAAGCGAGAAATAGATTTAAGGGCCTAGATCTGATAGACAGAGTGCTTGACGAACTATGAAATGAGGTTCGTGACATTGTACAGGAGACAGGGATCAAGACCATCCCCATGGAAAAGAAATGCAAAAAAGCAAAATGGCTGTCTGGGGAGGCCTTACAAATAGCTGTGAAAAGAAGAGAGGTGAAAAGCAAAGGAGAAAAGGAAAGATATAAGCATCTGAATGCAGAGTTCTAAAGAATAGCAAGAAGAGATAAGAAAGCCTTCTTCAGCGATCAATGCAAAGAAATAGAGGACAAGAACAGAATGGGAAAGACTAGAGATCTCTTCAAGAAACTTAGAGATACCAAGGGAACATTTCGTGCAAGGATGGGCTCGATAAAGGACAGAGATGATGTGGACCTAACAGAAGCAGAAGATATTAAGAAGAGGTGGCAAGAATACACGGAAGAACTGTACAAAAAAGATCTTCATGACCCAGATAATCATGATGATGTGATCACTAATCTAGAGCCAGACATCTTGGAATGTGAAGTCAAGTGGGCCTTAGAAAGCATCACTACGAACAAAGCTAGTGGAGGTGATGGAATTCCAGTTGAGCTGTTTCAAATCCTGAAAGATGATGCTGTGAAAGTGCTGCACTCAATCTGCCAGCAAATTTGGAAAACTCAGCAGTGGCCACAGGACTGGAAAAGGTCAGTTTTCATTCCAATTCCAAAGAAAGGCAATGCAAAAGAATGCTCCAATTACCGCACAATTGCACTCATCTCACATGCTAGTAAAGTAATGCTCAAAATCCTCCAAGCCAGGCTTCAGCAATACGTGAACCGTGAACTCCCTGATGTTCAAGCTGGCTTTAGAAAAGGCAGAGGAACCAGAGATCAAATTGCCAACNTGAAACTCCAGTACTTTGGCCACCTCATGCAAAGAGTTGACTGATTGGAAAAGACTCTGATGCTGGGAGGGATTGGGGGCAGGAGGAGAAGGGGACGACCGAGGATGAGATGGCTGGACGACATCACTGACTCAATGGATGTGAGTCTGAGTGAACTCCGAGGGATGGTAATGAACAGGGAGGCCTGGCGTGCTACAATTCATGGGGTCGCAAAGAGTCGGACACGACTGAGCGACTGAACTGAACTGAACTGATTATGAATCAATTTAAAAAAACCTGAAAAACAGGACCTCCTATTTGCTAGACATGAGACCAGTAAGTAGAGCTGGCAAATGGTGTGGATTACAAGGATGGGAAGAGGTCAGCTCAGGAGGAGGCACTCTTCCTATTTAAACTGTATTTACCCATCTGCGTGCAGACATCTCGCATCCAAAACAAAGAAGATTACCTTTTCCTGACTCTGTCTACTGCAAAAATACTTGGCCTCACCACTCTCTTCTTAGCTTCTCCATTTTCTTATCTCATTTTATGTTCTCACGTCTGTGCTCATTGCTTGGGCCGGATGAGAGTTTGCTTTAGCAATTTTGCAACTTTACCTCCTTTTTTTAAAATTCAATTTTTGGCTGCTCTGGGTTTTCCATTTTGTGCATGGGTTTCTTAGTTGTGGGGAGTGGGGCTCTGGTCGCAGTGGACAGGTTTCTCATTGCAGTGGCTTTTCCTGTTGAAGAGCTTGGGTTCTAGGCAGGCAGGCTTCAGTTGCTGTGGTACAGGGCTTAGTTGCTCGGAGGCATGTGGGATCTTCCCAGACCAGGGATCAAACCCATGTGCCCTGCATTGGTAGGTGGGTTCTCAACCCACCAGGGAAGCCTCTCAAGTTTACCTCTTGAATGCAGTTTTACCACTGTCCCTGGCTCCATCACTCTTCAGACATACTGTTTCACTCAGGGTTCAGCACCCCTGGTCCCCTTAGCCTATTTGGCCAGCACCTCCTCTGGACCTTAGACCACTGATGAGTCAAGAGCAGACAAGAAACTTTTTGGTGATGAGGCGGGACATAAAGAGATAGCTCTCCTTCCATGGAGGATCGCATTTCATTTGGAGATGTTGCCATAAATGCACAACAGGTGGAGAATTAGAGAGCACTTGCCTGAAGTAGAGTTATGATCATCCTCTTATTTATAGAATCAGATTGCATTCCATTTATGACATTGACTTTTTGATTTTTGTTCATTTGTTTGACATTGCAAGTCTCCCAGGAAAATTATGTGAAGTCAATCATGTTTGCTGGTCTAATTGTAACACATATGCATTAAAGAAGTAAGCACATGTATAGAAAGAAATTTACATTGTATTATTGGGTTACCTTTTAAAAATAGATGTTTTGATGTAAGAAAATAATTTTGAACTTAATGGAAATATAATCCTGGTTTTATAGTCACTTCCTGTGAAACTGCAAATCACTCAGTAAACTTCTTTCTTTCTGAAAAATTAAATGAATATAGTTAGGTTTATTTTATTTTCTTGGGCTCAAAAATCACTGTAAGCAGTGACTGCAGCCATGAAATTAAGACACTTGCTCCTCAGAAGAAAAGTTGTGATAAATGTAGACAGCTTATTAAAAAGCAGAATTATCACTTAACTGACAAAGGTCTGTATAGTCAAAGCTATGGTCCTTTCAGTAGTCATGTACAGATAGGAGAGCTGGACCATAAAAAAGGCTGAGCAATGAAGAATTGATGCCTTTGAATTGTGATGCTGGAGGAGACTCTTGAGAGTTCCCTGGATAGCAAGGAGATCAAACCAGTCAGACTTAAAGGAAATCAGTCCTGAATATTCACTGGAAGGATTGTTGCTAAAGGTGAAGAGCCAACACTTTGGCCACCTGATGCAAAGAGCTGACTCACTGGAAAAGACCGTGATGCTGGGAAAGATTGAAGGCAGGCAGACAAGAGGGTAGCAAAGGAAGAGATGGTTAGATAGCATCACTGACTCAGTGAACGTGGATTTGAAAAAACTCTGGAAGATAGTGAAGAACAGAAGAGTCTTACATGTTTCATGAGGTCACAGAGTTGGACACGACTAGGGGACTGAGCAAAAACAAGGCTTATCTTTAGAAATTCTTTCCAACTTAAAATTTCGTTTATTTTAAACCCTATAAGCTCAAGTTTCCTAGGAGATAAATACAAGATTATATTTCATACCCAAAGATAATCTAGAAAGGATTAAGAGATATTTATACTAAAGAAATGTATTTTCTTTGGTCTACCTGGACTTCAAGGAAAAAATCATCTAAAGAGTTAAACAGTCACACAAGTTGACTTGAAAACTGAGTCATCATATCACACGTGCTCAGTCATGTAAAGACTTTATTTTTCGTTAGTAGCTTTTCATTCTTTATTCATCAGTCTCAGGAAAAGGCTGGTCTCTATTTATCTGGCTTTCTGCTCTATGTTCTGCATTTCCTGGCAAGATGGGTTACTTGGAAGTCTCTACAGATAATTTTTGTTGATAGAGTGACTGCAAACCAGCTTCCCAGGCACTGTCAGAAAGTCCATTTTGAATCATGACTACTCTAGGCCAGTCTTCATTAAAAGGCAAGGTTTGAGGCAAAGGTGAGATGCTCCATTGGGCTAAACATCTCACTGATAACAATGAGAAACTCTGGACAAAAATTTAAAAACAAAATTATTTGAGGTCTTTGCAGTGCAACTCCAAAGAGCCAGACACGGAGAGGATGTGATGCTTTGAACTGTCCTGGATAAGATCCACACTGGAACATCTTTTCCCCAGAGGACACGCTCCAGGCCACATGGAGTGCTTATAATTTTAGTTCTTTTCTGTATATAATTCATACTTTTTCTTCCATGCATCTTGGATCCTGCTATTTCCCAGGAATTTTCTTTTCCATTCCTATCTATTTTGACTACTTTCACCCTTTCAAGTCCAGTTATTTGTCTAGTTATTAGTGAAACCTTTATTGACCTTTCATTACTTTCTCTTCTGCAATTTCCTGAAGACCTTGAAGTATGTGCCACTCATTTGCTTTTATCTATATGCAATTTCTTACTTGACTATCCTTCAAAATAAAAAAAATCTCCACTTCTAGAGTCAAAAGTCTACATGTTGTCTCCTGGCTTCCTGCTTCACTTTGATTAAAATTTGAAGTATAGTTGGTGTAGAATATTATATGAGATATAGGTATGTAATACAGTGATTCACAATTTTTAGAGGTTATACTTCATTTATAGTTATTATACAATATTGGCTGTATTCCCCGTATTATATTCTTATAGCTTATTATATACCTAACGGTCTGTACTTTCCTCTCCCCAAGCCCTATCTTGCCCCTCCCCCCAGTGGTAACCATTAGTTTTTTCTCTATCTCTGTGAGTTTGCTTCTTCTTGTTATATTCACTAGTTGGTTATATTGTTTTAGATTCCATGCACAAATGATATCATATAGCATTGTTTTTCTCTGTCTGGCTTATTTAACTTAGCATAATGCCCTCCAAGTCTATCCATTTTACTGCAAATGGCCAAATGTCATCTCTTTATGGCTGAGTAGTATTCCATTATATATATGTGTATTCCAGTATATATGTATTCCAGTATACAGGTAAATATATTTACCTATGATGGACACTTAGGTTACTTCCATACCTTGGCAATTATAAATAATGCTGCTATGAACATTGGGGTGCTGTTTTGTTTCTTTTGGATATATATTCAGGAGTGACATTGCTGGGTCGTATGGTAGTTCTATTTTTAGTTTTTTTTTTGAGAAAACTCCATACTGTTCTCCATCTTAGCTGCACCAATTTACATTCCCACCAGCAGAGTAGGATGGTTCCCTTTTCCCCACAACCTCTCCAACATTTGTTATTTGTGTTCTTTTTGATGATGGCCATTCTGACAGGTGTGAGGGGACATCTTATGCTTCTGATATGCTTTCCCCTGATAATTAGTGATGCTGAGCATCTTTTGATGTGCCTCTTGGCCATCTGCATATCCTCTTTGGAGACATGTCCGCTGCACTCTTTTAGAGCACTCTTATCTCATTTCTGAAAGATTTACCTTCTTTGAGCATGTTAGGCTTTGAAGTGGGGTATGCATGGGAGGTGTTATGCCTCTGAATTTGGACAATATACCAACTATGAGCCCCTCTGTTTTCAGCTGTAAGATGAGAGTGAGGATGGTAACTCCCTTTCAGGGCTGTGGTGAGGCTCAAGTGAGGGGACTAAGTAGAAGTGTCTGGTAGTAAGTAGATATTCTTCTATGGCAAATCTTAGCCCTTTCCCCAGGAGCAGATTTTAAAAGTACTGAGAATTCTTCCCATCCTGAATGCAGGCTTGGACATTAGGACAGTAGCAGTCAGGAGCCACGCAGAGGCTTGAATAGGATCTATGCATCAGAGCTTGTTGGTTCCTGTGTTTCTGTGGAACCCTGAGATCCTGCAGGAAGGAGTCCAGGCCAGCTTACTGGGAAACAAGACCTCGTGGAACAGAGGGGGGGCCTTCTCCTCTCCTTCTGAACATATAAGATATTCAGAAATTCATAGATCATTGTGTATGTACACATACATAAAATATTCAGAAATTCATTCCCAATTATTTATGTGGAGTAATGCAATAATATCTGGTATTACCTTATCCAAAAAATAAGAGAAATTTAAATTTACTTATCTTTAAGTAGAAGGGAGAATATACTAAGATAAAAATAAATTAAAAAATAGAATCCAGTCAGGTATTAGAAACAGATAATTAAATTCAAAAGTTAACTTTATGATGACTGATCAAGCAAAAGCGCTTAAGAAAAAAAAAGTAAACACAGATTACCAATATCAGATAGGAAAAAGGAAATATTATTATTATGCCACATTCTACCAAAATTCCAAGGATAATTATTCAGTATCATACTGCTGTTGTTTTGTCACTAAATCACATCTTTTTGTGACTCTGTGGACTGTAGCCCACCAGGTTCTGTCCGTGGGATTTCCCAGGTGAGAATACTGGAGTGGGTTGCCATTTCCTTCTCCAGGGGTTGAACCTGTGTCTCCTGCATTGGCAGGTGGATTCTTTACCTTTGAGCCACATGGGAAGCCCGTTCAGTAATATAACTTTATATTAATAAATTTAACAATCTATGCCAAGTGAATGACTATATTGGAAAAACAATTTATCAAAACTGATACACAAAGAAAAAAAATCAAAATAGCTCTTTAGATATTAAACTATCAAACATGAATTAGGAAAGAAAAAGAACCTCATTATTAAGAAAACTTCAGGCACAAAAGTTCCCCTGACATACGCTATAAAAATTAGTAGAGATAATACTACTCTTCCACAAAGATTTTTAGGAAATATAGAGGTAGGGAAAACTTGTTCCAATTCATTGTATGGAGCCAGCTTCAATCTGATGCACAAATCTTTTAAAATGAGTTTTAAGAAAAGATATTTGAGTGATATCTACTGTTTAACATACTCCAAAATCCTTAGTTTGATACCAGCGAATAAACAAGTGGGCTTATCCCAGGAATGAAAGGCAGGTAAAACATTAAAAAAAAAAAAAAAAAAAGGCAACTCACCCCTTCAATAGAAAAAACAAACAAGCATATGATTATCTTAATATATACAGAAAACGTGTTTAAAAATAATTCTGCTCCTGTTTATGATAAAACATCACAATCAGTCAGGAACACAGGGATCTCCTTCAACTTAATTATGGGCCTCTGCCAAAAATTTGGAGCTAACATCATCATTAATGGTGAAATAGTAAAAGTGGTTCCTCTAAGATGGGGCCAAGGTAAGGACAGTCAGCTTCAGTGCTTCTAGTTAACATCTTACTGGGTACCAGCCAGGGCAGGGCAGAGAATAAATGAGCCAAGTTACCCTAAATGGACTTGAAGAAGAAAACCTGTCTTTGTCATAAATGACTTATTTGCTTGGTTTCAGTTCAGTTCAGTTCAGTCACTCAGTTGTGTCTGACTCTTTGTGACCCCGTTAATCGCAGCACGCCAGGCCTCCCTGTCCATCACCAACGCCCTGAGTTCACTCAGACTCAAGTCCATCGAGTCAGTGATGCCATCCAGCCATCTCATCCTCGGTCGTCCCCTCTCCTCTTGCCCCCAATCCCTCCCAGCATCAGAGTCTTTTCCAATGAGTCAACTCTTCCATGAGATGGCCAAAGTACTGGAGTTTCAGCTTTAGCATCATTCCTTCCAAAGAAATCCCAGGGTTGATCTCCTTCAGAATGGACTGGTTGGATCTCCTTGCAGTCCAGGGGACTCTCAAGAGTCTTCTTCAACATTACAGTTCAAAAGCATCAATTCTTCGGCGCTCAGCCTTCTTCACAGTCCAACTCTCACATCCATACATGACTACTGGAAAAACCATAGCCTTGACTAGACGGACCTTTGTTGGCAAAGTAATGTCTCTGCTTTTGAATATGCTATCTAGGTTGGTCATAACTTGTCTTCCAAGGAGTCAGCGTCCTTTAATTTCATGGCTGCAATCACCATCTGCAGTGATTTTGGAGCCCCCCCAGAATAAAGTCTGACACTGTTTCCACTGTTTCTCCATCTATTTGCCATTTGTCATCACTTCCTGGGAAATAGATGGGGAAACAGTGACAGACTTTATTTTGGGGGTTTCCAAAGTCACTGCAGATGGTGACTGCAGCCATGAAACTAAAAGTCACTTGCTCCTTGGAAGAAAAGCTATGGCCAATCTGCTGCTGCTAAGTCACGTCAGTCATGTCTGACTTGGTGCGACCCCACAGATGGCAGTCCACCAGGCTCCCCCATCCCTGGGATTCTCCAGACAAAAACACTGGAGTGGGTTACCATTACCTTCTCCAGTGAATGAAAGTGAAAAGTGAAAGTGAATTCGCTCATTTGTGTCCGACTCTTCGTGACCCCATGGACTATAGCCTACCTGGCTCCTCCATCCATGGGATTTCCCAGGCAAGAGTACTGGCCAACCTAGACAGCATATTAAAAAGCAGAGACATTATTTTGCCAACAAAGGTCCATCTAGTCATAGTTATGGTTTTTCCAGTAGTCATGTATGGATGTGAGAGTTGGACTATAAAGAAAGCTGAGCACTGAAGAACTGATGCTTTTGAATTGTGGTGCTGGAGAAGATGCTTAGGACTCCCTTCGACTGCAAGGAGATCCAACTAGTCCATCCTGAAGGAAATCAGTCCTAAATATTCATTGGAAGGACTGATGTTGAAGCTGAAAATCCAATACTTTGGCCATCTGATGTGAAGAACTGACTCATTGGAAATGACCCTGATGCTGGGAAAGATTGCCACAGGGAGGAGAAGGGGATGACAGAGGATGAGATGGTTGGATGGCATCACCAACTCGATGGACATGAGTTTGAGTAAGCTCCAGAAGTTGATGATAGACAGGGAAGCCTGGTGTGCTGCAGTTCATCAGGTTGCAAAGAGTCAGACATGACTGAACGACTGAACTGAACTGAACTGAACTGATGCTGTGAAAGATTGATGGTAAAAGGAGAAGGGAGTGGCAGAGAATGAGATGGTTCAATATCATCACTGACTCAATGGACATGAATTTAAGCAAACTCCAGGAGACAGTGGAGGACAGAGGAGCCTGGTGTGTTCCAGTCCATTGGGTCACAAAGAATTGAACATGACTTAGCAACTGAACTGAACACTTGGGAAGCCAAATATTATATGAGTATCTATAATTATGGAGCTTCGCCAGTGGCTCAGATGATTAAGAATCTGCCTAGAATGTTATGACCAACCTAGACAGCATATTAAAAAGCAGAGACATTACTTTGTCAACTAAGGTCCATCTAGTGAAGGCTATGGTTTTTCCAGTAGTCATGTAAGGATGTGAGAGTTGGACTGTGAAGAAAGCTGAGCACCAAAGAATTGATGCTTTTGAACTGTGAGGTTGGAGAAGACTCTTGAGAGTCCCTTGGACTGCAAGGAGATCCAACCAGTCCATTCTGAAGGAGATCAGCCCTGGGATTTCTTTG
>SJYT01053331.1:516832-563566 GCA_006410635.1 Cephalophus harveyi
GGACGCGGGGTAGCTCCTCTTGGTCGCCGCCCCGACCTCAGACACAGGGTAGCTCCTCTCGGCCGTTCCTGTGCCGTCACAGCCTGGCACTCTAGGCTGCTGCCCCCGACCTGGGATGTGGGGTAGCTCCTCTCGGCCGCTTAGTGCGCCGCCCGGCTCTCGCAGCCGCCCGCGCTTAGTACATCTCTAATTTTCTTGAAGAGATCTCTAGTGTTTCTCATTCCGTTGTTTTCCTCGTTCTGTTGTTTGCTTGGTTTAGGGTTGTGGTTTTCTTTTGCCATTGCAGAAGATTGCTTAATCTCATACCGGGTTTTCTCACCCTTCCCATCTAAGCCTCATTCTGGGCTTTAAAAGGGCCCGTACTGAGTATACATCTTTTCTTTTTTCCTTAAACCATCCGGTCTAAAAGTGTCTTTATTCTGTTATTACACTTAAATGGTTATTTAACCAGATACAGAATTCTAGGTTAGATTTAATTTTACCTAAGCATTTTAAAGAGATTACTCCACTGCCTTCTATCATTAGATGTTACTACTGAAAAGTTCAAGATCATTCATATTTGTGATTCTTGTTGGAAACTTGTTTTATCTCTCTGGAAGCTTACATACAACGTATTCTCTTTGTTTATTCTAAGGAGCAATTTTCCATCTTGACATTCACAATTTTTATTCTGGGAAATTTCCTTGCATTATTTCTTTGAAGTTTTCTGTTTTCTTCCTCTGTATGTTCAAATTTGTGAATGACTACTGTTTTTTATTGGGCTGTCTGCATTGATTTTCTGATTTATCATTTCTCTACTGTTTTCCTCTGTCTTTTTATTCTTTTGTGTGCTGTCTTTCTAAATTTTATATTTCAACCCCTCTATTGAGTTTTAACTTTCTTCCACCATTCAAAAATAAATCTAATAGAACTTCTGTTCTTTAAAGTAAGGAAAAATTCTTTTTCTTATTTCACAGATGGTATCTTTTTGGTTAGTTGAAGCTGCAGAAACCTTTCTAACACACATTCAAGCGCCCTCACTGATCCTCACATGCCCAAGGTCCCCTCTCCCCTTCTCACACAGTCACTCTCTCCTTCTCTCTCTCCCTCTAACCTATCGCCTTCATTCCTTCATTTATATACTGTACAAGTGACTCTAAAGATATCACATATATTCTTCATTGTCTGTCTACCTTGCCTCCTGCTATCAGAATCACTTTCCATGAGGTTGGGGGCTTGACACTGCTTTCATAGTTTGGTTGTGTGTCTTGTCCTGGGGGCCTGCAATGATGTCTGACACATAGTGGGCTGTCAGTCTTTTCGTGTTGAATGAATGAATTCATGTATGAGTGAAGTGGACACGGAGACCAACAAGGGCCCTGCAGAGGCCCAAGCACTGTTGTTCTGTTGAAAATGAAGCTGGAATACACAAGTCCTGTTCAGTTTTACTCAGAGCCTGACAACAGGTCTGCACTAACCCAGATTGGGAACCTTGGGTTGATTAAACGCTTGGGGAAAATTCATCCCCGGGAAGACCTATTTCCACCCTCCCCCTCAGCTGCGCTGCACTCCACTTCCGTTTACCGATGCAGTTTGATGCGTGGGTGCAGAGTCCTTATACCTTTGGAGGGTGTCTTGGGACCTGGAGTTGCAGCCTGTGTTTTCACTTAGAATTTTCAATCCACAACTTCCAGGAGCAGCAGAGACCCTGCTGAGAGGCACACACCTAACAGGCACCAACAGGCCCTGGTGTAAAGATATTCATGAAGCGATTTGCTCCAGCAGCTATCTGCACGCCACACTGCTCCCTAGGCGTGAAGACGGCATGCAAGCCTGGGCCACCACAGAGAATACCAAAGGCCTTTTCTCCATGGCTTTGTCCCAGAAAGGCAGTCCCCAGTGACAAAGAGGCCTTGCAAGCTGCCTGGCTTTGGAATCAGGCAGATTCTTTTCTGGACAAAGCTTACAACCCTGAGAAGGTGACTGTGGAGTTGGACACCTGTCTCTAACCACAGCATCAGTGACATGGAGGAGAGACGTGGGGTAATTAACCTGCCAGGTCCCTGGCACTCAGATACCAGCTCCTTAACTCTTGGAGTTGCATTTTCTAAACGGGGCAGTGAATTCTTTTATATTCATGTATTCTTTCCCCTGCTGTTTTGAGAACACCCAAGCAACAAACTCTTGCAAAGGATGCTTGTATTAAAGCATTAGTTTTGTTCCCACTCCCTGAAGCTTCTCTTATGATTTAAGGTATGGAGCCTCTGTCGCTTCTACTCAAAAGGTGTTGTGTTCAGAATAAAGACCCAGAAGCGATTTCAGGCTGACCCAACAACACTACTTGCTTCTTTTTGGACCCTGTGTCCTGCATATGCTGGCAAATGGGGCTGTGTTAAGGGGAATGTGAATTGTTCATGCAGGTGCTGGGCTAACGCACAAGTCTCTGGCTCCTCGACCCAGAATGGGAGTACAATCTAGGGAGTAGAAAATCAGTGCAGACATCAAGGAAGAAGGCTGTCAGGATGGAGTGGAACTCCAGGTCTTGGGCTTTGTGCTGCGGACAGTGAGACATCACCTGGCTGTCAAGGGGCGGTCATTCAAGGCTGAGTCTCCCCATTTTGTGCATTCTGTTTCCCTACCAGTGGATTTGCTCCTGTTTCCAGTGACTTTCATTTTTAATCGTAAGCAGTTGCTTTGAACAATCACGGAGCCAACAGGTCTGTAGATGGTTCAGAGGCAACATTCTGGAGATGTACATACATGCAGCACTTAGAATCATGGGAACTGGGTCCAGACTTATCCTATTTCTAACCTGAATGTGCTAACCTTGGGCTTCCCAGGTAGCTCAGGGGTAAAGAATCTGCCTGCTAATGCAGGAGACGCAGGAAATGCAGGAGACATGGGTTCAATCCCTGGGTCGGGAAGATCCCCTGGAGGAGGAAATGGCAACCCACTGCAGTATTCTTGCCTGGGAAATCCCATGGACAGAGGAGCCTGGTGGGCTACAGTCCATGGGATTGCAAAGAGTTAGACACCATGTAACCACTGAACACACGCATGCTAATCTTATGCTGTAGCTTTGGATCCGGTACTGGTCTTATGTGTACCACAGTTTCCTCATCTATAAAGTGAAAAGAATCATAATCACAGCTTTCTTCTCTGCTTGTTGGACCATTAAATGTAATATTCGTGCAAAGTGCTTATTGCCAGGAGCAACACACAGTAACCCCTGCTGAAAGTGAACTATTAGAGCATAAAAGTCTTCAGCAGATGAGATGACATATTCAGCAGAAGTAGGAAAATCATCTCCTGTAATCAATAATAAAAGACAAAGAATAGACGTAGCCGTATGTCCACAATTCAGGTCTGCACGCTGACACAGCTCCACGCTGGACCTCCCCTGACAGTGCAGAGAGAGTGCGGAAACACAGGCTCCTTCTGGAAAGGTGGCAGCACTAATTCCTAGAAGACATGGAAATAGCTACAGGGCGTCCCCAAGCCAGGTGGTACAGCTGGGAAGGTGGAGCTTTGGGTTGAAGAAAAAACTAGAAGGAAGGAGACTAAGGAAAGCCTGAGGGTAGGAACGACATCCTAGGACTGGGTACACATTTGGAAAATGGATAAAATAGGCCCATATCTCACACCATAGATTTTGAAGCTTGATGTAACTGGCTCTACATCTTACAAGATCATTACAAGCACAGTTGTCTCAACAGTAAAAATGGTGCAATGTACTCACCATCTGAGGTGGTAAAGATTATGGATGATAAATACAGAACATTTAACCAAATATATTGCTACTGATGAGCCTGCAGTCTACTGCTGAACTCACACAATAAAAAAGAGTCACATGCATCTTAACATAACTATACAGAGAAGAGGAATCCTCTTCTGATGTAGCCTATACCTGATTCTCTTGAGGTTAAACTGATGAAACAAGGCCTGAACTGGGAGTACAATTCCACTTCACAGTGGGGTATACTTGTCATCTACTCTTTTGCTCTCTCTTCTAGAGACTTTGTACCTGAGAAGAAAAGAGTTTCAGTTGACTCTACAATGTTACATAACTTACACTCTAATGAATAGTTCAATGTACATAAATTCTGTCATGTACTCACTAGTGTTTTCTTAGCCTAGATTCCTAGAACTGCAATTATCTGTTCAAGATGGGAACACATTGCCATGTTGCTTTCTTGGAATCCTATGCTATCATACTCCCAACAGCAGGGCAGGAGAATGGTATTTAAAAGGGATAAAAATGCATAGTTACATTCTTCTAAGAAAATTAGGAAGGAAAGCAAAATGGAAAAGCTTGCCCATATATCACTTTCAATAAGGATTAATTCCATATTCCCCTGTTCTAAAATAGTTTAAAATTTCTTGTTTTCTTAGATGTGTGTCAAATAATTATGAAATATATCAGAATTCTTTGTTGTTTTTAAAAAAAGTTTTAATCATAGCAATTTATTTGTATATATCAGTGTCAATGGGAAGAATCCTGATCTATCACTGTCTTCTACATTCGTCTTTATCGCTTCATACAATATACTTTAAATTTCATTCAGTGATGAAAAAACAAACAAAAACCTAGCTAATCAGCACTGATTCTGTCTTACGTTAAACAAGTGTATGAAATTCTGTGGTACCACTGCTTTCCCTGTATCTCAGGGAGATGGCATTCTTATTTAGTTTCTCAAGGGCAGCATTCAAAGTTCTTTCAGTCACTTAAAAACAGAATTGGAAAGAAAAATAAAACAACTTTGGGCCTACACTATTTAAAACAATTCTTTTCAAATGCTCATGGAATGTAGATCAAGACAGACAACACCCCGAGTCATAAAACAAACCTCAGAAAATGTGAAAGAACTGAACCATGTGCAGCATGTCCTTTGACAACCACGGACCCATTACATTTGTTATTGAGAAGCTATTAACATTATAGCACCGCTTTGGTGATATTGAATATAAAACAAAAGAAGCATATCTATTGATAATCAAGTGCTAATTTTCTTTGTGAATCCCGGAGAAAAACTTACATATGTGTGCAGGGAGGCATGGCTAAAGATGTTCACTACAACATTATTTATAATTGTAATAGAATATGAAACATCTAAATATTTCCAGCAAGACAGTGGTTAAATAACCATCTAACACATACTATTACATGATCCACAGTCAAATATGAAGTAGACCCACATATATTAAAAGAGAGATATATCTAACACACATTAAGTGAAAAAATTAAATTAAATAACAAAATGGTAGCAGGCTTCCCAAGTGGCTCAGTGGCATAGAATCCTGCCAATGCAGGAGACAGGCAGGAGACACTGGTTTGATCCCTGGGTCGGGAAGATCCACTGGAGAAGGAAATGGCAAACCACTCCAGTATTCTTGCCTGGAAAATTCCATGGACAGAGGAGCCTGGCGGTCTGCCGTCCATGGGGTTGCAAAGAATCGGACATGACTGAGCACACCCACAAAGCAATTTTCTAATGTCACAAGAAAGCTGTATTGTAAAAAGTTAGTGTTATCCAGAATTTGTTTTTTCTACTTAATTACATTAGATATGCTGCTGCTGCTGCTGCTAAGTCGCTTCAGTCATGTCTGACTCTGTGCGACCCCATAGGCAACAGCCCACCAGGCTCCCCCATCCCTGGGATTCTCCAGGCAAGAACACTGGAGTGGGTTGCCATTTCCTTCTCCAATGCATGAAAGTGAAAAGTGAAAGTGAAGTTGCTCAGTCGTGTCTGACTCTTCACGATCCCATGGACTGCAGCCTACCAGGCTCCTCCCTCCACGGGATTTTCCAGGCAAGAGTACTGGAGTGGGGTGCCATTGCCTTCTCTGACATTAGATATATCTCTCTGTTAATATCTGTGGGTCTACTTGATCCAGAATCAATAGCATCCATTTAGATTGGGCATGGGTGGGAAGTTCCGTGTCAGCTGGGTACCTGCTCTTATCTGATGAACAGCTGAGGGTCAGCTGGTCTTGGGTGGCCTTTGCAGGATGACCAGGGGAACCTGGCTCTGCTCCATGCCTTCCTTGTCCTCTGGAAGGATGACACAGACATCTTCTCCCAGGGAAGGTAGAAGAGCAGGAAGCAAGCGGGAACACACAGGCTTCCGGTAGCCTGGCTCGTAATGGAATATTGTGACTTGCACCTGATTCTGTAGCCCCAGATGAATCACAAAGATGAGCCCAAATTCAAGGGCTGGAGAGAGAGACTTTGCCTCTTTTGTGAGAGAAAAAGGCATTAAAGGGCAGGTGGTAATAGCCGTGATAAAGGAGAGGGTGAGTGTTTGGGCCATCAATGCAATCAATCCACATCAAATACTTACAGTTACATATTGCATATCTCTTGGGCATGGGAGTGAATTCTTAGATTATTGGGGCCGAACACAAAGGATAATTTAGCTGGAGCTGGAGCATTGACTTTTTACACCGAGGATGTATGTATATGTGAAAAACATACAGTCTACGTAGAACAAGCTGGTAAAGCATTTATAGAATTTGGAGATACAAACAAAAAGCTATATATTATGGGTGAGATCTGAGGAGTGTGACAGTAAACTGATATCTTCAAGGTCCTAATCAGGAAGAGTAGCTCCCTTACTTTGAAATAGTAATTAATTGATTTGCCAACATTTACTATGTTTGCTATGTCCTCAGGTCTTTTCAATATTTCCTCCAACTATCCCAATAATTTGCATGGATGGTATTAAGGTACCCATTCTAGAGAAGAAACAGCTGAGCCTCAGGGAAGGTGAGTAATTTTACCAAGTTTATCTTGTTGATAAGAGACAGGCTGGCCCTGCACTTGCTGCATCTAATGTTCTTAACTTTGCCCTAATTCCCCTTAACAAGCAAGAATGGCATCAAGCGTGTCAACACACGTGAAATCTAGGTAGGCAGAAAGCAGAATGGGTATGATAGATGCAAAGAGATATTTTCTTGAACTGATTTTATAGTAGACAGTATTGGGTGACCTGGGAAATCACACACACACAAATGCTGCTTTTTTCAAACATGCATTCACAAAACTCACATAAATGCAGAAATGGACAAAGGAACAGGTTTTGAGTCTAGTCAACAGTAAAGTAGGACACTTGTTTCTTGTTTCTCTCTCTTTCTCTCTTCCTTCCTTTTGGCTGGCATTTTTTTTTTTTTTTAATGAGAGAGACACAAGGAAATAAAAGTGCTGCATTTGGTTAGCATCCTGTAAAGCACAGATTAGTAAATAAATACCTTATGCCTGCGTGCAGGGGCTGAAGTTATAATTAGCCTCAGGTGGGGTTTACGCTGTTGGCTGTTTTGTACAAAGAGTCTGGAGAGAGTGGCCCACTTCCACATGGCCCCGCAGCTTCTGGTCTCAGCATGACCATCATCAGATGTCTCTTTTGTCCTGGGGCTGGGTGGTCAGGAAACGGTCTCCTTGTCCTGTCCTTGAGAGAGGATGCGATCACCAGGTGGCCCTTGGATGGCAGGGCGCCAGTAATTTGACATCATTTTTGGCACAGAATTACTGACGAAGAAATTTCTACAGATCTTGAAGCTTAAAAAAAAAATTCAAACTAAAATAACATCACCCTGCTAGTTGGAAAGCATTCTTTTCTTTTTATTATTTTTGCCTCAATCTATTTCCCAGAGTTGTGGGAGAATTGTGGATTCTTCCCTTTGAGCTTGATGTGTTTTCTCTCAATTGAAACAATGCACAGCAAGATTTTATTATGAGGATTTTTGTCATAAGCTGTAATTCAAATATATATCTTTGTCTGGAAAGAGTGCAATTTTTAGTCTCTTCTTCAAAAACTGTGAAAGTCCTGCTCTGGCCAGATTTAAGGCAGACTGAGGAGCAGCACAATTAATTTAAATCCTAGGAATCACAGAGACTGTTAAAATCTTCAGAAATCAAAGACAGCAGTAATAAAATGTTGATTTTTTTTAACCTAAACATTCTCTCATAAGAGATCACTGACTACAGAGGTAATGGTGTCTAATGATTAAATTCATTTCTATATAATTTCTAAGTTTTTTTTTTTGGTTCTTCTATAATGGATGGTTGAAGTATAGGGGGTATTTTAAGGACTTGGAGTGGGGGAAAACCAGTATCAGTATAAAATAAATCCAATAAATCTTGGATTTGTCAGAAGTTTGTGATAGAGAACCAATACATTTACTGTGGAGGTTGTACTAACATAGCAGTAAAATGTTGCTTGAAAGAAAGTCCAAGGAGGCTTGATGATCTCATTGTTACAATATGGTTACTATTTTGAGTTTCAGACACTGATTTTCAATCAATATTTTTATCATACGGAGTCCTTTTCTCATTTGATCGTTTGGTGGACATGTACAAGGCCAATGTCAACTTAATGAGAGGGCTCTGAGGCTTCTACCAGCAAGACCTGCTCTCAGGATCCCCAAAGGCTCCATATTTGAATTATTTTTGTCTACTCAACTGCATTTACAAGTAATAACACTTTTATTATCTCATGTTTTATTCATCAAACACTATATAGCTGCCAATCAAGGCTTCTAATCAACATGAGATTCCCGTGCTATTGACATGAGGTTGACAGCAATAAGGCAAGGAGTAGCTTGTTTTGTGGTTTAGGGGCTGGGGTTTGGATCTCAGTCACTAGCTTTGTGGTGTTGGCAAGCTATTTAACCAATCTGTCTCTCCCTTTCTGTCCATCTCTCTCTCTGGCTCCCTGCAGGCTTATAAAATGTTAATGCTGATATATTGCAAGATTGTTAGGAGGGATGCTGAGACCTCAGGATGGGAACCACTGTACCATGGAGACTCTTCTAAATGGGATAATTGATGATGGAAAGAGACAAGGACCCCTAGAATCGACCTTGGGAGCAAGTAGAGCAGGTTATCTATATAGCACTCGCCTAGCTGTCACGAAATTGATGATCCAAATGATAGGGAGAAAACTGCATCAGAGACAGACATGGGGGCTAACCCCAGGAAGCCATGGGCGTGAGGCCATAGAACCAGGACAAAAGCTCAAGGGTGTCAGGTGCAGCATAAGACCACCTGGAGAAAGGCGTATCCAGTTCCTGCATCGCAGAGTAGGGAGACAGGACCAGACACCGGGAGTCAACTGTCAGACACACTGAGCTGAGTCCTCGAGCTGGAAGTCTGAGTTCTCCCTTCAGACATATTTCATTTATGATACCAATAAATACATGAGCGAGCACATGGTAACACACACACATATATGTATATGCTGTTGCTTAATCACTAAGTCGTGTCCGACCCTTTTGTGATCCCATGAACTGTAGTCCTCCAGCTTGCTCTGTCCGTGGGATTTCCCTGGCAAAAATACTGGAGTGGGTTGCCATTTCCTTCTCCAGGGGATTGTCCTGAGCCAGAGATCGAACCCATGTCTCCTACATTAGCAGGCTGATTCTTGATCACTGAGCCACCAGGGAAGTCTATATATACCTAGGCTGTTTATATATATATACAGACACACACATATATAAATATATATATATATATAATTGAATTAGAAAAATAATAGCTATATTTTTTCAACTCCATTATGTACCAGCCTCTTTGCTGAGTGCTTTACACAAATTATCTTATTCTGGGATCACAAATATCCTGTTTTTCAAATAAGATAAGTTTGTAAAGATTAAGTGATTCTCCCAAATATGTGCATCTCCAAGTTGTCTGGGTCAGGCATCAACACTGGGCCTTTTGATGGGCTAGCTCATATATATTCCAGTGCACCAGCCCATATGTGCCCCAGGATGTAGGGAGCAACAATCCCCTCATGTTTTCACAGTGCATCAGGTACAGATGAATGTTCATGTCTACTCTTCAGCATCCTGTTTTTTACTACAAACACACAGAAAAATTAAATGGTGCAGTAAAAGGCTCTTAAGAAAGAGAACTTGGACTTGAACTCAAACTTTCTGAGACTAGAGGTTGTGCTGTTTTCCCTGTATGGCGTTCAAAGGAAACAGTAATCCTTGCAGACTTCGGTAGGAGGGACACTATGTATAGAATTGGTAAGAAAGTTTCACAGAGGAGATGGGCTTGGATTGGTCCCAGGTAGTACATGTAGGATTTTGTTGATAAAAGAATAATGAGGGAAGATAAATAAGGAAGAAGGTTTCCCCTGTAGGACATGTACCAAACATCATTCATAGAAATTTAACTCCTGTATTCATACTGTAGAAACACCTACAAGTTGATTTTAATCAATATACATGTATTGACACGTACATGTACACATATGTGAGTGTGTGCACATATACACACACATGTTGTATGAGAACAGAATATGATGTAGAGAACTGGAAAGAACCCAGGCTTGATACTCAGGAGACCTGGCTCTTGGCTCTGCCATTAATTATTTCCACAATCTTGGCAAAGTCATGTACAGTTCACTTTGGCAAATTCACTGTAGATTAGATGAATGATTGTTAACATTTCCATGGCACTTAACCAAGTGGTTTCACATAAATTATCTCGTTTAACACTCAAACAGTTCTACAAGACAAGAAAGGGCACTTGTTTAAAATGCAGGTTCTCTGGTGGGATTTAAGACTGGTGAAGTTGAATAGCTGAGAGTAGGACCCAGATTCTTGCGTCTGTTCCATTATTCCAGAAGATGGTCCATTCAGCTAGGCTGGAAACCCGATATTGCCTGTCCTAGGTATTTTATCCAACAGCCTGTGGTCTCTGCAGCCGCGCTTGGGAACCTCAGCTTCCTTGATCGATGCATCCTTCCTTTGTCCTACTCCATCCGTCTCCAGGGCGAGCACATTCGAAGCCTTAGCCTGATCAGTTTGAGTCAGGAGTCTCTCCGTGGCAAAAAGAGCCCAGCTGTGGTAAGGGTTTCGGGAGGCCCTTGTGTCCTGCGTTCACCCAGAGGCCTGCAATAATGCAGACCTTTCTTTCCTTCCGTGTTTAGAGCATTTCCTTCCGTGTTTAGTCCTTCAAGGTTCTTCCACCTGCAGCTGCTTGATAACAGTACAGTCCATCTCCTACCTGCCAGCCCATTAGGTATGTGAGCATCTTGTCATGTTTTCTCTAAGTCTGCTCTTTCCCAGGCTAAGAACTGTCAGGAGTTCAGAACAGGAATATGTGTTTGATATTGAAAGCTGTCTCTGAATGTACCCAGCACTTTGCGCTAAGAGGTAGGTACTGAACTCTCATAGGTATTTAAATATTTCATGCCCCACCTCCTGGTGAAAAATGCTTCTCCTGCCAGAGGTAAAATCTGTAGAACTTAGTGAAGTTCTGCAGTGAGAAAGCTGGGAGATGGCTGATGTTCAGTTCTTCAGCACGTGTACTCATTAAGAAATACAAGGACCCGGTCATAGCAGAAGAAACACATTTTATTCTGTGCTTCCTCAAGGAGAAGACACACTTAATGTTTTATTTTGAGATTTCTGTTGGAGATAGTCAGTGGACTACTGGTACTCTACTGTAATAAAATTCTCTATTTATCTCTCAGTTCCCTGCACTGAGTTTTCGAAAACTTTACCAACTTAGGGATATATGTTGTCTATAATATGTAGTGCCTTTGGTCTGAGTAGTTTACAGTTAATGTGGTTTTTTATAGAGCATTTCTTCATTCTTCAGTTCAGTTCAGTTCAGTCGCTCAGTCGTGTCCGACTCTTTGCGACCTCATGAATCGCAGCACGCCAGGCTTCCCTGTTCATCACCATCTCTCAGAGTTCACTCAGACTCACGTCCATCGAGTCCGTGATGCCATCCAGCCATCTCATCCTCGGTCGTCCCCTTCTCCTCCTGCCCCCAATCCCTCCCAGCATCAGAGTCTTTTCCAGTGAGTCAACTCTTCACATGAGGTGGCCAAAGTATTGGAGTTTCAGCTTTAGCATCATTCCTTCCAAAGAAATCCCAAGGGTGATCTCCTTCACAATGGACTGGTTGGATCTCCTTGCAGTCCAAGGGACTCTCAAGAGTCTTCTCCAACACCACAGTTCAAAAGCATCAATTCTTTGGTGCTCAGCCTTCTTCACAGTCCAACTCTCACATCCATACATGACCACAGGAAAAACCATAGCCTTGACTAGACGGACCTTAGTCGGCAAAGTAATGTCTCTGCTTTTGAAAATGCTATCTAGGTTGGACATAACTTTTCTTCCAAGGAGTAAGCGTCTTCTAATTTCATGGCTGCTGTCACCATCTGCAGTGATTTTGGAGCCCCCAGAAATAAAGTCTGGCACTGTTTCTACTGTTTCCCCATCTATTTCCCATGAAGTGACGGGGCCAGATGCCATGATCTTCGTTTTCTGAATGTTGAGCTTTAACCCAACTTTTTCGCTCTCCTCTTTCACTTTCATCAAGAGACATTTGAGCTCCTCTTCACTTTCTACCATAAGGGTGGTGTCATCTGCATATCTGAGGTTATTGATATTTCTCCCGGCAATCTTGATTCCAGTTTGTGTTTCTTCCAGTCCAGCATTTCTCATTATGTACTCTGCATATAAGTTAAATAAGCAGGGTGACAATATACAGCCTTGACGTACTCCTTTTCGTATTTGGAACCAGTCTGTTGTTCCATGTCTTCATTCTTACTCTGACATAAAACTATTAACTCTCACAATGACACAAGAATAATAACTCTTACACCTTTAAGGCAGAGAAGGCAATGGCACCCCACTCCAGTACTCTTGCCTGGAAAATCCCATGGATGGAGGAGCCTGGTAGGCAACAGTCCATGGGGTCACGAAGAGTCAGATACGACTGAGTGACTTCACTTTCACTTTTCACTTTCATGCATTGGAGAAGGAAATGGCAACACACTCCAGTGTTCTTGCCTGGAGAATCCCAGGGACGGCAGAGCCTGGTGGGCTGCCGTCTATGGGGTCTCACAGAGTCGGACACAACTGAAGCGACTTAGCAGCAGCAGCATACCTTTAAGGTATCACCAGGTGGAGAAGAAACATACCAAACATGTTATATACATTGCTTAATTTAATGAAGTTACTGAGGGCTAAGTTGCTTCAACTATGTCCAACTCTTTCCAACCCTGTGGGCTATAGCCCACCAGGCTCCTCTGTCCATGGGATTTGCTAGGCAAGGATGCTGGAGTGGATTGCCATTTCCTTCTCTAGGGGATCTTCCTGACCTAGGGAAAGAACACATGTTTCCTGCAATGGCAGGCAGATTCTTTATCAATGAGTGTTGTGTTAGTCACTAAGTTATGTCTAACTCTTTGCAACTTCATGGACTGTAGCCCTCCAGGCTACTCTGTCCTTGGGATTCTCCAAGCAAGAATACTGGAGTGGGTTACTATGCCCTCCTCCAGGGGATTTTCCTGACCCAGGGATCGAATGCAAATCTTTTATGTCTCCTGCATTGGCAGGCATGTTCTTTATCATTAGAGCCACATGGGAAGCCCCAACTGACCTCATGGACAGATATTAAATATTATCCTCAGTACACAGATAAAGATAGAGGGTACAGAGCTGGGAATAGCCAGCAAGTTGGCTCAGAAGCTGGTTAATAGAGGAGCTGAGCCGGTTCTGATCCAAGCATTTCTCTCCCCAGGCTGACTGCCCACCCCTCATTGTTCTCCTATGTGTAATTATAGAATTAGGCTTAATTATAAAAGAATTCTGATTTTAGCACATGGGGTTGAAAGTCCCCTCCTTTTTCTGTCCTGATTTTATCCTTTATATAACTTAAAAATATTAACAGACAATTGACATCACTGCTTCCTATGCTCACCTCATGTCCAGGATCCATCCCCTTCTGCCTCTCTAATGTCCTCACCATTCCAAAGACTGTTTTACAAAGGCTGTCAATGATACCCTGAGAGTCTTCATTCAAAACTCTTTTTGTGCCTGTCTTGCCATCACTTTGACTGTCCTTTAAAATAGAAATGCATAACATAAATGTCCATAGACAGAGGAATGGATAAGGAAGATGTGGTTCATACATATGATGGGATATTACTCGTCATTTAAAAGAATGAAATAATGCATTTGCAGCAACGTGGATGGAGCTAGAGATTGTCATACTGAGTGAAGGAAGTCAGACAGAGAAAGAGAAATACTGTGCGATAATCCTTATAAACAAAACCTAAAAAGAAGTCATGCAAATGGACTTATTTATGAAGCAAACAGACTCATAGGCTTGGAGAATGAACTGATGGTTACCAGGAGGGAAGGATGAGTGGAAGGGATAGTTAGGGAGTTTGGGATGGACTCATACACACTGCCATATTTATATATGGAGGCCAACATGTACCTGCTCTGTAGCACAGGTAACTCTGCTCATTGTCATGTGGCAGGCTGGATGGGAGGGGAGTTTGGGGGAGAAAGGATACATGTACATGTATGACTGAGTAACTCTGCTGTCCACCTGAAACTGTCACAACATTGTTGATTTTCTATACTTCAGTATAAAATAAAAAATTTTTAAAAAAAGTAAATGTAAAAATGTAAAAAAATTCACATATTTGGAGGCTTACAAAGAAGAGATTCATTATCTCAGAGTTTTGGAGGTCAAAAGTCCAAGGTGTTGGTGGGGCACACTACCCCGGGAGGAGCAATGGAGGAATTTGTTCTTTATCTCTTCTAAAGTCTGGTGCAGACAGCATCCCTTGGCTTGTGGTCGTATCACTCCCTCTTCTCTATCTTTTCAGAACCTTCTCTGTGTGGGTCTGCCTCAAACCTGTCTAGGCCTCTTTCTTACAAGGAAACCCCCGATTGCAGTAGGACTACCCAGATGATCCGTATGCACTCCTCCTCTCAAGTTTCTGAACTTAATCACATCTTTTGTCCTCAAAGTCACATCTATATATTCTGGGGATTCAGGCATGGACATAACGTGGTGGGGATAGGGGCATCATTAAGCCCATTATACCTGGTTCTGTCTTTAATCATAGTGCCCGCCTACTCTTGTAATCTTCCTGGTTATTTTTCTTTTTTAAAAAAGTATTGGTTATGGAGACTATTTATTTTTATTTACTTTTATTATATTTTATATTTTGACTACCCAGCGTGGCATGTGGGATTTTAGTTCCCTGACCAGGGATTGAACTCATGCCCCCTGCTCAGGAAGCACAGAGTCTTAACCACTGGATCACCAGGGAAGTCTCTCTTCCTGTTTATTTCACTAGTATTTCCTTCTGTCTTGAAAATTCTCAAATTTACAACCTTGGCAGAGTTCTTCTGGGCTTATAACACTTCTTTTTCCTACATATGCACATAATCACAGAGGTTATATAGGTTTATAATACAAAAATAAGATACTGGCCAAGCTCTGACCACACTCCTTTCAGGGTAGGATCAAATTTCAAATTTTATTAGCTGACTTCCTATAACACACAAGAGGGGTTTATATCTTCTCCCGACTTACCTTCCCTTAACCTATATACCACACCATATTTTTTCATTAAATCAATGATGTTTACACTATTTTGACTAGATATCAATATATGAAAACATTATTTCCTTTTTAGTAAAATGTATTTTTCTTTCCTAGAAGTCAGGAATCATCTTATTAATGACTTAGCCTTTTTGCTCGTTTTTGTGTTTGTTTGCTTTTTTGTTTCTGTTTTGGGGAAGTCAGCCATTATTTTAAGAATTTTAATTATTTAACCCATAAATTCAATGCTAGGATGTAAATCTTCTCATAATGTGTTTAAATGTATCCACATGAGCCATAAATCTCATTTAAGTCTTAAAAAGAGCTCACCTGTAGGTCTGCTGTGCAGCTGTGGGGTAAAGGTTTCCCTTCATGATCAGTCTAAGGATTTTATCTTCTTTTGGGGTTGGATATATATACTTTTTACATTTCATGTCCTTCTCAGTTTATTTTCTTATTTTGGTGGAGTATATCTTCTTTCAGCATGATACTTAAAATTCTTGAGAAGGTCTGAAAAAACTTGTATAAGTCTCTGTTCTTAATTAATATTCTGTGTGTGGATGCTCAGTCACTCAGTCCTGTCCAACTCTCTGTGACTCTATGGAGTGTAGCCCACCAGCCTCCTGTGTCCATGGGATTCTCCAGACAAGAGTATTGGAGTGGGTTGCCGTGCCCTCCTCCAGGGGATGTTCCCTATCCAGGGATCAAACCCGTGTCTCCTGCATCTCCTGCATTGGCAGGTGGGTTCTTTACCACTGAACCATCTGGGATTCTAGCTGGGGGCAAAAATATTATTCACAAATTATTTGTCATAACTTTTGAATGCTACACATCCATTTCAGGCTTGCCGTGGTAGGTGTTAGAAGGCATTCTTGTCCATATCCTCTGTTCGTCCTATTTTCCTTTTCTTTCTGGAAGGCTTTCAGACTTTATTTTCTCCCCAGCGTTCTGAAATTTATGATAATGTGATCCTTCATGTGTGGTCCTTCTTCAACTGTGCTGGGAAATAAAGAGGAATGATCAGTCTGACAAAGGGTATTCTTCAGTTCTGGGAAAATTTCTTAAACTGTGTTGCTTTTATTTCTTCTCCTTTTTTTTCTTTCTCTATTTTTTCTGGAATTTTCTATTTTTTGAACATTTTGAATTTATGTTTTAGTTTTATTGTATTTTTCCTATTATATCACATTTTTCTAAAAAAGTTTATCAACTGTATCTTCCAGTCTTTTCAATGTATTTTTTATTTCATCATCTAATTTTAATATTTTAGAGATAATTTTTTATTATTCTAGGGGAAAGAAGCCTTCATTTTTTTTTTTTTATAGATACAGTATCTACTTCCATATCTCTAAGAATATGTGTATATTTTAAGGTTCTTCTCCCCACTATACTTTGCATTCTTTTTCTAGTTCTTTGAGATTTAATATTTCTCAAATGTTAGTTCATTCTTTTTATTTTATTGGAGTATAATTGCTTTACAATATTATGTTAAGTTTCTGCTGTGCAACAAAATGAATCCACTGTAAGTATACATATATCCCTTCCCTCGTGAGCCTCCCACCTATTTACTCTTAGTAAGTATCTTCGCTGAGCACAGTGGAATGAAGCTAGAAATCAGTACTAAGAGAAAAACTGGAAAACTGAATACATGGAAATTAAACAATTGTCTTGAACAAACAATGGCTCAAAGGAGAAACTAGAGGGACAATAAAAAAAGTTCCTGGAGACAAACGGAAATTGAAATGCAACATACCAGAATCTATGGGATGCAGCAAAAGTTGTTCTAAGAGGGAAGTTCATATCAATAAACTTTTAACTGAAGAAGCAAGGAAGATAAATAAGCAATCTAGTGTTACTTCTTAATATTAGTATTTTCTGCATTTATGGGAAGTTTGAATCATTTGCTTCCTGAGAGAGAAGTCCTAAATTTTCATTCATGGAGAGCTTAAGATCTACAGCCAGTGTTCTGCAAACCAAAAACGGAAAGGAAACAGGAGAAAATAGATTATTGATCAAGGTTTCCATGTTCTGTGGTTTCCATAAGCTGTGCCTGATGCCTTCGCAGAGTTAAGCTCCTGTATTTGCTGTAGAGAAGGACAGCAAATCTTATTTTATGAGATACAGTAGGAATCTTGTGTTTTCAACTGGTCCTTAGATGTTCTACCAGTCCTTCCTGATTTCAGTCTCCTCTGTATGTCTTTTAGTGAGCCAGTAATATCAAGTGCCCACTAATCTCCAGTTGGAAGACTCACAAGACCTTCGCTTACAATGACCATATGTAAACTCATTATCTTTCTCTATATGACTCTTCCTCCTCAGGTCCAGATCCTAATAGCAGCAGATACTGTGGTCAGCCTCCTTTCCCAACCTAGAGGACCATCAGAAGTACTCATTAGCTTGACTTCTGTGAGTGCTGAATGGCTAATAGTTCTTACATAGATACCCTTTTCTCACCATTTCCATCAGCTGAAAAGAGCTGCTTTGCCTAAGGTCACTGCCTACCGGGGAACTTGCTCTAACACAGCACAGTCTCTGCAGGACCATCCTAACGTAGCACTCGCTGTGGCACTTTGTTAGGAGGCTGAGTCTTTCCTCTGCCCAATTTTGCTTTTTTTGCCTCCTCCTACACTGATGTTAATCCCAAGTACTCTGCATAATAAACACCTTGCATGCAGAAGGCTGTCCTGGAGTCTTCTTCCCTGGGGAACTGATCTGTGTTGCTTGTGAGTAGCATCATGACTAAGCTGGGCAAATGCTGAAGCCCAGTGGGATGGCTCACATTCCCTCAGCCTCAGCTTACTTCCACATTCTTCTGTGTCCATTTCCTTCTGTCAATTTGTTTCCTGCTGCTCATTTCTCATAAATGGATCTCCATCCCTATTTAAGGTTGTAAAAGATGGCAATCCAGCTTGTTGTCTATGCTACAACTATTGGTGGTCACGTTTCTGTAATCATGGTTCTTCTTTGCTCAGCATGCCTTGGGAGTTCTCATCACTTGGCTTGATAAACCCTGGCCAACATAGAAATAGGAAGAGGCTCACAACTTGGCTTACCCTTTCTGCTCTTCCAGTATCATCCTGGGGGACATTCTCATCCATTTCATTTTTTCTCCCGCACATTTCAAATTTCTTACAATTTTGTAAATACGTCACTTGCACTTGACTTCACACAGCCTTTCCTTCTCTTCTCTCTCCTTGAAAAAGTCCTTCTCTGGTTTCAGGATGCTTCCACAACACATTTGGGACCCCATGGACTGCAGCATGCCAGGCTCCCTTGTCCATCACCAATTCCCGGAGCTTGCTCAAATTCACGTTCATCAAGTCAGTGATAACATCCAACCATCTCATCCTCTGTCATCCCCTTCTTCTCCTGCCTTCAATCTTTCCCAGCATCAGGGTCTTTTCTAATGAGTCAGTTTTTCGTATCAGGTGGTCAAAGTGTTGGAGCTTCAGCTTCAGCATTAGTCCTTCAAATGAATATCTAGGACTGATTTCCTTTAGGATGAACTGGTTGGATCTCCTTGCAGTCCAAGAGTACTCTCAAGAGTCTTCTCCAACATCACAGTTCAAGAGCATCAGCTATTCGACACTTAGCTTTCTTTACAGTCCAACTTTCACATCCATACGTGACTACTGGAAAAACCACAGCTTTGACTAGAGGGACCTTTGTTGGCAAAGTAATGTCTTTACTTTTTAATAAGCTGTCTAGGTTGGTCATAGCTTTTCTTCCAAGGAGCAAGCATCTTTTAATTTCATGGCTGCAGTCACCATCTGCAGTCATTTTGGAGCCCAAGAAAATAAAGTCTATCACTCTTTCCATTGTTTCCCTATCTATTTGCCATGATGTGATGGAATTGGATGCCATGATCTTAGTGTTTTGAACAGGTATAATTAAATAAGATGAGGCTATATTGGAAGGGTGTGGGTCTAAACCCATTATGACTGGTGTCTACAAGAGGAGAAGAACTGAGTCAATCAGAGAGACACAACGAAGAAGTTCATGTGAAGACAGAAGCAGAGACTGGAGTGATGTTCCTAAGCCAAGGAATGCCAAGGGTTGCCAGCAACCCCCAGAAGCTAGAAGATGCTTTTATTATCTTTCAGATTATTCAATAAAAGCATATAATTTAAAAGTATGTTATCTTAAATATTTATTAGATCATCATGTACTTTTTAAAATATTTATTATGTTACCGAGTGTATATCATTGACTTCCTGGGACCAAAGAGGAAAAATATTAGTTTAGAGAAAAGGGACCACAATGACATATCATTGTACACATCCAGGGCCTGGCACTGTGCTTGCATAGAGTATGTCATTAACAGAGTATTTGGAAGGAGTACACACACTGTATTTCTGTTGTACTCAAAAGTGTCTTCCTGTAGATCAAGGGTCTGTTCTCATTTAGCTCCTTTGAATTCCTTGCATGTTTCTTTGTAAATTCCCCCAAAATTTTGGCTGGTTTTGATGATCTTGGTTTGAAGACAAATTTAAAAATAAATTTGTGATTCAGTACATTGTTTAAAAGATTTTAGGGATATCTGATAAATGTTTGTAACTGCTATTTCATCTAAGTACACTGAATGAGGTCTGTAGTTCATAAACCCACAAGTTTATAAATACCTGTGTGCTTTGTCTCCATGAACCTGTGCAGAACTAGGGAATGAGAAACTTGGCCTTCAAGATCCTAAATTTAGAGGTCTTCCTTGGTGGTCCAGTGGCTGTGACTCCTCACTTCCAGTGCCGGCAGCCCAGGTTTGACCCCTGGTCAGGGAACCAGATTCCACATGCCGCAACTAAGCGCTCACATGTCACAGCTAAATATCCTCCTTGTCAACTACTAAGACCTGGTGCAGCCAAATAAGTAAATAAATACTTTTTAAAAGATCCTAAATTTGAAAAAGGGACATAAATGCACCGATATTTAACTGCTAGTAAGTTTGTGTATTGGGCATCCTATGTGGCTCAGTGGTAAAGAATCTGTCTTCTATGCAGGAGATGTGGGTGTGGTGCCTGGGTTGGAAAGATCCCCCCTGGAGAAGGAAATGGCAACTACTCCAGTATCTCTGCCTGAAAAATCCCATGGACAGAGGAACCTGGTCGGGTGCAGTCCATGGGGTCACAAAGAGTCAGACATGATTTAGTGACTAAACAACAACAACAAGTTTGTGAACTACTGACCTTCCTGTTGTATTTAGATATCAATGAAAAACATTCTTCAGCTTCTGAATTTGTGCTTAGTTGCATTACTATGCAACCCACAAATATTTAGTTTCTAGGAATCATCGGCTCTTGGGTGGGAATGGCAAAAACCATCTACACAATTCACTAAGAGGTCAAAGATATTCCTTTAGGAAAGGAATGGCTGAATGTTTGACCCATGATTTTGCACTGAAAAAAATGTAAGACTAAGCAAGCAGAGAGACTCAGCAAGCATAGGAATGGCATATGAAAGCTTCAAGGCATTCAAGGCAAATCTGTAGACTGGTTCCTGGTGCTGCCAGACACCATTTCTGATCACTGCACATGTGTTTATTTGCATGTGAGAGGCTTAGTCACATGTTTCCCAAATCACAGGTTTTACTCTCAGGCGTTTGCTTAGTAGATTACATCCCTAAATTAATATGGAAAGCAAGACTCTGTGAACACACCAGATGAGAGACTCCAAAACTTATAACCCTTTCATTCCCACTCAGTTGTCTTTTTCATTTCTATACAATGAGCGTGCCTCATGGATGGCTATTCCCCTTCTCAAAATAGCTTATGAGAATATCATACCAAGGAAGAAAAACAGCCCCAAATTAATAATGAACATTTGTTTCTTTAGTGATTGAAATCCACTGTTTTATACCCGGTTGCAAATGAGTAAATGGGTTTTTTCTATTCAAGAAAAATGAGATGATTAGAAAACAGAGGTTGAGAGTATGATTTCAACAATAAAGTGGACTCACTAAGTGTTAAGTGTCAGTCACTCAGTCGTGTCTGACTCTGCAACCCTATTGACCTGGAGCCCTCCAGGCTCCTCTGTCCATGGGATTTACCAGACAAGAGTATAGGATTGGTCTTCCATTCTCTTGTCTAGGAGATCTTCCTGACCCAGGGGTTGAACCTGGGTCTCCTGCATTGCAGGTAGATTCTTTATCATCTGAACCTCATAAAGGGAAATGTTAAAGCAGGATTGAGGAGCACCTCAAATGGGCAAAAACTGCTAGCTCAGCAGAAGGCCAGATTTTGTTTCTTCTTAGATGCGCCTACTACTGCAGGGTTCAGTTTTGGAATAGGCAGTGGGACCAAACAGTTTGAGAACACATTTGCACCTGGGACCAAAATTTTGGAAGCTTAATACTAAAAGAGCAGTTTTCACAGGAAAATGCAACACACAGGATCAGAGGTGTGTAAAGGCCCTAAGACTGAAGTTTATATATCAAACAATTTATTCTTTTTCTTGCATGGGTTTTAGTGATCTTGACACAACCCAAACGTGGAAAGATGAACAATGAATTTATCTGAGTTCACTGGCAGGACCCAGAACATGCAATGGGTCATAGTGCAAGGCCTAGGTCTTACATAAAGGACAAGAAGACAAGGATGGGCATAAAAGAGGTGGAGGACTGTATGAACCCAGAGCCCAGGTCATGCTAGACTTGCTTGCAGGAACCTTCTGAGTAGACTGTGATCTTTCAGGCTGATGAGGATAAATTGTATTCAAAATTCTCCTGGAAGACAAACTGTTCTCCTGTTCCACTCCTCCATTCCCATACTTTCTAGTGACATCGTGCTTATAGTTGCACTTTGTTCTCTGGAATATGATGTCAGATCATTCTGCATACAAGGTCGTCGACTGACCTGAGCCATCTTCTCATTACGTGGCGTATCCTCCCCCAAACCTCTTTGGGAGCCTCTTTTACTCCCACAATGTATCGCTCCTCTCTCTCTCTCTTTCATTTAAATCTGGTAACAACATTAATTAGGCTTGTGAAGTACCTCCGTTTTCTGTACAGATGAATGCTTCTTTTGTTCTTTCTGTCTTCCAGACATAAGTTTATGAGTCTCCCCAGGCCTATTTTATTAGATAAAATGCCTTGTCCCTTTTTTTTCTATTTTAGAGAAAGATGCCTCATGGTAGAGTTTATACTTTAGCTGGGAATAGAGTCTTGGCAAAATTGGAATTCTTGGATCATTTTCTGAATTATTATTTAGGCTTTTTTAAAACTGATCTTTGGATAAGAGGAGAGGCCAGTAGGAATTATCTTTACCATCTCTAAGATTAAGAGTGCTCTGGGGCATCACATATAATGAAGCCCACAGAGAAATTTCTTTATTAAGCATTCTTACTAATTAGTACTCTTAATTAGTAGCATAATTAAAAGAATAGATGCATCTATTTTTGATAAATTGTGAAACATCCACTTTAATATCATTGCAATTTCTAGCACATGCGTACTAGCTAAAACAACACAGGTAGATTGAAATGTGCTGTGAAAAAACAAGTGTAAGGAAAGATTTAGTATTTCTAAATACATGGTTGTGCGAAGACATGATGTACATTATGGTCAGAGAGGGGAGATGTATGTCTCCCACGCCTTGTCAGGTGACATTTTATCCAAGCCAAAAAGCAGGGTTGAATACAGAATGAATGTGGGTTAAATACAGATGGCCAGCTAAATTTGAATTTTAGATAAACAACAAATAAATTATATATAAATATTTCCCAAATATGACATGGGACATACTTATGCTGAAAATTCTTTATTTGCTGTTTATCTGAAATTCAAATTTAACTGGGCATCCTGTATGTTTATTTGCTAAATCTAGCAACCCTAAAAATGAGTCAGTTGATATCAAAAAAGTAAAATATGTGTCAGTGTCCCTCAAAACAAAATATGCCTTTATGACAGTCTGGAATCATTCTCATAATTTGATAATGTAACCTAGGTCTCAGAAGTTTTCAAAAGGCTTTCAGAGACATTAGCAATCAACGAGATAAACTTAACTGATTCTACTCCACTGCTGAAGAAATAGATGTTCAAAATGGTCAGACTGGCCTGAAGCCAAACTAGTCCTAAGAGTTGTGTGTGCTAAGTCACTTTAATCATGTCCAACTCTTTGCAACTTCATGGACTGTAGCCTGCCAGGCTCCCCTGTCCTTGGGGATTCTCCAGGCAAGGATACTGGATTGGGTGCCATACTCTCCTTCAGGCGATCTCCCCAACCCAGGGATGGAACCCACGGCTCTGTCTCTTGCATTGGCCCTCGGGTTCTTTACCACTAGCGCCACCTGGGAAGTCCAGTCCTAAGAGCTGGAACCACAACTAGTATCTAGGTCTTGAGATTCCTAATCTGTATTTCCTTGTTGATTTAAAAATAATTAACTGGATTATAAATAATCTAAACCATGTAGTCATATTAGTCATAATCCACCTGCCCTGGACAGTAATTATAATTTTTGGCAACAGCCACTCTGATTTGAATTGAAAATGACCAAGGGAGCATCTGAATCCACCTGTGCCCCGGAAGCAACGTGAACCATCTCACAGAAGCTCTGTATTAACATATGCACAGCATGGCTTGTGGGTGACATTTCCCCACCGTTTCTAGAGAAATCTGTAACTTTTATATATATTATGTATTTCCATTTTCTATACAAGTGGCAATGTACTTTGATGTCAAGCAACTACGTGGTTGTTAAGAATAATTCAGAGGCGCTATTGGTTTTCCAGCCCAGAAAGGATGAAAAGTCATTTCGTGACACTTCCACTCACAGATCTGAAGAGTAACTGATCAGGGTCTCGTATCTGACTGCATTTGCAGGGCTGGCACTCAGAGAGACAGACTTCTCATTTAAAATTCAGCCCTTCTGTGAGACACTGAGTGATGATCTTGGAACCAGACAAAGTTGACCGGAATTTGTGAAAAGGTAATCAACCATTCCTTGCTGAGGAAAACCAGTGAATATATGTACACACTGCTTTGAGAATCTGTTCTTTTTGTTACAGAACAGATGTCTGGGAGGTTTTTGGCAGGCCCCACTCTGTCAAACAGTCCAGTTTTGACAGTTCCTTGCTTGAGGCATGGCTGAAATGCAAAGTATTTCTGATCAGAATATCATATTCATCTGGATGTTAATTACTGTGTCTGCCTTGGTATAAATAATTAATTATGCAAAACCCACACAGCTGCTGCTGGACAGAGTTAAGTAACTTGCTGTCAGTCTTACAGTTCTGGAAAGGAAAGGAGGATTTAGAAAAACATGCTCTGTCACTGTGGGGAGGGGGTGCTTGTCATGGTCCTCCTGCGGCCAGATGGAAATCATTGTAATTGAGCGTGGGGCGCACGCGTGCGCGTGTGTGTGAGTGTGTGTGTTTCAGATAAATAAATAGTATCTCCTTATTGATATTAGTTGGTCTTGAAAGCAACTCCCTTTTCTATTTATGTAGTACCTTTCCAGGACCCCAAATACCATGCCAGAGAATCATTACAGATCTGACTTCCAAGTCCTTCTCAGTTTGTCATCATATCCATCAACCGTTCAAGCGTTCTCCTTGCGCAGGACATTCAGGTTATGCTGAGTTAGGTGAGCTTTTTTCTTTCTTTTTTTTTTAATCTCTGGAAAGGCACAGACAACACCAGCTGATTTCATTCATATTGGAGACTTGTTTCAAGTTTCACCGATCTCGTCAGTGATGACTGTGTGAATCTCTAGAGTGCTGAGAAATCATGAGGCATCCATTTAAGACTTTCTCTGTCTCTGTTACTTGACTCAAGTGCAAATGACTTGTTTATGTTTAAATACAGCTAGCTGTTGCCTTGATATAGGCTAAGTGCTAGTTCCATGTAACTCTGTGTGTGTGTGTGTGTGTGTGTGTGTGTGTGGCAAAACAGCACTGCATGTAGCAACAGTGAGAAGAAGAGGGGATTAAAAAATACCTCTAAAACCAAGGCTTTCGTAGACTTATCAGATGGGTTTTTTTGTGTGTGTGGTGTAAATATTGATATTACTTTAATGAAGCAAACTTCTAGAACTTACAAAGAATGTTCATGCAGAAAAGGCACAAACTCCCCCTTTGAGAAGCAGTTGGTGTAGAGTGGATGCTGGTGGTGGGCAATGGCTGTGGGCACCGGACTCCACCACATTCCAGCTGAGTAATTTAGGATAAGTCACAGCATGCTTAGGGAACTTCCTTTTCTGCTCTCACACAGGATCAGTGATAGAATCAAATGAGATCATTGGTATGAAAGCACTTTGCAAACTGGGATGATATTTAAAAACACAGAGTATCATTTTGCCTCCAACAATTAGTTATTGGGCAAGTCGTGCTAATGAAACATCCACCTGTTATACTTCTTCCTTTTAAATCTACCTCCTTATTTATTCACCCAGCAAGGTTTTGTTGTCTCCTATTCATGCACCTTACTCCTTGGAAGGAAAGTTACGACCAACCTAGACAGCATATTAAAAAACAGAGACATTACTTTGACAACAAAGGTCCATCTAGTCAAGGCTATGGTTTTTCCAGTGGTCATGTATGGATGTGAGAGTTGGACTATAAAGAAAGCTGAGTGCTGAAGAATTGATGCTTTTGAATTGTGGTGTTGGAGAAGACTCTTGAGAGTCCCTTGGACTGCAAGGAGATCCAACCAGTCCATCCTAAAGGAGATCAGTCCTGGGTGTTCTTTGGAAGGACTGATGCTGAAGCTGAAACTCTAATACTTTTACCACCTGATGTGAAGAGCTGACTCATTGGAAAAGACCCTGATGCTGGGAAAGATTGACGGCAGGAGGAGAAGGGATGAGAGAGGATGAGATGGTTGGATGGCATCACCGACTCAATGGACATGAGTTTGGGTGAGCTCCGGGAGTTGGTCATGGACAGGGAGGCCTGGCATGCTGCGGTTCATGGGGTCTCGAAGAGTCGGACACGACTGAGTGACTGAACTGAACTGATTCATGCACCAGGTGCTCCTGTGATCATGAAGACAGAAGTAGCCCCTACCTTTGTGGAGATCATAGTCCAGTGAGGAGAATAAACACAGAAGAAAATATATGAATAAAACAATCGCAAATAAAGTTAAGTGCCAAGAAGAAAACAGAATGAGGCAGAGGGATGGAGAGCAGCTGAGTGGGCAGTTTAAGATGAGGAGGTCAGGGAAAGGCCCTGAGAAGAAGATCTGATCCTTAAGCAGATGCCTGAATGAAAAGACGGACCCAGCCAGGTTGGTTAATGCCAGAGAAGTTAATTCCGAGCTAGCGCCAAGGTCCACAAGTGGGACATGCTTTGTTTGTTGACAGTGGAGGGTGCTGGCGGGCCTGTGGCTGTTCCCTGAGGGAGAGAGATAGGATATGAGACCCACCATCTCACTCTCTTTACTAGGTCACAGAACAAAACCTCCACACATGACGCCGGCTCTGTGATTTTCATTCACAGAAGACACACCGTATGGCTGTAACGGCTTCGATTTTCTTGACAGAGCAGTGAGATTGTCCTTGCTTGGAGAACACTGGGATCATACAGAAAAGAGTGGGAAAAAAAATTCTAACCCACGTGTCTCTAGGGAACTACAAGTCTGAAATATTTGTATTGATTTAGTTTTCTTTCCTGTTGACTTCTGACCTAATGATTTACAAAGTCTTGTTACACCTTATATGCCGGGGTCCAGCCCCGGGGGGTCCAGGGAATTCGAAGCGGGGACGGCGTCGGCGAGGAAAACTTATTTATTTAATAATATTAGATTAGATTAGAAAGAGATAGTATAGTAGGAAAATTAAGTGGAGAAAAGAGGCTGAATAACTTGGTTTAAGAACAACCCATGGAAGATACATGCGAGGGAAAGAAAATTAGTGCTTCCTTTAAGTCTTCACATGGGACACCTTTAGTGTGAGATCCAACAAAGCGTGTGTGCTGATAGACCAGTTTTTGCCGACACTGATATTAAGAGTTTTATTTAAAAAAAAAAATCTAGGATGAGGAGACAGCACACCTCAAAATTCTGGAGTCTGTTTTGCTGAAAAAGGTTAGTGGTGTATCTCCCTACACATTTGTCCCCTCTTTGCATGGAATTACTTATATAATTGTTCTTTGCTGTCTTGTGTATTGATGATGATGGGAATACATTCCTGCCCAGCTGTTTGGGCTGAAAGTAAATAGCGGGATTGGGGGCTAGAGATTGAGAGAAACTTGGTTCTCCTTTCATTCTAAAGGTTAATGTGCCTTAACACTGGCTCAATATTGTAAATACATCAATATCAGTGGCATCTAGTAGAGATAATTACTCAGCCAAGGATTGCAGATTGTTAAAGAAAGAGTACTGCTGCTGCTAAGTCACTTCAGTCGTGTCCGACTCTGTGTGACCCCATAGACGGCAGCCCACTAGGCTCCCCAGTCCCTGAGATTCTCCAGGTAAGAACACTGGAGAGGGTTGTCATTTCCTTCTCCAATGCATGAAAGTGAAAAGTGGAAGTGAAGTCACTCAGTCATGTCCAACCCTCAGCGACCCCATGGACTGCAGCCTACCAGGCTCCTCTGTCCATGGGATTTTCCAGGCAGGAGTACTGGAGTAGGGTGCCATTGCCTTCTCCGATAAAAGAATGCAACCTAGAACTATATGATCTGATATCTTATATCTTTTTTTTTCTGTTTTTCTTTTTGTTCTGTATCTTTTTTTCTTCTGTATCTTTTTTTTTCTGTTTTAACACTAAGAACATGACACATGTATCTGAATTAATAGTAAATAGTACAAAATTTCCCGTAATGATAAACAACAATTCTCTACTCCATCACTCCCAACTCCATTACTTCCTTAAAAATGTTCACCATATTTCATTTTAGTTACCTTTGCATGTAAATATGCTCAGAATATTAAAACATATGGCAAATAAGTATAATACTTTATTTTTTCATCCTTATAATGAAATAAATAATACTACCTACCTATATACAAATTATCATTTGTTACTGTGCTCATCAAATTTGAGAATACATTTAATGTGAAGAGTGCAGTAGACCTTAGTTATTATTATGCTAGTTTGGAAAGGAAATTTGGTATACATTTACTATAATTTCCACTGAATTTGCTTAATTACATTTTCTTTACATAGCATATCATTGATCCAGGGCACTGACAAGCTTTTCATTACAAAGCACAAATTAAATATCACTATCTCTGGAAAAAAAATTGAGTGCAAAATGTACACATTATGAGAACAAAGCAATCTTTATCTGGGTGTGAAGTGCTAAAGTTGATACGCTCCTAATTGTGGAGAAATTGGAAATTCGTCTTATAAGGAGCTATCTACTGACAACCAAAGAAGCTGAGCATATATTCACTTGGTGTCTTAAACTGAACGAAAGTCTCGATGGTTTCTAACCAGTCATCTCTGAGTTGTGATCTGAGGAAATACAAAAGTATTAGGATCAAGAAGTTATTAGTTGACCAAGACAAGGGATAAACCAAATAAGTTATGGTTAAACTGGACTAGCTATTAGAACCCACACTTTAAATGGAGAAAATCTATAACACAAATAATGGACAAGAGGGAAGATATGGCTTTAGCATCAGACATGTGAAAAACTTCTATGAGTTTTAGATGATGACATAAAGGTAAATACATTTAAACACCACAGTGCAGTTTCCAAATAAATCAGTATGGCATGAGGCTGAATTACTGTAAGTATAATGTTTGGAGCAAGGTATGCAGGGGCTACTGGGGGATCAGAAGGTAAGTTCCCGGTAGAGATGCCTCTCTGTGCCTGTCAGTTACATTTCCAGAATGGCCAGCATGGGGAAAGAGTTAAAGCCATTCCATATAAGAAATGAATGAAAACATTTAGCTTCTTGGAGTTTCAAGAGCAAAATCTGAAAGCAGCACATGTCAGAGAATGGTTCATGGCTTCCTCAGATCATCTGGGTGGGAATAAAAAAAGGTTGAATTCGATGTCCATCTAGTCAAGGCTATGGCTTTTCCTGTGGTCATGTATGGATGTGAGAGTTGGACTGTGAAGAAGGCTGAGCGCCGAAGAATTGATGCTTTTCAACTGTGGTGTTGGAGACGACTCTTGAGAGTCCCTTGGACTGCAAGGAGATCCAACCAGTCCATTCTGAAGGAGATCAACCCTGGGATTTCTTTGGAAGGAATGATGCTAAAGCTGAAACTCCAGTACTTTGGCCACCTCATGCAAAGAGTTGACTCATTGGAAAAGACTCTGATGGTGGGAGGGATTGGGGACAGGAAGAGAAGGGGACGACCAAGTATGAGATGGCTGGATGGCATCATCGACTCGATGGATGTGAGTCTGAGTGAACTCCGAGAGATGGTAATGAACAGGGTGACCTGGCGTGCTGCAATTCACGGGGTCTCAAAGAGTCGGACACGACTGAGTGACTGAACTGAACTGAACTGAACTCTCTTTTCAGTAGATAATTAGGGCCCATGGCTTACAACAATGTATCAACATTAATTTCCTTGAAAGTGAAGTTGCTCAGTAGTGTCAGACTCTTTGCAACCCCATGGACTGTAGCCTACCAGGCTCCTCCCTCCATGGGATTCTCCAGGCAAGAGTACTGGAGTGGGTTGCCGTTTCCTTCTCCAGGGGATCTTCCCAACCCAGGTTCGATCCCTGGGTTGGGAAGATCCCCTGGAGAAGGAAACGGCAACCCACTCCAATACTCTTGCCTGGAGAATCCCATGGAGGGAGGAGCCTGGTAGGCTACAGTCCATGGGGTATCGAACCTGGGTCTCCCACATTCCAGGCAGACGCTTTAACCTCTGAGCCACCAGGGAAACCCTAATTTCCTTGAAGACTTTGTCTAAATAGCTACGCAGTACCTGGAAAATAGCATGAAAACTGTGTTTGGAGATATGAGTTTGCATCCAGGTCTTACCACTTAACCTGTTTTGTCATTGTAGATTTGTCCTCTCTCAACCTCACTCTCCTCATCTGGAAAAATAAAGTGAATATTCCTTACACGGAAAGTTTTTGTGAGAATTAAATGACCTAAAGCTTGTGTAATGGAGATGACATTTCTGTAAAGTTACCTTCCATGTAAAGCTTAGCTATGAGGCTGGAGTGGGTAAGGTGGAGAACAGGTCAAAGATAAACCATACTGGACAATAGCTGAAAGTAATGAAAACAGGTTTTATTGTCTATTGCAGTAGGAGAGTCCAGCGTAAGCCAAGCTCATCTTCGGTCATGCGGAGGTGACTGTGTGTTTTAAAGGAGACTGAAGGTAGGGGGAGCAGGAGTAGGTAAAAACTGAGCAGAGTCGGGGAGGTGGAAATAAACAAAAAGCAGGAATGAGCGCTGGGCCATGAAATCTTTTATGAAATCTCAGGAACTCGAAGGAGATGTTCCTAACCCCTTTTCACCAACCCCACTCCCAGGAGCTGGTGATCAGTATCGAATACCCTCTGCCCCCTTGCCCCCTTCTCACGGGTCACGTGGCTGGGCTGGATATCAGATGAGATCTCAACATGATGGTGACACAATTATGAGAAGCTTTTACTGGGCCTTTTCACCTGAAGCGCCTTCATCTGTGCAGGCAGCTGTAACGAAGTACCGTAGAGGTGCCGTGTTTTCACATCGAAAGTTGGTTTCTCACGGTTCTGAAGGTGGGAAGTCAGGCTTGGAGTGCCAGCATGGTTGGGTTCTTATGAGGACTTTCTGGTGGGTTTCAGACAAGCTCCTTCTGGCTGTGTCCTCACGGGGTAGCAAGAGAGTGAGAGGTCTCTATTATAAAGAAGGGTTCCAATCCCACTCCTGGGGGCCCCATCCTCAGGACCTCCTCAAGTCCCCACCTCCTAACACCATCACCATCGGGGTTAGGTTTCAACATGTGAATTTTGGAAGGACACACATATTTAGTCCACAGCAGAGAGAACATACAAAGGAAAGAAACACAGGAGGAAAGAACAGAGGGAAAGAGAAAGAGGAGACTGAACCTGCGGACTTGTAGTTCTTCTCCACCCGCCTGATGGCTCAGCTGCCAGCTCTTCTCTTTGCTTCTCTACTTGCACGTGTCCTAGCTTTTACACAAACAGAAAGAGCCTAATTCAGGTCAGCATTAGTGAATATGGACTTTGTGTCATACACTGGATATATGTTTAAATTAAATCCGAAGCTGAATTTTGAGAAAAATAAATAGTCCCCAATGCTCAGATGTTTACTGAAAAAGGATAGGGTTTGGGATTATGTTCATCTGGAGTTGATTTCTTTCTCTTCTACTCTTTTTTTTTTTTTTTTTGGTGACACATTTCATGGAACAAGCTTACCGAGACTCAATTTCATAATTTAAAAGGAAATCTCAGCACAGAAAACCCAGTAAAAATACCACTACCTAACGCAATGGGAGACCAGCTCAGATCCTGTGCCCACTTGCTCTGTCTCAGATGGAGGTGGGCGGGCATGCTTCTAGAACTTGGGAGAGACATCAAGATGGGTGAGGTGCTGAGTCAGTCCTTGAGAAAAAAACAGCAGATGACCTCATCTAGGCAGCAGGGGGTGGATTTACCTGCACCCCAGAGTCCTTCCTCCCCGCTCCTGGGTCAGGCTGACAAAGGTAGCTTCTGTCCTGGATGCATCAGCCACGCAGAGTGCTGAGGGCCACCTCCAGCTGGGTTGGTCCTGCCTCACTCCAAGGCTGCCAGCCGTGTCTTCCCCCTGCAGGCGTCTCTGTCTGATCTGTTTCCTCATCTGTGAAATCAAGATAAAGTCCACTGGCAGACACGAAGCTCAGGGACTCTCTCACGGACCAAGGCCTCAGCTGGGATGCTGAGTCAGCAGAGAGGGACCAGCTCTTCCCACGTGTTCTCTCTTCCTCCAGGAAGCTAGTTGAGGCTGGAGCATGAAATGGTCCCAGCAGCGAGAACCAGGAGGCTCTACCCTGCATCTCCTCTCGAGCATCTGCATGAGTGTCATCGGCTATTGTGCCATTGACCAAAACCAGCTCAGGGTCAGTGTGAGGCAGCGATCCCCGCAGGTTTGTGTACAGGGAAGAGATTATGGTGCAAGCATTTGAGCAAAGGGATAATGAAGGCTCTACCCTGCATCTCCTCTCGAGCATCTGCATGAGTGTCATCGGCTATTGTGCCATTGACCAAAACCAGCTCAGGGTCAGTGTGAGGCAGCGATCCCCGCAGGTTTGTGTACAGGGAAGAGATTATGGTGCAAGCATTTGAGCAAAGGGATAATGAGAGCTGCCTAATCAGGTTATTTGAGGATTACAGAAATTAAAATTCAGGAGGCATGCAAAGCAAAGCCTGGAACACTGGAAAGACTAAGTAAGCGTTTGCCGCTGTTATTAACTCCTGGGGTCCCTCTCAGTGGTAGGGTCTATGACACTAATGATCTTATCCAGAAATCTCATACTTGATATTATCAAACCAGTGGAGTTACTTCCGACCTGCAAAAAGCTTATTTTGGTTCTAGTTTCTTTTCAGTTTGTATGTATTTTTTTAGTGACCTAAGTAATATATAAATACATGGTTATTATGAATACCAATATTATTATGAAAAATGTAAGGGAATATAGAATAAAAGGTATAGCACCTATTCAGTTCAGTTCAATTCAGTCGTTCAGTCATGTCTGACTCTTTGCAACCCCATGGACAGCAGCATGCCAGGCCTCCTTGTCCATCACCAGCTCTCAGAGTTTACTCAAACTCACGTCCATTGAGTTGGTGATGCCATCCAACCATCTCATCCTCTGTCGTCCCCGTCTCCTCCTGCCTTCAATCTTTCCCAGCATCAGGGTCTTTTCCAGTGAGTCAATTCTTCGCATCAGGTGGCCAAATTATTGGAGTTTCAGCTTCAGCATCAGTCCTTCCAATGAATATTCAGGACTGATTTCCTTTAGGATGGACTGGTTGGATCTCCTTGCAGTCCAAGGGACTCTCAAGAGTCTCCTCCAACACCATAGTTCAAAAGCATCAATTCTTCAGTGCTCAGCTTTCTTTATGGTTCAACTCTCACATCCAAACATGACTACTGGAAAAACAATAGCTTTGAAATACTTATACCCATCCCCTATCTTCAAACTCAGTTGCCAACCCTATTAAAAATTTATTATTTAACCTTCCTTATATATGTGCCTGTGTGATGTAATGAAATATATATACAAAATCTGTCTTATAAGTTTAAAATACATGTAGAAATATAGATATAGGTTTCACATCCATGAAATCTATGTATGTCTCTAATCACATAATTTATAAATTGCATTGCATCATTTACTTATATAAAAGGGCCATACTCTGTGTAGTATATTGTGAATTCTTTTTTCAGTGATATATACTGGAGAACTTTCAATGATATGGATAAACTATATTGTTTATTTTTTAAACCCCAAAACATTTCATAGTATAGCAACACGTCATTTTATTTAAATATTCCATTGTAAGACACATTCAGGTTATTTCTATTTTTTAATCATTATAGGCAGTGCTACACTTAGCCTTGCCTATATTATAAGCATGTGTATAGATATGTTTATACCTAGATGTGTTTATACCTGATGACTTGCTGGGTTGAAACTATGCATGTCTTACATTTTGAGAGATTCTGCCAAGTTTTATTTCTCAAAGCCTCTGTCAATTGTTCGTCAGTGGACTTAGCTATCATGTGTAAGGCTTGGGGTACATAATTTTTAAATTGCCTTCCAGGAAACCTACAGTTCCTAGATTCTGATGAAGACCTTGGCACCAGATCAGAACTATCAGGATACTAATGAATCATCCTATACTGACCATCTCAGAGTGCAGTCGTAGCTGTAGACCAAATTTAGACAACTTAGTGAGTTTCCAGGCACAAACAGCTACGAGCTTATTTGCTCAGTGCTTTGAAGTTTTTATTATATAAAATCTTTATACTCTGGATTAAGTGAGCAGTGATATCCCTGATGTATGGGAGTCCAGGCTCTGCCATTACCGTCCCATGTGCCAATCATGGGTCATGGTGTGTCTGTGTCAGTCAGGTACGAGTCCACACGCTTGTCCCCACATGCCAGCAGAGGAAACCTGCCTGACCTCCCCCAGCAGGTTTCTCCTGGGAACTTCAGGGGACAGTCTCAAGGACCAGAGTCCTCTTGGGTCGCTTTAATAAGGTAATGTGAGCTGCAGCAAGTCTGACAGACACAAGAAGTTAACATTCATGAGAGAAACCTCAGTCCTGGAGCTGTAGTAGGCAGACCGCCAACAGAAATTGTTTTGTGGATGAAATATTTCCTAAAAATAGCTCTCCCAGATCAGCCTAATGCAATTAAAGTTAGTGATGTACATAATAAGGAAACTGGGAGCTCTTCCTGCTAATAATCACTGTGGAACCAAGGCAATCCATTCCATTAATTTAATATACACTTTCGTAGTCCCTTGATAATAGAAGTATAATTAAAATGATATGCTTTGATAGGCTTTTCTTTCCAAAATGAAATTTTGCAAGTACAGGTTTTGAAGAATACATATATATATATATAAGCATATATATATATATTCTCCTGTAATTATTACCCATTGTATGTTTATTTTGGTCTCTCTCTCTTCCATGCCATATCCACTACTGCCAATTTTTTTTCCCTTAAAGTTAAATCCTGACAATGGTATCGACAGATTTCTTGATGCAGAAAGCTGTTTGAAGAAGAGCTATTAAGAGTATGGCAATTAACTGCTTAAGGCAGGTAGGGGGAATTTGGGGTTGAATTTGGGTTTATTTGAGATTTTTATTCCAACAGTATAAAAAATGGTGCCTTGATTCTGGACTTCACATCCTGCAGAACTGCAAGAAATAAATTTCTGTTGTTTATTTTTTTAAGGAGTTCAATTCAACTTTTCAATTAAAAGAACACAAGACTTGGGACTTTCCAGTGCTTATGCCTCTGCACTTGCGCTGCTGGGGGCCTGGATTTAACCCCAGATCTGGGAGGTAAGATCCTATAAGTCATGCTGCATGGTGGGAAAATAAAAGACAGAAATCAAAAGGACTGAAAACAACACAGTGACACTAAGAAAATGGGCTCCCATTAATGAGCAACTGGGTAAGCTACTGTTTCCTATCATTCTCTGGCCATATGATTTCAAGAAGCTTGTTAAAACAGATGTCATATAGTTTACAATAAAAGAAAAGTAGCTCTGCTCTGGGATTCATTGGGAAATAAATTATCTTACTATTTATTGAACTCTATTTTAAGGTACATCAAGTTAATCTTACTCTGCTCCCACCTAAGCATGAATAGGCACGCATTTGAATCAACTCAAAAGGAAATTAAAAAGTTATATCCCATTACAAAATTGCAATAAAAAGATATTTTCAAAGGGAAGGGCTATTAAAGTGTGAGTAAGTTTGAGCCAAGACCTAAGATCTGATGGGAAGTCAGAATGTTGATACAGTCTTGCTGGTCTTAGTCTGTGGCACCGGTGCCAGTGAGAGGCACCGTTGTCTACAACACTGTATCAACCACAGGTGCATGCCATCAGCAGAACCCGTCAGCATATTTACCTCCCAAATAGGCTGAGATTCGACCCTACCTCAGCCTCTTCACTGCTACATCTTCACCCAGCTGTCCTTGTCTCCTGCCCGACTATCGTGATGACCTCTTGATAGGATTCTAGCTTCCACTCTTGCTGCCCAAGGAGAAGCCAACTGTGAACCCCTCATCCTCAAAAAACACTGTATCAACCACAGGTGCATGCCATCAGCAGAACCCGTCAGCATATTTACCTCCCAAATAGGCTGAGATTCGACCCTACCTCAGCCTCTTCACTGCTACATCTTCACCCAGCTGTCCTTGTCTCCTGCCCGACTATCGTGATGACCTCTTGATAGGATTCTAGCTTCCACTCTTGCTGCCCAAGGAGAAGCCAACTGTGAACCCCTCATCCTCAAAACCACTGTGGTGACTTCTTTTCTCACCCAGACCAAACACCTTAGCACCCTGCAGGGTCTCTCATCCTCTCTTTCTCCCACCGCAGGTCCACCCTTTTAACCCCAGCCCCTACTCCATTCATATTGATTCACATCTGCTGGTTTCCTTGCAATTGTTCAGGAAACACTTTGTCCCGAACAGTCTCAGTGCTTTGCTCCCTCAAATTATTTGTCTTTGCTCAAATTTTGCCTTATAAAAAGTGCCAATGTAATATGCCCTAAGAAAGCCACTGTATCACATCAATTACCATTTCTTATATTCATTCTCTATTTTAAAATAATCCTTAGCACACCTGACTTATTATGCATTTTTATTTCTTTCATACCCATCTCTCTTCATTCAAATCTATGCTCCCTATAAAATGATATGTTTTTCTATCATATCTCTGGTGCCTAGAAGAATGTCTTGTACATACTAGTTGCTAAACATATACTAGTTGGAAATGCTTATTTTACTTTTTTATTCCATTATAGTTTGATAGTAAGATTTAGTGATTTCTAAAAATTCAGAACCCATCATGAGAAGATAAATCCAGTTGGTAACACAAATTTTNTCTCTGGTGCCTAGAAGAATGTCTTGTACATACTAGTTGCTAAACATATACTAGTTGGAAATGCTTATTTTACTTTTTTATTCCATTATAGTTTGATAGTAAGATTTAGTGATTTCTAAAAATTCAGAACCCATCATGAGAAGATAAATCCAGTTGGTAACACAAATTTTCGGACACTTTATTGCCACATTTTCATGCATTCATCATCAGGCTGAAAGATTACTTATGTGTTTGGACTACACATTCTTCCATAAGTTTTCTTCATTAAAAATATAAAATAAAATTTGCTGATTATACCTACCAAATTCAATATAAAATCAGTAATCATGGACATTATATGGTACATAATTTTCCTAACTATCAAATAAACTTGCTTTTTTAAGCTCAGTTTTAAGATAATTAATACATATTGACATAGAATTAGCTGTGCACTGATTATATCTTTCACTTGATTACTAATCTTAAATTAGCATGGGTCTCTTTTCTGATTGGTGATTTTAAAAAGCTTTCTTAATGTAGAAGCATATTTTTTCATGATTGAAAACAATTCTAATATTTTGAATTAAATTGGAACATGTCACTTACAGTGTTAAAACTTAAATGCATACTTGTGCTGCATGTTGAGCCAACAATTTTGCCCTGAATGAAACCAAAGCTGGTGGTGCTGGAATCCCCTCTAACATCTACAGAGCTTGCAGTATATCTACAATCTCCAGGAGTTGGGTTTCTCTACTTTGCTTATGCTTGTCCTACTTTCTTTTGGTAGATTTCCACATTTTTTTCAGCTTTGTTGTTTCTGCTTTGAATGTTCTCTGAGAACATCTATTAAAGAGTGGAGGTCTCAGAAACTTCAGATCACTCACTCACACAGCCAAATTTTCTTAGGGAAATTGCTATAAAAATCCAAACTTCAGAAAGACATTCATGAAGATGGAAAAGGTGAGCTTATGTCCTTTATGCTTCAGAGAAGGCAAGTTTCTTTCAAGGGTTAGTACAGGAATTCTGTAACTATGGCTTGGTGAGAGCAAATAGTGCTGTGAAAATGGATGTGTCTTAAACAGAAAAGAAACATCAGGTGATAAATTGAGGTTATTGCAAATGTGCTTTTGCTAACAGTATAAATAGTAACAAAGTGTCAAATGATGTATAAACTCAAAATTACACAAAAATTTTATTTTTTCACTCAATCTTCTAAAGTTGGTGTCATTTCTTTAAAAAAAAAATATTGTTTTTTTTTTTTTTAAATTAAAGACTCTTGTTCCTCAGAAGAAAAGCTATGATCAACTTAGACAGCGTATTAAAAAGCAGAGACATTACTTTGCTGACAGAGGTCCATCTAGTCAAAGCTATGTTTTTCCCAGTAGTCATGTATGGATGTGAGAATTGGACTATAAAGAAAGCTGAGCACCGAAGAATTGATGCTTTTGAACTGTGGTATTGGAGAAGACACTTGAGAGTCCCTTGGACTTCAAGGAGATCCAACCAGTCAATCTTAAAGGAAATCATTCCTGAATATTCATTGGAAGGACTGATGCTGAAGCTGAAACTCCATTACTTTGACCACCTAATGTGAAGAACTGACTCATTGAAAAAGACCCTGTTGCTGGGTAGAATTGAAGGCGGGATGAGAAGGGGATGACAGAGGATGAGATGGTTGGACGACATCACCAACTTGATGGACGTGAGTTTGAGTAAACTCCGGGAGCTGGTGAGGGACAGGGAAGCCTGGCGTGCTGCAGTCCATGGGGTTGCCAAGAGTCAGACATGACTGAATAACTGAACTGATCTGAAGATCTTTTAATGTAGACAGTTTTGAAAATCTTTGTTGAATTTGTTACAGTATTACTTCTGTCTTATATTTTGGTTTTTTGGCTGCATGACATTTGGGATCTTAGTTTCCCCAGCTACTGCTGCTAAGTCGCTTCAGTCGTGTCCGACTCTGTGCGACCCTACAGACGGCAGCCCACTGGGCTCCACCATCCCTGGGTTCTCCAGGCAAGAACACTGGAGTGGGTTGCCATTTCCTTCACCAATGCATGAAAGTGAAAAGTGAAAGTCAAGTCGCTCAGTCATGTCTGACTCAGCGACCCCATGGACTGCAGCCCACCAGGCTCCTCTGTCCATGGGAGTTTCCAGGCAAGAGTACTGGAGTGGGATGCCATTGCCTTCTCCTTAGTTTCCCCACCACGTAGGAAACCCTCATACCCTGCTTTGAAAGGTGAGTCTTAACCACTGGGTCACCAGGGAAGTCCTGAAAGCTGGTACCATTTCATTTCATAGATGAGAAAACTGAGATCAGCTTTACGTTCGTCAATGGTCTCCTTGTCACACTTCACGATAGTTAAGTCTCGAGCTCTTCCCACTGCAGCAAATCCACTTTGAAATATTTCGGGGCTGCACACAAGCATCTGCCTGGAGTGTCCTCTTCTCCTTCACTGGAGTTTCTGTGGCTGTAGTGGCACTCATGCCACCTGTTCGGCTGCCTCATTTACAATCAATTTGCTTCTCTGCCTCCTCATCATAACCCCTGGATTGAACACTTCTCAGAAAAGCAGAGATATTATCCTGATAAAGTTAAGAAACTTTAAACCTCAGAGTTGCTAACAGAATAAATGAACGACTTGAGTCTGAAGAGGCAAATGCCAGCTACTGACAAGATTGACTTACAGGTGAAACAAGCCCTGGACAGTGAACCAAAACATCTGCCTGCTAGAATTTCATCAAAAGCACTCCACTACAGCTCCTTAGAAAGATTTTCCTAACAGTCCCCCATGACATCGACTGTGTGGTTGTCACATTCGATGGTAATACGCTTGCTGGAAAGAGGCCAACAGACACAGTTAGAGGGTGTAATGTTTCTTTAATGCAAAAGATGTGGAAAATTCAGAATGTAACTGCAGGATCCGGAGATGGCAGAGCACGCTCCCAGACAGAGTTGGCTTCCAAGTGTTCTCAAAGTTTGCTTTGAAAACAAAGCTCTAAGGATGTCACTACATAACTGGGACAACAGTTTCACCAGGTAAAAGAATTTTTGTCATTCTGAAGGCAGATTCCTTTTCTCTTGACCAATCTGGAAACTCAGCCTTCTCTTAGGAGCTGCATAGAATTTATGTGGAACAAACTCAGGAAAGCCCTGAGTGACTGAGCATCCAGCAATATTAGGATATTAGAGGTCAACTGGGAGAAGGCAATGGCACCCCACTCCAGTACTCTTGCCTGGAAAATCTCGTGGATGGAGGAGCCTGGTGGGCTGCAGCCCATGGGGTCGCTAGGAGTCAGACACGACTGAGCAACTTCACTTTCACTTTTCACTTTTATGCATTGGAGAAGGAAATGGCAACCCACTCCAGTGTTCTTGCCTGGAGAATCCCAGGGACAGTGGAGCCTGGTGGGCTGCTGTTTATGGGGTTGCACAGAGTTGGACTTGACTGAAGTGACTTAGTAGTAGCAGAGGTCAACTGGGGGACAGTCCTCGGCAGACCAGATGTTGCCTTTGTCTGAGGGCAACTTTGGAACCTTTAAAGTGGCTAACTTCATAGACAAAAATCAAAATGCATCTCTTATTGCTCTTACCAACTTGTAATTGTGGATTCAGAGGATTGAGTTTTTGATGGTCACTGTTGTAGATGAAATATTTGTGTCCCTCCAAAATTCATAGGTTGAGAACTTAATCTCCAAAATGATGGACCTTTGGGAGGTGATCAGGTCATGAGTCTGGAGCCCTTCTGAAGGGACTAATGCCCTTATAATGGAGACCTCAGAGAGCTCACCGCACTTTCTGCCAAGTGAGGACACAGTGAGAAGATGCTGCCTGTGAGCCAGGAAACAGGATCTCCCCAGACACCAAGTCTACTAGTATCTTGCTCTTGAGGACTACCAGCCTCCAGAATTGTGAGAAGTCTTGTTTATTTGGTTTATAAACCACCTAGTCTCTGAAGTTTTGTCACACTAAGTAGACTAAGACAGTCTCTAAGAGTTTCTCAATAGGAAGAAAGGAATATTAATGAGATGCAAAATTATTGTCCAGGGAGAGAAATTTACCACATGAATTTTGCTTGCTGCTGTTGAAACACACTTGGAAAGGGAGCTGATCGGATTTCAGCCTCAGATGATGCTACAGGAATGCTAATCTTGTTTCATTGTTGACAAAGGAGAACAGTTATTTGTGACCAGAGCCCAGAAGGTTCTACAGAATTCTCTACTGTTGAGCACAAACCTTTCTGGAAAATAGTCTTTCTGGTTAACCAGTGCCTAGTGAATCTTGTTACCGACAGAGAGATTCGGCCATTGGTACTTTTCCAACAGTACAGCGGTGCCATATTTCATACCTTGGTCCCTCTGCAGGACTGAACACTGTGTGGTCTCAGATGTGACATAAAGATTGTATGATTTCATTTGCCTAAAGTAATGCAGGGAGATCAAACCTGTCAATCCTAAAGGAAATCAACCCTGAATATTCATTGGAAGGACTGATATTAAAGCTGAAGCTCCAATACTTTGGCCACCTGATGAGAAAAGCTGACTCATTGGAAAAGACCCCAATGCTGGGAAAGATTGAGGACAGGAGGAAAAGGACATGACAGAGAATAAGACGGTTGGATGGAATCACTGAGTCAATAGACATGAGTTTGAGCAAACTCCGGGAGATAGTGAAAGACAGGGAAGTGTGGTGTGCTGCAGTATATGGGGTCAGAAAGAGTTGCACAGGGCTGAACAAATGAACAAAACAACATGCTAGTAAAGTAATGCTCAAAATCCTCCAAGCCAGCAATACGTGAACCGTGAACTCCCTGACGTTCAAGCTGGCTTTAGAAAAGGCAGAGGAACCAGAGATCAAATTGCCAACATCCGCTGGATCATGGAAAAAGCAAGAGAGTTCCAGAAAAACATCTACTTCTGCTTTATTGACTATGCCAAAGCCTTTGACTGTGTGGATCACAATAAACTGTGGAAAATTCTGAAAGAGATGGGAATATCAGACCACCTAACCTGCCTCTTGAGAAGTCTGTATGCAGGTCAGGAAGCAACAGTTAGAACTGGACATGGAACAACAGACTGGTTCCAAATAGGAAAAGGAGTCCGTCAAGGCTATCAACCCGGGATTTCTTTGGAAGGAATGATGCTAAAGCTGAAACTCCAGTACTTTGGCCATCTCATGCGAAGAGTTGACTCATTGGAAAAGACTCTGATGCTGGGAGGGATTGGGGGCAGGAGGAGAAGGGGACGACCGAGGATGAGATGGCTGGATGGCATCACTGACTCGATGGATGTGAATTTGAGTGAACTCCGAGAGATGGTGATGAACAGGGAGGCCTGGAGTGCGGCGATTCATGGGGTCACAAAGAGTCGGACACGACTGAGCGACTGAACTGATAAAGATTAAGGTTTATATATCTGGGGGGCATTGGGGAGATATGCAAATTTAGAGTCAGGGTCAGAGGAAGAAAATGATGGAGATAGGCCAGGCAGATGAGAAAGGTAGATTTGTGGAAGATACATAGAGAAGATAAGAAAATGCATCTTTAGTTTTTGGTAGGGAAGGATCATGAAAAATTTTACTGTCTTTCTACAAAACAAGAACCCAATAGCATGTCTCTATTGATTCATTCACTGATGACTTTTTTAAACTAATGCTCTTTTCCACTTGAATAGAACCATTTGCTAAATAAATTCTATCTTGCTAAGAAGAAATTAAAAGAAAAAAAACAACTATTTGTTTGCTAGTTTTTCTATTTAAATAGGATCCTACACCACTCATCACATAGAAATCTACAGTGTCTAGAAAATATGTATTAATTTATTTTTATTTCAGTGAAATCACAAAAATCCTTTTAGTAATATGTGTGTGTGTGTTAGCTGCTCAGTCATGTTGGACTCTAGCCCATCCAGATCCTCTGTCCGTGGGATTCTTTAGGCAAGAATGCTGGAGTAGGTAGCCATGTCCCACTCTAGGTGATCTTCCCAACCCAGGGGTTGAACCTGGATCTCCCACATTACAGGCAGATGTTTTAACATCTGAGCCACCAGAGAAGCCCTAGCAATACGTATCATGAGGCTAACTATTGTGCCCAGGGGCAGGCAGCTGGTGAAAACAGCTGGGCTGACTCATTTTGCACGATGCTCTTATGGGGCAAGCCAGGTAACAGTGAAGCAAGAGGGATATTTGCCAAAACTCAGAGTACCTTTCCATTATTAGGAACACATGCCATATTCCTGGAAGTCCCTATAAAGATGGTCTCTGGTCTCTTTGAAATTGTTGAGTGCCTAGTGGGCTGCTGTCTATGGGGTCGCACAGAGTTGGACGCAACTGAAGCGACAGCAGCAGCAGCAGCAACACTTTACAATATGTTCTTGCTTCTACTTCTTTGGTTTTATTAGAACTTCCCACAGTAGAAAAGCTATTATTTCCCTTATTTTATAGCTTCAAAAATGAGACTCAGAGAAGGAAAAAAAAAGAAAAATTTGTCAAAGGTCACAGAAAGATTAAGCAGCGGAGACCAAACCAAATCAAACTCAAACCTAGGTTTTCTGCTTTTCCTAGAAACTTCCCTGTACCAGATTTTGTGTTTCTCTAGTGAATTCTGGACCCTGAAAACTAAAAACTTCATGGTTGTGCATTCAGTCAACAAATATTTGAGTGTCTCTTAACTGTCAGGAATGGAGATATTTACCAAGTGAAACTGAGCAGAGCGAAATCATTTTATTTTCCTCTGGGAATAGAAGAAGGTTGAACTTCCCAGTCCTCTGGTACCTCCATGAGACTAAGGGATGCATTTGGGGCAATGGAATGCTACCCACTTCCAACCCCTTCTTTGTACCCTCCACTCTCCCAGCTCCCTTTTTTTCAGTCCAGATTATGGAGAGAACAGGAGTTACTACGGCTCAGTGGAGCCACTGAGTGGAAAGGCTCATGCCTCAACCATCATGTCAAAAGTGACCAACTTTTCACTGCACTGTTGTGAGTAAGCAACAAACCTTTATCTTAATAACATTTTTTTTTCACAGAATTTCGATGTTACACACCCTGACTAATACAGATTATCTATTTCTGCCACCACGTAGCTGTTGCTACCATAATCTCTCATTTGGAAGATTGAAATAACCTAAAACTGACCTTTGATCATGCTGTCTCACTCTCCTCCAATCTATTTTTGAAGTAAAAATTTGAGAAGTATGTGTCATTGCTTAACATCTTTAATGGCTTTCCAAAGTTCGTATGATAGCCCTTCCATGTAGGATCTAGTCCTTACCAGTGTCATCTCTCCTCATTTTATGCCTTTCTCTCTCTCTATTTGTTGCATAATGTCTGTCTTTCAGTTCTTCTAATCACTCTGTGACAAATTTATCTCCCAAACAGTGACGTTGTGATATATATTTAATGACTAGCTCTGGAAAAAAAAATGCGTGTGTGTGTGTGTAAACTTATTTTTAAAATGTACAATTTTCAAATAATATAATATGCAATGCACTTTGTAGTAAGTTTCATTTGCCAGGTGGTTGGTTCCCACAAAATTTGCTGACAGATACTTGCCAAGATCTTGTATTCATCATCAGCCTACGGTTGCAATCAAACCATAACTTGATGAAAATCAAACCATGAGTAAATGGTTAATTACTGTCAGATTCAGAAAAGAAGTTGCTCACAACATTGATAAATGAATGTAGTTTCAACATGAATGTTGGTTGGTATTATTTTATGAACAAATAAGACAAAAGTAAAAAAAAAAATCTGTTGAAACCCCACTCAAATTTGTGAAGGATATGAGTGACTTCTTAGCAGAATAAGATAAGAGCTTTCAATTACTGGAAGAACATTGCCTCAATTTGGGGGACTATTTATGATGTAGGAGCTATTGGCATGCATATGTAAAGTTTGTTCAGCACTGTTAAGATTGTCTCCATCACTTTCTTAAATCTAGACAACTTAATCTTCAACCACGACTATAAATGAAGCCCTGATTTGTAGTTTGCCTGTTTTATTGTGCAAATGTTCCTGCCAGGGCTGATTTCAACCCGTCAATGAGATGCCACTGAATGTGAAATTGGGAAGAAATGTATGGTTAGTGGTAATTGTTTAGTCACTAAGTTGTGTCTGACTCTTTGAAACCCTATGGATGGCAGAGAGCCAACCTTCTCTGTCCATGGAATTTTCCAGGCAAGAATATTGGAGTGGGTTTCCATTCTCTTCTCCAGGGGATCTTCCCAACCCAGGGAGCAAAACCTGTCTCTTGCATTGCAGGTGGATTCTTTACCACTTTACCATAAGAGCCCATTATGCAGTATTTCTTGCCTGGAGTATCTCAGGGACAGGGGAGCCTAGTGGGCTTCCGTCTATGGGGTCGCACAGAGTTGGACACGACTGAAGTGACTTAGCATGCAGTATTTCTACCATACAAATAAAACCTACATAAAGCCTCTAAAGAAAAGACATACAACTAAAATACAATTGAGTAATGAGTTTTTAATATAATTTACTTAATCGTTAGCTTATATAATTTGTTTTACAAAACAAATTATGTAACAAATTTTTAAAACATGGCCGTGTTCACCAATCAGCTTACAACATTTCTGAAAATTTCACTGTTAGCTCTCTCAAGCCAGTTTCTATTGATAACAGCACACCAGTTCTCCTATACAGGATTTTTGGATATGCTATATTCCTGTGTTAACTCTTCTCACCCCTTTGTACCTAGAGACCCATGCTATATCTCAACTTATAGTTCATTTAATCAGGGAAGATTTTTCTGTGTCTATATTTTTGCCCTATCTTGTTCTTTATGATTATAAATGTGTTTTGCAGATGTTAAAACAAACTTTTATTTTGACAGGCTTTAGTATTTCCAACGAACTTTTACATATATTCGGACATTTGTTTTTCAGTTCAGTGTGTTGCTTAGAGGGATATACAACCCCCTCTTCGTGGATGAGAAGCAGAACTTCAGGAAGGATATGGGTATTTTCTTAAGTAATCTGTGAGCCTCAAAGTTAGCGATGATACCTGAAGGCAGGGTCTTCAGATTTTAAAGGCAGTGCTTTTGAATTTTAACACGAAGTTCTATGATTGAGTTTACTTTGAGAGATGATTCTATGATTAATGTGAGAAGAATGAAAATTGCTTCAGGAATGCATTATGATTTAAAGACAGTCAGTTCAGTTCAGTCGCTCAGTCATGTCCAACTCTTTGTGACCCCATGAATCCCAGCATGCCAGGCCTCCCTATCCATCACCAACTCCTGGAGTTCACTCAAACTCATGTCCATCGAGTCGGTAATGCCATCCAGCCATCTCATCCTCTGTCGTCCCCTTCTCCTCATGCCCCCAATCCCTCCCAGTATCAGGGTCTTTTCCAATGAGTCAACTCTTCACATTAAGTGGACAAAGTATAGGAATTTCAGCTTCAGCATCAGTCCTTCCAATGAACACCCAGGATTTCAGGTCTTTTAGGATGGACTGGTTGGATTTCCTTGCAGTCCAAGGGACTCTCAAGAGTCTTCTTCAACACCACAGTTCAAAAGCATCAATTCTTCGGCACTCAGCTTTCTTCCCAGTCCAACTCTCACATCCATACATGACCACTGGAAAAATCATAGCCTTGACTAGACAGACCTTTGTTGGCAAAGTAATGTCTCTGCTTTTGAATATGCTATCTAGGTTGGTCATAACTTTCCTTCTAAGGAGTAAGCGTCTTCTAATTTCATGGCTGCAGTCACCATCTGCAGTGATTTTGGAGCCCCCCAAAATAAAGTTTGACACTGTGTCCACTGTTTCCCCATCTATTTCCCATGAAGTGAGGGGACCAGATGCCATGATCTTTGTTTTCTGAATGTTGAGCTTTAAGCCAACTTTTTCACTCTCCTCTTTCACTTTCATCAAGAGGCTCTTTAGTTCTTCTTCACTTTCTGCCATAAGGGTGGTGTCATCTGCATATC
>SJYT01053331.1:563673-589815 GCA_006410635.1 Cephalophus harveyi
CTTTCACTTTCATCAAGAGGCTTTTTAGTTCTTCTTCACTTTCTGCCATAAGCGTGGTGTCATCTGCATATCAGAGGTTATTGATATTTCTCCCAGCAATCTTGATTCCAGCTTGTGCTTCTTCCAGCCCAGTGTTTCCCATGATGTACTCTGCATAAAAGTTAAATAAGCAGGGTGACAATATACAGCCTCGACGTACACCTTTTCCTATTTGGAACCAGTCTGTTGTTCCATGTCCAGTTCTAACTGTTGCTTCCTGACCTGCATACAGGTTTCTCAAGAGGCAGGTCAAGTGGTCTGGTATTCCCATCTCTTTCAGAATTTTCCACAGTTGATTGTGATCCACACAGTCAAAGGCATTAGCAGCATTATTAAGTTAACATTTTGTGTAAAATACATAAAAGGGTTAATAAGTTACCATAAACTTATTTTTTCTTAATTAAAAAAGTCACCCAGATAAATAGGATAAGAGAGAGAATGACATGGAAAGCCATGGGTGGGGTCAGGAACTGGGAAACCTTCTGGGTTCTTGGCAGCTGGGCATTTTACCCGATGTCTGGATTCTCTCTCACTCTCACAGGCCGTCGTTTTCACAGCATCTTTTCTCACTTGGGTGCATCGCTGGCCTTTGCCTATGATTTGGTGAGTCTCTCTCGACTTTCTCCAGTACACACTCCAGAAAGCTCCCCTCTGTTTTGCTTAATTCATTACCACGGGACCTGTGGGGCAAAGCCCTTCACGTTGGGAAATTTACTGGGTCACCTGCCAGGCTACAGCTGGGCTGCCCAGGAATGACCTTTCAAGTGGATTCAGGGTGCCTTTCCAGTATTAGCTGATGCTGCTTCTTTCTGAGGAGGCTATGGGTGGGACAGCTTTCACATCTAAATTTTCAGAGAAATGATGATGACCAGTGTGGACTCTGATCTGTATCTTCTGACTCCAGAGCCATGAGATGATGTGCTAATTTAGATTATTTTTTAGCCTAGAAAAGCTTGAGTTTAATTTCCATTTTTATTTTTTACTGACGATAGGAAACTTGTGCAAAACCTTACCACTTATGGATTTGGATTTTTCTAACAGAAGAAAATAAAACTAAACATTAAAACAAAAACAAAAACTAAGATCATGGCATCCGGCCCCATCTGCTACTGCTACTGCTAAGTCGCTTCAGTCATGTCCGACTCTGTGAGACCCCATAGATGGAAGCCCATCAGGCTCCTCCGTCCCTGGAATTCTCCAGGCAAGAACACTGGAGTGGGTTGCCATTTCTCACCCCATCACTTCATGGCAAATGGAAGGGGAAAAGGTGGAAGTGCTGACAGATTTCCTCCTCTTGGACTCTAAAACCACTGCAGATGGTGATTGGAGCCATGAAATCAGAAGACGATTGCTTCTCAGCAGGAAAGCTACGATAAGTCTAGACAGTGTGTTGAAAAGCAGAGACATGACTCTGCTGACAAAGGGCCATATAGTCAAGGCTATGGTCTTCCCAGTGATCATGTATAGCTGTGAGACACGAACCGTAAAGAAGGCAGAACACCAAAGAATTGGTGCCTTTGAACCGTGGTACTGGAGAAGACTCCATGGGATTTTCTAGGCAAGAATACTGGAGTGGGTTGCCATTTTCTACTCTAGGGGATTTTCTCAACCCAGGGATTGAACTCACTTCTCTTGTGTCGCCTGTATAGGTGGCTTTTTACCATTGCACCACCGTTAATATTCCTTTAAAACTTCTGCGTTCCCACATGGATTCCTTAAATATATCAATAAATTTAATTGTTTTAGGGCCAATTAAAAGAAAAAAAAAGATCAATGCAAATCAAATATAAGAAATGGTTGTTTCTCACTAAAGTTTTTGTTAATGAAAAATACCCAGCTGAGAGAAACAAGTCCAGGGTAACCACTGCACTATTACAAACAGCAACATATAAACTCTGGTTTGAGAATGAAACCGAATTTGTGGAATGGCTTTGTTGTCACGGATACTGGAAAGATTTCAGATCTCAGAAGTTGCCTGCATCAGTTTCTACCTGGCCAGAGGGTTATGGTGATTTCTAATCCAGGAAGGAGGGTCAGAGTATTCTACTTTTGTTTCATACAGTGTTCTTATTTGTTAAAAGTGCTCAAGGCATCTTAGAACAGGCAGACGGTAATGAGGGAAGCAGATATCGGAGCAGAAGTAATCTCCTGGAACTGCATTCACTCACCACGACAGCTCACCTTCCCTTCAGCATCTCACAAGTCCCGACGAGCACAGGCAAAGGTATCTATGGACTGGAGAAAAGAGGCTGCTGGATGGTGAGGCCCAGACTGCCCTGATGAGAGCAGGATTATCATACCGTGAAAACTGATCAATAGATATTGATGCAATCCCCTGCTCTAAATGCAGCAGGGTTAATCAGTGTCTAACAGAGCAGTGGGCTAAAAGGCAATCTTCCCAGTCAAGGGCCCCAAAGAGGTAGGTCTGTTTGTTGCAGCAGCTGCCTGTGGAGCAGGGAGCAGCAGCTGGACCTGTACTGACCAGCCTTGAGCAGCCTGGGCGGGCCGGAGAGACAGCTGCACAGCTGACGGGGCCCGAGTGGCCAGAGGCTCTGTTTCTGGGTCCCTCGAAGTGTTCGAGGCCGTCTGTCTCTCTGATAGAGGGAAAGTAAACTTGCTCATGGACTTTTGCACCTGAGACCTTGGGGTCTTGTTTTGCTAGGTAGTTCCTTGCACAGAGATTTTCCCCAGGTGGCACAGTGGTAAATAATCTGCCTACCAATGCAAGAAGAGCAAGAGACACGAGTTCGATCCCTGGGTCTGGAAGATCCCCTGGAATAGGAAATGGCAACCTGCTCCAGTATTCTTGCTTGGAAAAGTCCATGGACAGATGAGCCTGCTGGGCTACAAGCCGTGTGGCTGCAAAAGGTTGGACATGACTCAGTGAGTGAGTGTAACTCCTTGCCCAGAATATTGGCAGTTTGCAGAGAAGGGTAAAGGCATATGCTGTCTGGTGTGGAGTGTCCTAGACTCCCAGGTTTTGCTTGAACTAAAAACATCATCTATTTAAAAAGGAAACAATGAAAGAAAAAAAAAAGAAGGAAAGATGGGAGAGAGAGTAGGAAAGAACAAGAAAAAAATTAACAAGAAGATAACATATATGCATTTTGATCCAGAGGAAAAATAGCAGCAGGCTTGGGCAAATATCACCTGAATATTTCATTATGCACTCTCTAGGAAACACAGCCCTGGTGAAATGCGTGTTTTCTCTGGCAGGAGTGAGATTGAAGCTGAGGAATTAGGAAATTAGCATGTTTCTGTATGCTTTTATCTTGTGCACAGGAAACCTGTGGTTCCAATTACCAGTAATTCTGAAATGTCATATTCAGCACATAGACAAAGGCAATGAAAGAGCTTGTTTCAAATCTCAGTTAGGTAAGAGTGTGACAGGCAGAGATTGAAAGATACTTGAATTTATTTTGCCCAATGATAGGTCTCAACTTCCCTGGCATGGACAGTCCTGATATCAAATATTTTGCTCCATGAAGCCCCATTTAGACTTCCATACTTATCCAAGTAGCAATATGATTTCAGTTTAGTTAATCCCCAACTAAAAAGAGTTTTCAGCTCCTTGTCAAAGATGTTTCCGAGTATAATTTCTTAGATTTGTGGTTATATAATTAAAACAGAAACAAAAAAACAAAATTAAAAATCAATACCACAACTGAGTTTTTAAAACATTTTACCAAATTATAAGTAAAGACAGGTTCCAAATAATTGAATAACCAGTGTTCATTTTTCCCAACTGTGACATGAAAGATATCAGCATATTTATCAGCTATCAATATTTTTAAATGACAAGGTTGTTCATTTTTACGAGTAGACACTTGCCTTCATTTGCATGCTGTATACATCCCCTTCAGTTCAATTCAGTCACTCAGTCGTGTCTGACTCTTTGTAACCCCATAGACTGCAGCATGCCAGGCCTCCCTATCCATCACTAACTCCTGAAGCTTACTCAAACTCATGTCCATTGAATGGTGATGCCGTCCAACCATCTCAAACTCTGTCGTCTCCTTCTCCTCCCATCTTGAATCTTTCCCAGCACCAGGGTCTTTTCAAATGAGTCAGTTCTTTGCATCAGGTGCCAAAATATTGGAGTTTCAGCTTCAACATCAGTTCTTCCAATGAATATTCAGGACTGATTTCCTTTAGGATGCACTGGATGGATCTCCTTGCTGTTCAAGGGACTCTCAAGAGTCTTCTCAATCACCACAGTTCAAAAGCATCAATTCTTTGGCACTCAGCTTTCTTTATAGTCTAACTCTGACATCCATACATGACTACTGGAAAAATCATAGCCTTGACAAGACAGACCTTTGTTGGCAAAGTAATGTCTCTGTTTTTTAACATGCTGTCTAGGTTGGTCATAACTTTTTTTCCAAGGAGCAAGCGTCTTTTAATTTCATGGCTGCAGTCACCATCTACAATGATTTTGGAGCTCCCCAAAATAAAATCAGCCACTGTTTCCACTGTTTCCCCATCTATCTGCCAGTGATGGGACTAGATGCCATGATCTTAGCTTTCTTAATGTTGAGCTTTAAGCCAACTTTTCACTCTCCTCTTTCACTTTCATCAAGAGGCTCTTTAGTTCTTCCTCACTTTCTGCCATAAGGCTGGTGTCATCTGCATTTCTGAGGTTATTGATATTTCTCCCAACAGTCTTGATTCCCACTTGTGCTTCTTCCAGCCCAGCGTTTCTCATAATGTACTCTGCATATAAGTTAAATAAGCAGGGTGACAATATACAGCCTTGACGTATATACAGCCTTGACAATATACAGCCTTGACTCCTTTTCTATTTAGAACCAGTCTGTTGTTCCATGTCCAGTTCTAACTGTTGCTTCCTGACCTGCATATAGGTTTCTCAAGAGGCACGTCAGATGATCTGGTATTCTCATTTCTTTCAGAATTTTTCACAGTTTATTGTGATCCACACAAAGGCTTTGGCATAGTCAATAAAGCAGAAATAGATGTTTTTCTGGAACTCTCTTGCTTTTTCAATGATCCAGCGGATACTGGCAATTTGATCTCTGGTTCCTCTGCCTTTTCTGATACCAGCTTGAACATTTGGAATTTCACGGTTCAGGTATTGCTGAAGCCTGGCTTGGAGAATTTTGAGCATTACTTTACTAGCATGTGAGATGAATGCAATTGTGCAGCAGTTCTTTGGCATTGCCTTTCTTTGGGACTGGAATGAAAACTGACCTTTTCCAGCCCTGTGGCCATTGCTGAGTTTTCCAAAATGGCTCGCATATTGAGTGCAGCAGCATCATCTTTTAGGATTTGAAACAGATCAACTAGAATTCATCCCTCCCCTAACCTTGTTCATAGTGATGCTTCCTAAGGCCCACTTGATTTCACATTCCAGGATGTCTGGCTCTAGGTGATCTGGGTCATGAAGATCTCCTTTGCATAGTTCTTCTGTGTATTCCTGCCACCTTTTCTTAATATCTTCTGCTTCTGTTAGGTCCATACCATTTCTGGCCTTTATTGAGCCCATCTTTGCATGAAATGTTCCCTTGGTATCTCTAAGTTTCTTGAAGAGATCTATTGTCTTTCTCATTCTGTTGTTTTCCTCTATTTCTTTGCACTGATCGCTGAGGAAGGCTTTCTTATCTCTCCTTGCTATTCTTTGGAACTCTGCATTCAAATGGGTATATCTTTCCTTTTCTCCTTGGCTTTTCACTTCTCTTCTTTTCACAGCTGTCTGTAAGGCCTCCTCAGACAGTCATTTTCCTTAATTTCATTTCTTTTTCTTGGGGGTGGTCTTGATCCCCGTCTCCTGTACAGTGTCACGAACCTCCATCCATAGTTCATCAGGCACTCTATCTATCAGATCTAGTCCCTCAAATCTATTTCTCACTTCCACTGTATAATCATAAGGGGTTTGATTTAGGTCATACCTGAATGGTCTAATGGTTTTCCCCATTTTCTTCAATTTAAGTCTGAAATTGGCAAGAAAGTGTTCATCATCTGAGCCACAGTCAGCTCCCGGTCTTGTTTTTGTTGACTGTATAGAGCTTCTCCATCTTTGGCTGCAAAGGATATCAATTTGATTTTGGTGTTGACCATCTGATGATGTCCATGTGTAGAGTCTCCTCTTGTGTTGTTGGAAGAGGGTGTTTGCTATGACCAGTGTGTCCTCTTGGCAGAACTCTATTGGCCTTTGCTCTGCTTCATTCTGTACTCCAAGGCCAAATCTGCCTGTTACTCCAGGTATTTCCTGACTACCTGCTTTTGCATTCCAGTCCCCTATAATAAAAAGGACATCTTTTTTTGGGTGTTAGTTCCAAAAGGCCTTGTAGGTCTTCATAGAACCGTTCAACTTTAGTTTCTTCAGTGTTACTGGTTGGGGCATAGACTTGGATTACCATGATATTGAATAGTTTGCCTTGGAAATGAACAGAGATCATTCTGTCGTTTTTGAGATTGCATCCAAGTACTGCATATGGGGCTCTTCTGCTGATTATGATGGCTACTCCATTTCTTCTAAGGGATTCCTGGCCACAGTAGTGAATATAATGGTCATCTGAGTTAAATTCACCCATTCTAGTCCATTTTAAGTAGTTGATTCCTAAAATGTGGATGTTCACTCTTGCTATCTGCTGTTTGATCACTTTCAGTTCGCCTTGATTCATGGAACTAACATTCCAGGTTCCTATGCAACATTGCTCTTTACAACATTGGAACTTGCTTCTGTCACCAGTAACATCCACAACTGGGTGCTGTTTTTGCTTTGGCTCCATCCCTTCATTCTTTTTGGAGTTATTTTCCCACTGATCTCCAGTAGCATATTGGGCACCTACCAACCTGGGGAACTCATCTTTCAGTGTCCTATCTTTTTGCCTTTTCATGCGGTTCAAGGGGTTCTCAAGGCAAGAATACTGAAGTGGTTTGCCATTCCCTTCTCCAGTGGACCACATTTTGTCAGACCTCTCCATCATGATCCATTTGTCTTGGGTGGCCCCACATGGCATGATTTAGTTTCACTGAGTTAGACAAGGCTGTGGTCCATGTGATCAGATTGGCTTGTTGTCTGCGATTATGGTTTCAGTCTGTCTCCCCTCTGATGCCCTCTCTCAATGCCTACTGTCTATCTTGGGTTTTTTTCTTACCTTGGACGTGGGGTATCTGTTCATGGCTGCTCCAGCAAAGCACAGCCGCAGCTCTTTACCTTGGACTTGGGGTATCTCCTCACGGCCATGACTCCTAACCTTGGACGTAAGGTAACTCCTCTAGGCCGCCACTCCTGACCTTGGACGTGGGGTATCTCCTGTCGGCCACTCTTGCACTGTGCACCCGCCACTCCTGCATCCCCTTTAGTTCAGTTCAGTCGCTCAGTTGTCTCTGATTCTTTGTGACCCCATGAATTGCAGCATGCCAGGCCTCCCTGTGTATCACCAGCTCCTGGAGTTCACTCAAACTCACATCCATCGAGTTGGTGATGCCATCCAGCCATCTTATCCTCTGTCGTACCCTTCTCCTCCTGCCCCCAATCCCTCCCAGCATCAGAGTCTTTTCCAATGAGTCAGCTCTTCGCATGAGGTGGCCAAAGTACTGGAGTTTCAGCTTTAGCATCATTCCTTCCAAAGAACACCCAGGACTGATCTCCTTTAGGATGGACTGGTTGGATCTCCTTGCAGTCCAAGGGACTCTCAAGAGTCTTCTCCAACACCACAGTTCAAAAGCATCAATTCTTCGGTGCTCAGTCTTCTTCACAGTCCAACTCTCACATCCATACATGACTACTGGAAAAACCATAGCCTTGACTAGATGGACCTTTGCTGGCAAAGTAATGTCTCTGCTTTTGAAAATGCTATCTAGGTTGGTCATAACTTTTCTTCCAAGGAGTAAGCGTCTTTTAATTTCATGGCTGCAATCACCATCTGCAGTGATTTTGGAGCCCCCAAAAATAAAATCTGACACTGTTTCCACTGTTTCCCCATCTATTTCCCATGAGGTAATGGGACCAGATGCCATGATCTTCATTTTGTGAATGTTGAGCTTTAAGCCAACTTTTTCACTCTCCTCTTTCACTTTCATCAAGAGGCTTTTGAGTTCCTCTTCACTTTCTGCCATAAGGGTGGTGTCATCTGCATATCTGAGGTTATTGATATTTCTCCCGGCAATCTTGATTCCAGTTTGTTTTTCTTCCAGTCCAGCGTTTCTCATGATGTACTCTACATATAAGTTAAATAATAACAGAATAAAAAAAGGAGCAGTGTTTTCAGTTATCTTAGTGCACGCCTGCTTCAGTGAATCCAGCCTTGGGTGATGGGGTTCTTCAGTGCCTCAGGAACAACTTACAGGTCTTTATTTTCTTGTGCTTAACACCAGGACCTTTCTCGTTTTTTTCTGTCCTCAATTCAGTTCAGTTCAACGTCTCAGTCCTGTCTGACTCTTTGTGACCCCATGGACTGTAGCAAACCAGGCTTCCCTGTCCATCCCCAACACCCGGAAGTTGCTCAGGCTCATGTCAGTTGAGTTGGTGATGCCATCCAGGATTATGTAAATCAGGCCTTGTCTTCCCTGGTGGCTCAGATAGTAAAGCGTCTGCCTACAATGTGGGAAACCTGGGTTCAAACCCTGGGTTGGGAAGATCTCCTGGAGAAGGAAATGGCAACCCACTCCAGTGTTCCTGCCTGGAAAATCCCATGGACGGAAGAGCCAGGTAGGCTACAGTCCGTGGGGTCGCAAAGAGTCGGACACGACTGAGCGACTTTCTTTTCTTTTCTTGTCTTATTTTAACATAGGAATAAAAACAAAAACAATCACATTAAGTTATTTCAATTCTATGAGGTACACGTCTATGATCAAATTATTTTACCCCTGAAAATAGGAATGCAGCTGACATTTTAGAGCTTGTATGCATTCATTTCACTCTTTGGGCTCTCCTGGATGACTATGGTACCCTAGGGTTTGCGTGCATGCATACCAAGTCCCTTTAGTGGTGTCAGACTCTTTGTGATCCTATGGATTGTAGACCACCAGGCTCTCTGTCCATGGGATTTTCCAGGTATGAACCCTGGAGTGTGTTGTCATACTCTCCTCCAGGGGATCTTCCCAACCCAGGGATTGAACCCACATCTCTTATGCCTCCTGCACTGGCAGGCAGGTTCTTTACCACTAGGGTCACCTGGAAAGCCCACCCTAGAGGCTAAGCATCCACTATTATGTTTTTGATCCTTTTTGTGCTCAGTGGGAGAATAAAGCACTAATATCAATGACCCAAATCAATAACTCTTTTTAATCACTGCAAAATTCCATGTTGTGCACATGAAAGACTCTGGAGGAAAAAATAAAAATCCCAAACAGGGAGCACAGAAGATATGTACATGCCTGTGTCTACTATCGCTCCTGGCAAGTAATCTAAGTGAGTGCTTGCTTCTTTCTGTCTTTTTTAACATCAAAATGAAAATGATAACATTTTTCTTGATGTGGATACTTTTTGATCACAGATAAAAACATCTTCAATTTTTAAAACTAAAGTAACCATATATGTTTAATAAAATATGCTAAATATATTTAATAAAAACAACTAGGATACAGTGCATATACATATATATATATATATATATATATATATAGTTGGGGTGGTTTAGTCACTAAGTCATGTCCGACTCTTGCGACCCCATGGACTGTAGCCTGCAAGGGTCCTCTGCACTTGGGATTTTCCAGGCAAGAATACTTGAGTGAGTTGCCATTTCTTTCTCCAGGGGATCTTCCTGACCTAGGAATCGAAACTGGGTCTCCTGCATTGCAGGCAACTTCTTTACCAACTGAGCTATGAGGGAAGCCTATCCTATATACATATATTTACGCTACTTTTAAATAAGAAATGTTCTGGAAAATCCTGATAGGCATAAATTCTAATTTATGGTAAAGAAGTGTCATTTATTTTCCCTTTTATATGAAAGCATATTCATTATACACAAGTCTGATCATTTTTTGAAGTTGGTATTCACAACACAGTCATTATTGAATTTTTAAGTATGCATGAATTTAACAGATAACTTGTACTGCTTTTTAGCTTTTGAATAAGGTTATAATAGGGTTGTGATTTTGGGGTTATTTTCCTTTTATTTCTTCCAATAAAGGAGTCTTTCATGTCTACAAGGAGCTATCATCTTGAGTAATCTACAGTGTCGATTCTCTGAGTTTTATTCCGTCAAGACTCAAGTCAAATGAGGTTCAGCCCCATTGAAATAGAAAGGAAAAAGGTAAATCGTGATCTTTTTTAAAAAAGTGCTCTTTGTTTTTTTCAGGTTTCTTACCCACACTTAGATTTGTTGTTTCCCATTAATCTTCCTCTATTTTGTTATCTTGCCATTTTAGACAGAGTTGAGAATTTGTAAATGGAAGCCAAGGGAAGTTGATGTGTGACTACTGGTGAGCCATTTAAACTCTCTGAGCTTCAAATTACAATGTCTAAAATAGGTACAATGTCATCTACCTCAAGTAGATTATTTTCTGAGTTAACTGAATTTAAGTACAGTACCTCTTGGTGCCTGGTATATTGTCAATGTTCAAATTGATATCTTTTTTTCTTATGACTATTATCTACACTATTAGGAAAGCAAAATGAAGATAAAAAAGAAGAGGCAACAATAGTCTGGAGAATGAAGGTAACTGACTTGTGGAGTCAGGTGTAACTTATCCTCTGTGGTCAGCCATCTCAGTGTACCTGCCTGGGACTACAGCATCTGAGAAGTTGTGATTGAGAATTCAGGCTGGACCAGAGCACATGTTGATGTTTCTGCTCCAACCATGAATCCATTGGCTGTTCTCCATTCTAAGAGGCTCTGTTTCTCTGGAGGATGTTTATTATTTTCACTGATAGCAGTCCCTTCATTCCAATCTTCATGAATGCAGGGCAGTAGAGAGTAGCCAAGTTTTCCAGTTCCAGAAGCCATCCCTAATCCCACGCAGCCCATACTTAATCTATTTCTCTTTGCCCCAAGTGTGTAAATAAGATGTGTTTAGCCAAGGTACTTGGCATGATTCCCTTTAAAGAAATTGCATCAGACTATGAGGAGTGAGTCTTACAAGCTATGTGGGAGTTCCAACAGCAGGAGATGAGCGCCATTCTCTCTGGTATTTATTTGGGCTTTTAGGGTAGGATGTAGCTGAATGTATGAAATAGCTGTCAGACACATAAGAAAGGGGGTTTATGCAATATGTCAGTTCTCAATCTTGCTGTGCTGTTTGACACCAGAAGAGGCAGAAAAGAGCTCTTGGGACCTTTTTCAAGTTGTGCAATGTTCCCGAATCAAAACTAATAGAATTCTTGTGGGGGGGGGAGGGGGAGGAGAGAAGGGATATTAACATTCCCAGATCAGTGGACAACTTCATGTTCCCACAAACCAGAGAAAGGAAAGAATTAAGAGCACTGATGCACATTTATAATATTTACTACTATGCCAGATGTGGTGATAAATATTCTTAAATGCAAAAGTTTTTTTCTTTAGGAATGGTCTTATAAAAAGAGTTTCCTAGAACTCCAATTTCTAGATCAAACAAAAATTACATTTTTGATGGTACTGACAATTAGCACTTAATAAATATTTTACCAACTTATATTCCCATTAAAGGGTTCCCCTGGTAACTCAGACGGTTACCTGCAATGTGGGAGATCTGGGTTCAATCCCTGGGTTGGGAAGATCCCTGGAGGAGGGCATGGCAACTCAGTCTAGTATTCTTTTTTTTTTTAATATAAATTTATTTATTTTAATTGGAGGTTAATTAGAGACACAGATGTATAGAACAGGCTTTTGGACTCTGTGGGAGTGGGAAAGGGTGGGATGATTTGGGAGAATGGCATTGAAACATGTATAATATCATATAAGAAACGAATTGCCAGTCCAGGTTTGATGCATGATACTGGATGCTTGGGGCTGGTGCACTGGGACGACCCAGAGGGATGGTACAGGGAGGGAGGAGGGAGGGGGGTTCAGGATGGGGATCACTTCAGTATTCCTGCCTGGAGAATCCCCATGGACAGATGAACCTGTCAGACTATAGTTCTTGGGGTTGCAAAGAGCTGGACATGACTGAGAAACTGAGCACAGCACTCCCATTAAAATTGTATGATACTGCCAGTTTCTCACATTTTTTTTCAACCACTTAAATTTTTTTTCAAATCTACTGTGTGAAAAATATTATTTAGTTATTGTTATAATTAGTATTTACTTGACCACTAATGATAATAAGTTTATTTTTCTGTATTAATTGGCAGTAAAAATTCTTCCTGTATTGCCTGTTCATTTACTTTGCTCAATTTCTAATAGTGTGTGAATATTTTCTTTTACTGATTTGTAGATACTCTTAACATATTCTTGAGTAATTTTTATCCTTTCCTTTACTTATTTATGCTGCACACAATTTTTAAAAATAATCCAAACAACCTGTGATAGTGATATAGCCGATAACAGAACACAGATTTCCAGGTGAAATTCGCTGTATGTCGACAAGTATGTCCTGAATTAATTCTCGCTAGTGTTAAGGTCCTATGCTCATTGTGGTTCATTCTCACTTGAGGACCATGTGATTGGTGGCAATGACACAAATGTCACTCACCTGTGTGCTTGTCTAGGGCCCTACTTGTGGAAGCACAGTATCTGAACGTGGATGGTAACAGGATTGAGCCAGTTATACTGAACCACAAGGGGGAGGTGTCTGACCTCAACTATGAGAGATGAAATTGAATCTCCTGACCCTTAAGTGAAAGGCACGCCGAAGACAAAGCACGTCCACCTGGCTGCTAGCTTTAGTTAACATCTTACATTTTTTCTTTCCCTTGCCCAAATCACAGGCACTAATTCAGTGAAAAATGTTAACAGACCCAGATGACTGCAGGACACTTTTCAAAAGGTGAGCAGTATCATCAGTTGCCTGTGTTGATGTGACATCTGCTGGTCTGAAGGACCTCTAAGGTAGATGTGATCACTTATGCTTGTGTATACATTTACTTAATACCTTTTAAACTGTCATTTAGCTCTTATCTTCTTCAAATACCTGGACAAATGCAAAGAAAACATTCAGCTGAGTCAAAAGTGCAGAATTATTCATCAGCTCTTGCAAACAAATGGGCTCTTTGGCCCCTTTGGTGGGCTGAATTCTCAGAACCGCAGAAATGAAGAATTGTGGTGTTATGGAGAGGATTTGATTCTTGTCTGCCTGAGTTTATCTCCACTCCTTGTTTACTCTTCATTACCTTTGAGCAAAAGATAAAAACTGCCTTGGAAGGTATAGCGATTCCATCATGCGAGGGTCTCCTAATTGCTAATACCATCCATTAATCAAAGCCTGGAAGCCAAGCTGGGGGCTCAGAGGGGACTTGGCAGGTCTGGGCCACCCAGGTTACTGTGCTAATGACGCTGACTCTCCTAACATGATCCTTAAGAGTGACTTTCTCTGATCTGTCCTAAGCCGCTGTGTTCCTCTGAGCATGCAGGCCAGCTGTGGGGTCTGGTGATGCAGCCCACTCCGGGGGGCTCGGAGACTCTGTTTCGTGAGTCAGGAGGGCAGGATGCTGAGAAAGCAGGAGGAGGCCGGCTCTCACGCTCAGGTCAGAAATGACAAGGTATGCTGATGTGTTCCCTTTGGAGACCTTCATGAATCGGAAACCGCAGCCTCCAACTCCCCTTTTGCTTCTGCATCAAATCCTGCTGGGAGTCCCAGCCCAGAGTTTACAGCAAGATCAGCATTAAATCACTGAAATCTTGAACTAGCTTTGTATTTCAGGGAACATGTTAAAAAAATCATGTGATTCTTTTACCGGGGAGTGACGTTTGGTCCAGTGATGAGTTCCAGAATGTTTCCTAACATGGACTGCGGTGGGGTTTACTTATTCTGTCTAAGGCTCGAGGGCATGGCACCTTCGTAGACAATTTAGCTGGGAGCATAAATGGTTTGGAGGAGAACTTTTATCTGATTAAGGAATGAAAGCAGATGGTGACCTGGTTATGGGCCTTTCAGACCCACCCCAGTTCTGCTTGTTTCCCACAACCCACCTTTGTGGAAAATCTTTCCTCCCACCTTTTTAATGAAAACACAACAAACAATTGTTTGGGGAGTGGGGCGAGGAATTGGAGAGGATGTCTCACTTTTCATGGGGCCTGTTTTGTAGAATGGACACCGGGCAGGTCCTGACAGCCTGGTGATGATTTGTTTGTGTTGGAGTAACCAGTAAGTCTGCCCGGAGTCCTTGAGTAATCGCTCCTGTCAGCTTGTTAAACATTAAAAACAAATGCACTGGAGAAAAGCCATGCCTCTTTCTGAGATGGAGCATCATTTTTAGGCCAGTTTTCAGTACATGTGGTAACTGGTGGTCCTGGGGGCTGTGGGTGTCTTCACGTCCACCGCGTCTGAGGCTGAGCGGGATGGAGACCTTGAACTTCTGACCCCGGCAGCCAGGTCCAGCCTGCAGCTTGGTCTCTAGGTGTCCATAGATCTGGTCACTGACACTTCAGCACAGATAGCAGTTTACTTCCCGAGGGCTGCTCTGGTAATTCTAGTCATCAAAGGCTCTAAAGGTTGGAGGAAGAGAGGGACATTGGAGAGCTGTGAACAGGGTTGTCAGATAAGTAAACTCTCAAAGGGCTGGAAAGGAGAGGGGCTTTGGAGACTCACAGTCTAATCGGAGCTTGCTTTATTCTTCATTTTTTATTCTCCTGGTCTTCCCTTCTTTCCTTCTCCATCAGCCCTTTTCCTTCAATTCTCTCCCTCTGTCAATTCGATCTCACCTTTCCTTGTTCCTGTATCTGGGTCAGGGATCATGTGTGTATTTTGATTTTAATGTGTGTCTGGGTGTATTTCCCAGGTTTTATTTCCATTTTAGCAATAGTCTATGTCAAAGAGACGTTTTATTATTAAAAACCCTGTTCATTCTTCAGTAAGCAGTTATTAATTACAAGTGAGATCATCAGAGCATCTTTTGAAACTAAAGGTCTATATTTTAGAAGGCACTCTGGGGAACCTTTCAAAGTCCTTTCTGCAGAATCAAAGCTGTGTTCTTAAGGGCATTTGTTCTGCAGATATAAGGTGAGACATGCCTTTCCTCTGTGTGCAACTGGTTCTTTCCAGGCTTAGCTTTACTGACATTACTCAGTTGGTGATCCATCACTGGTGTGTTTATTTTCCTGGCACTCGGTGGAAAGCATCCTTTCCCATCTCAATAGAAAGATTATGGGTCAGGGGAGAATCTTCCCAGGAATAGACCACATTCCAAATTGAAACCAGGTATTTGATAATGTGATCTGCTTTCCTCTGATCCTCGGGAAAGGAGTTCATGAGGATAGCAGCCTCTCTACTTCTGTAAGAAGAAATTTAGCTCTCAGCCAGGCTGGAGAATTTCAAAATCAGCAGTGGTATGAGACTCACTGACTGCCCTCTAGGGCCTGCCTATCTCTAGAATATTACTGACTCTGTTATACACTTTCTACAAGTTGTTTTTCTTTGTTGAAATGACTTTTAACCAAAATGTCTTTTAAAAAGCCACTTTCAATGGTCAATCCTTCATCAAGTTCAGACTGCAGATCCCAGAGTGCCTTTTCAGACAAACTAAGATAAATATATTCACCCAGAGCTCAGGAGACAGCTGGCAGAAAAGTCAAACCAAAGGGATAAAAAGTCTCAACACTGCATCTGTGACATAAATTTCCAGAGAAAATTCATGAATTCCACCAGCAACTATCGTAGGTTCTCATATTTCAGGGGATATTTAGGGATTTTAAATAATCTAGGAGTATTGGATCCATGCAGCACTGGAAGACCTATAAAAATTGATGAGAGGAGATAAGAAAGAGCTATCCATGGCATATCGTAAATGCAATACATCTAATTTTTTTTAAATGAAAGTAGAGTGTCTAAGATGTCAGTAAATCATCACAGAAAGGGGCTAATATGTACAGGATTTTTAAATTCAGACCTGTGAATTAGTTACTGTCATCTCCTTAAGACAATCCAAATAGAAGACAGAAAACATAAGGTTGATTTTAGACCAAATGTATACATAGAGATTCTAGCACCTGAAAATAAACAATATATGGAGATATTTATCTTGACAAGTTGAAGACAGGTCTTTAAAATATTAATAACACAAATCCCTGTAAGTTTCTAGAGTTTAGACACTCAATTTTGAATCTCTATAGCAGCTCAGTACAGACATTTGTGGTAGAAAATAACCATTTTTATTTTCATATTTTAATCACCTACCCACTTAACCCATTACAAAAGGAAACCTTTGTGCTGATGAATGGCCGGAGTATGCAGCTGTCTTCATTAAGAGTCTGCTGTTTTCTGCCATAACATCAAATCACTCCTTCTAAAGAAATCGCTGCACTATTTACTGTCTTGTGTTCAATGAGTGTTTCCAAAATATATTTCCAAGAGCACAGCTTTTACTAGGAGTTTGGTGATAAGAGCATTCACTTTTTTTTTTTTTCTTGTATCCCACATAATTTGATGACCAGCAATGAGCTATTGCAGGGACCAAGCCTAAAACAGGGACAGATACCATGTGAAGGAGGCAGGGGTAAGGTGGCTAGAAATCTTTTTTTTTTTTTTCTGGACTGGGTTGTTGGCAGTTTTTCCCATGCCAAAGCAATATAGTGAACCAAACTCTAATCTATGATGACCACTGATGGTTGAATTTTAAGGGACTGTGATGGAAAAAAAAAATCTGGATTTGGGGCTACATCTGCTGCCTCTTGCAGTTATCAGTAAGAACTTAACGTAAAGAAGTAATCTTGTTGTTGTAGTTTAATCACTAAGTCATGTCTGATTCTTTGTGACCACATGGACTACAGTCCACTAGGCTCCTCTGTCCATGGGATTTTCCAGGCAAGAATACTGGGGTGGGTGGCCATTTCCTTCCCCAAGGGATCTTCCCAACCCAGGAATGGAGCCCATGTCTCCTACAGTAGTTGAGTCATGTCTGACTCTTTGCAGCCCCATGGACTATATATCACCAGCCTCCTCTGTCCTTCATTATCTCCCAGAGTTGGCTCAAATTCATGTCCATTCAGTCAGTGATGCTATCTAACCATCTCATACTCTGCCACCCCTTTCTCCTCGTGTGTTCAAGCTTTCCCAGCATCAGGGTCTCTTCCAATGACTTTTCACATCAAGCGGCCAGAGTATTTGTGTTTTAGCCAGCATCAGACCTTCTAGTAAATATTCAGGGTTGATTTCCTTTAGGCTTGATTGTTTTGATCTCATTGCAGTCCGAGGGAATCTCAAGAGTCTTCTCCAGCACTACGATTTGAGAGCATCAACAAGACTTTGTATTGTCTAATTTTTGAGAGGAGATTAATGCATTTTTTATGGGTATAAGCAGTTTTGAGAGTGTATGCATGTAGCTCATGTGTGAACATTGGATTAATAACGGGAGACTTCAGTAGATATTGTTACTGCAGATTCAAAACCACTTCCTTTCTTCCAAATGGAATCTTGACTTGTTTTTGCAATTCACTCATTTTCAAAGACCCCATATGTCCCAATCTTAGGAATGACCTAGACTGACTTAAGGGTAATTCTACTTTGCTATTTAGTAAGAGGAACAGATTTGAGACCCAACTGGCCAAGTGATGACAAGGGGATTTTTATGGATGCTTTTGGAGTGTCTCTCTTGTTAACAACTCTGGCAGTGATCTTTTCTCAATTTCTCACGGTGTTGCACTATGTAAATGTAAGGTTAAAGATGACTTTCACTCTCTTGCTACCAGCTAGCTTGCTGGCCTACAGAGGGGGACAGAGAAAGAGGAATCTTGAGCCAGAGTAACTGTATTGGATTAATATTGAAGCCCACCGTACCTTTAGATTTCATGTTATGCTGTTTCTTATGGGAGAAACTCATTTGAATTGGTTCTACTACTCTTAGGAGGCAGAAGAATTGCAAGTAATATGGGTTAAATGAAACAATTGTCCTCATAGGAGCCACAAATGACTGGTAGAACGAGTAAGGGGAAGAAATTAAGAGCATTACAAAGGGAGGAAATGGTACAGGGACGACAGAAGGATGGATTGTGGGAGGGGGATGTGCATGTAGCCTTCTTAGTATTAGTCCACGTGCACAGTGTTAGGACATTAGAATCAAGAATCTCAGCATAGAGAGCACTGTTTAGTCTATAAACCAGCATTAGCTTAAATATGGTCTTCCCAGGTGGCTCTGTGGGAAAGAATCCACCTGCCAATGCAGGAGACTTGGGTTTGATCCCTGGGTCAGAAAGATCCCCTGGAGGAGGAAATGACAACCCACTCCAGGATTCTTGCCTGGAAAATCCCATGGACAGAAGAGCCGGCTGGGCTACAGTCTGTGGGTTCAATTTAGTGACTGAAAACAAAACCTAAATATACTGGTTAAATATGGTTAAACATACTGGTACTATGTTTTTAAATCCATATTTTTCAAATATATTTTATACTATTAAGTCTGTTCACTTTCTTATTTTTTAAAATTCTTTGAATGATACTAATGTTTCATGTTTAATTTCTTAATTTGGCAAAAAAAAAAAAAAGAAGAAAGAAAAGCAAAAACAGAGCTGAGAAATCATATTCAGTTCAGTTTAGTCGCTCATTCATGTCTTACTCTTTGCAACCCTATGAACTGCAGCACACCAGGCCTCCCTGTCCATCACCAATTCCCAGAGTTTACTCAAACTCATCTGCATTGAGTCGGTGATGCCATCCAAACATCTCATTCTCTATCATTCCCTTCTCCTCCTGTCTTCAATTTTCCCCAGCATCAGGAACTTTCCAAATGAGTCACGTTTTCGCGTCAGATCGCCAAAGTATTGGAGTTTTAGCTTAAACATCAGTCCTTCCAATGAATATTCAGGACTGACTTCCTTTAGGATGGACTGGTTGGATCTCCTTGCAGTCCAAAGGACTCTCAAGAGTCTTCTCGAAAACCACAGTTCAAAAGCATCAATTCTTCGGCACTCAGCTTTCCTTATAGTCCAACTCTCACATCCATACACGACTACTGGAAAAACCATAGCCTTGACTAGATGGACCCTTTGTTGGCAAAGTAATGTCTCTGCTTTTTAATATGTTGTCTAGGTTGGTCATAACTTTCCTTCCAAGGAGCAAGCGTCTTGTAATTTCATGGCTGCAGTCACCATATGCAGTGATTTTGGAACCCCCCAAAAAATAAAGTCAGCCACTGTTTCCACTGTTTCCCCATCTATCTGCCATGATGTGATGGGACTGGATGCCATGATCTTAGTTTTCTGGATGTTGAGCTTTAAGTCAATCATATTGGTTAGCCCTAATTTTATGACAAAATGTGGTCCACTGGAGAAAGGAATGGCAAACTACTTCAGTATTCTTGCCTTGAGAACCCCATGAACAGTGTGAAAAGGCAAAAGATAGGACACTGAAAGATGAAATCCCCAGGTCAGTAGGTGCCCAATATGCTACTGGAGATCAGTGGGGCAATAACTCCAGAAAGAATGAAGAGATGGAGCCAAAGCAAAACAACACCCAGTTGTTGATGTGACTGGTGATAGAAGTAAAGTTTGACTCTGTAAGGAGAAATATTGCATAGGAACCTGGAATGTTAGGTCCATGAATCAAGGCAAATTGGAAGTGGTCAAACAGCAGATGGCAAGAGTGAACGTCGACATTTTAGGAATCACCAAACTAAAATGGACTGGAATTGATGACTTTAACTCAGATGACCATTATATCTACTACTGTGGACAAGAATTCCTTAGAAGGATTGGAGTAGCCATCAAAGTCAACAAAAGAGTCCGAAATGTAGTACTTGGATGCAATCTCAAAAAGGACAGAATGATCTCTGTTTGTTTCCAAGGCGAACCATTCAATACCATGGTAATCCAAGTCTATACCGTGACCAGTAATGCTGAAGAAGCTGAAGTTGAACAGTTCTGTGAAGACCTACATGATCTTTTAGAACTAACACTCCAAAAAGATGTCCTTTTCATTAAAGGGGACTGGAATGCAAATGGAGTAAAAGGCAAATTTGGCCTTGGAGTACAAAATAAAGCAGGGGAAAGGCTAATAGAGTTTTGCCATGAGAATGCACTGGTCATAGCAAACACCCTCTTCCAACAACACAAGAGAAAACTCTACACATGGACATCACATGATGGTCAACACCGAAATCGGATTGATTATACTCTTTGCAGCCAAAGATGGAAAAGCTCTATACAGTCAGCAAAAACAAGACCAGGAGCTGACTGTGGCTCAAATCATTAACTCCTTATTGCCAAATTCAGACTTAAATTGAAGAAAATAGGGAAAACCACTAGACCATCCAGGTATGACCTAAATTAAATCCCTTATGATTATACAGTAGAAGTGAGAAATAGATTTAAGGGACTAGATCTGATAGATAGAGTGCCTGATGAACTATGGAATGAGGTTCGTGACATTATACAGGAGACAGGGATCAAGACCATCCCTATGGAAAAGAAATGCAAAAAAGCAGAATGACTGTCTGAGGAGGCCTTACAAATAGCTGTGAATAGAAGAAAAGTGAAAAGCGAAGGAGAAAAATAAAGATAAACCCATATGAATGCAGAGTTCCAAAGAATAGCAAGGAGAGATAAGAAAGCCTTCCTCAGTTATCAGTGCAAAGAAATAGAGGAAAACAATAGAATGGGAAAGACTAGAGATCTCTTCAAGAAAATTAGAGATACCAAGGGAACATTTCAATGGATCATCAAAAAAGCAAGAAAGTTTCAGAAAAATATATATTTCTGCTTTATTGACTATGCCAAAGTCTTTGATTGTGAGGATCAGAATAAACTGTGGAAAATTCTGAAAGAGATGGGAATACCAGAACATTTGACCTGCTGAGAAATTTGTATGCACGTAAGAAAGCAACAGTTAGAATTGGACATGGAACAACAGATGGTTCCAAATAGGAAAAGGAGTACATCAAGGCTGTATACTGTCACCCTGCTTATTTAACTTATATGCAGAGCACATCATGCAAAATGCTAGTCTGGATGAAACACAAGCTGGAATCAATTTTGCTGGGAGAAATATCAATAACCTCATATATGCAGATGACACCACCCTTATGGCAGAAAGTGCAGAAGAACTAAAGAGTCTTTTGATGAAAGTGAAAGAGGAGAGTGGAAAAGACATCTTAATGCTCAGCATTCAGAAAACTAAGATCATGGCATCCAGTCCTATCACATCATGGCAAATTGATGGAAAAGAATGATAACAGTGGCAGACTTTATTTTTTTAGGGCTCCAAAGTCACTGCAGATGGTGACTACAGCCATGAAATTAAAATACATTTACTCCTTGAAAGGAAAGTTATGACCAACCTAGATAGCATATTAAAGAGCAGAGACATTACTTTGCCAACAAAGATTTGTCTCATCAAGGCTATGATTTTTCCAGTAGTCATGTATGGAANAGCCATGAAATTAAAATACATTTACTCCTTGAAAGGAAAGTTATGACCAACCTAGATAGCATATTAAAGAGCAGAGACATTACTTTGCCAACAAAGATTTGTCTCATCAAGGCTATGATTTTTCCAGTAGTCATGTATGGAAGTGAAATTTGTACTCTAAAGAAAGCTGAGTAAAAGAATCAAAGAATTGATGCTTTTGAACTGGTGTTGAAGAAGACTCTTGAGAGTCCCTTGGCCTGCAAGGAGACCCAACCAGTCCATCCTAAAAGATGGGTGTTCATTGGAAGGACTGACGCTGAAGCTGAAACTCCATTACTTTGGTGATCTGATGTGAAAGCTGACTCATTTGAAAAGACCCTGATGCTGGGAAAGATTGAAGGCAGGAGAGGAAGGGGACGACAGAGGAAGAGATATTTGTATGGCATCACAGACTCAATGGAGATGAGTTTGAGTAAACCCTGGGAGTTGGTGATGGACATGGAGGCCTTGTATGCTGTGGCCCATGAGGTCACGTAGAGTCGGACATGACTGAGCGACTGAACTGAACTAACTGAATTTTATGCTATTTAAAATTTTACTAGCTTGGGAAATTCAGGATCTGGATATCACCAAGCTAGTTTGATGTCCTTTACTGATTGTGACATAAGAGATGCAAATTTGATTCCTGGATCAGGAAGATTCCATGGAGGAGGGCAAGGCAATCCACTCCAGTATCCTTGCCTGGAGAATCCCATGGACAGAGGAGCTTGGTGGGCTCAATTCCACTGGGGTCACAGAGTTGGACATGGAGATGGGAATACCAGACCACCTGATCTGCCTTTTGAGAAACCTATATGCAGGTCAGGAAGCAACAGTTAGAACTGGACATGCATCAACAGACTGCTTCCAAATAGGAAAAGGAGTACGTCAAGGCTGTATATTGTCACCCTGCTTATTTAACTTCTATGCAGAGTACATCATGAGAAACACTGGGCTGGAAGAAGCACAAGCTGGAATCAAGATTGCCAGAAGAAATNGATGCTAAAGCTGAAACTCCAGTACCTTGGCCACCTCATGTGAAGAGTTGACTCATTGGAAAAGACTCTGATGCTGGGAGGGATTGGGGGCAGGAGGAAAAGGGGACAACAGAGGATGAGATGGCTGGAAGGCATCACCGACTCGATGCACGTAAGTTTGAGTGAACTCTGGGAGTTGGGGATGGACAGGGAGGCCTGGTGTGCTGTGATTCATGGGGTCTCCAAGAGTCGGACACGACTGAGCAAGTGAACTGAACTGAATTGAACTGAAACGTGTTAGTATGCACACACCCACTGACTGTGAGGGTTAATTGTATGTGGCAGTTGCCTAATTGTGGTTGTGGTGCCCAGTTGTTTGCTCAAGCACCATTCTAGGCCTTGTTTTGGAAGTATGTTTTATTAATAGATATGATTAACGTTTAAATCGGTAAATATACAGTAAAGCAGATTATGCTTCATTATGTGGGTGGGCCTAATCCAATCAGCTGCAGTTTTTAGTGAAAAGTCTGAGGTTCCCCTTAAAAGGAAGGAATTCTGTCTCTAGACCACCTTTGGACCCAAGATTGTAGCAAGAGTATCCTGCCAGAATGTCCAGCCTGATGGTTTCCCTTTTAGTATTCAAACTTTCTAGCCCACACAATCACATGGGACAATTCCCTAAAATAAACCTCTCTTCATGTATATATTGGGGGCTTCCCTGGTGGCTCAGAGGGTAAAGCGTCTGCCTGCAATGCAGGAGACCTGCGTTCGATCCCTGGGTCAGGAAGATCCCCTGGAGAAGGAAATGGCAACCCACTCCAGTACTCTTGCCTAGAAAATCCCATGGACAGAGAAGCCTGGTAGACTACAGTCCATGGGATAGCAAAAAGTTGGACACGACTGAGCGACTTCACTTCACTTCATGTATATATTTACTATGAGATTGTTGGATGGCATCACTGACTCAATGAACCTGAGTTTGAGCAAACTCTGGGAGATGGTAAAGGACAGGGAAGCCTGGCATGCCACAGTCCTTGGCGTCCCAAGGAGTTGGGCATGACTGAGCTACTGATCAACAACTATGTATATATGTAAGTGTGGATCCTGTTGGTTCCGTTTCTCTGAAGAAGCCTGACTACAGCACTAACTCTTGAATATTCATTCTATTGACTAATGTTATTCCAGTCGTTACCATGTGCAAACCACTGCACTAAGACAATGGGACTAGAAAACTGGTGGGAACCTTGATGGCGTCAACACTTGCCATGCAATGTGATGTGAACTGCAGAGGTGCGGACAAGGTTGTGTTTAATACAAGACAAAGGAGCCAGGAAGTCAAGAATGCATTCTCAGAGGAGTGACTCTGAGCCAGGCTCTGAAGGATGAGAGGATGTTTATCGGACGGGGAAGGAAAGAAAATTCTTCTCAAGAGTAAACACATATGTTAAACCTCTGCCAAGATATCTCCCCTGTGATCAGACCTTACCAGGGGCTGTCATCCCCATGACAGATAGCTCCACTTAAGGGAAACTTCTTCCTCAGCTGAACTGAGGGTCTACTCCTGCAACATCTGCACGTTTGGTTCTGGTCCTGTTTCAAGCACTTGCTTGACCTGTGGCTTCCGAGAGGTCACGCCTTCATTCTGGGACTCACTGTCTTCACCTGTGAGCGGGAATGAACACTTACATGATGAGGCTACAGTGACTGTTAAATCAGATATGTTATTTAAAAAGTCTAGAAAATACCAGGTCATTGATCCATGTTAATTTCATTTCACTCTAGTGCCCCTTCTGGGGTCAGACAGAAAATCAATTTCAAATCTATAGAAGAACTTTCCATAGAATGATATATTTATGATGAGAAATGCAAAAATGAATTAAAACTGAATGTCATATAACATTAATAACTTGCACAAAATATACTTTAAGATTTAATTAATTTACATAAACAATATCATATATTAATGATTATATTATTAATATTATGTAACATATTTTTATATTAATAATTATGTTGTTATTGTTGTTTATTCACTAAATTGTGTCTGGCTCTTTGAGACCCCCATGGACTGCAGCATGCCAAGCTTCCCTGTCCTTCACTTTCTCCTGAAGTTTGCTCAAACTCATGTCCATTAAGTTGGTGATGGTATCTAATCATGATAAATATTAATGTATATATAACAAAAATGAATACAGTTAACAACCTTTTTTTCTATCTAGACACTTTACTGTCCAGGGTATGAGCCTAATGACAAGTTTAATTACTATAAAATTGTAAAACCAATGAAACAAACAAGTACCTCCCTTTCACATCTCAGTTCAGTGAATGATAACTGTGGAGGCTCATGTATTTTTCTCTCACAGTCAAAACAACTTACATTTAGAAGCCTCCTTGCTTTATGCTGAGGAAAAGTGTGTTTCCACAAAAATTTTAATTTTAGGAAAAAAGCATGATTTTTTTAACATTAGCAATTAATTATTCTAAAATTATCCTTAAATTATTTCACTTTTGCAAGATTAAATGATCACAAGCAGGTCAAAGAAAGTAAGAAAACAATTCTACAAAGTTTGATGTGTCGTTATGAACAGTACTCTGTAGAGCTGGTCATTTTTACTTTTCTTCAGAGGTTGAGGCGTCAGCATATAGACTTAAACCAAGCTCCTTGCAGCCTTACAAAGTTCTGAGTCTATTTTGCTCACCCACCCAGCTCGTCCGAAGGGGCTGATGGATAAGTAAACCCTGGCTGACTCTCTGGTTCCCTCTCCGCTGTGCATTCGGGTCACCTGCTGCTGATTTGTCGCCAGTTCTGTTTGACTCTCTGTGACCCCATGGCCTGTAGCCTGCCAGGCTCTTCTGTCCATGGGATTTTCCAGGCAAGAATACTAGAGTGGGTTGCCATTTCTTCCTCCAGGGGACCTTCCTTACCCAGGGATCAAACATGTGTCTCTTACGTTTCCTGCACTGTCAGGCAGAGTCTTTGCCAGCAGCTAGTGGGTCACCGGGGCGACCTTTTTTTTTTAAAGTTAATTTATACCATGGCCTGTAGCCTGCCAGGCTCTTCTGTCCATGGGATTTTCCAGGCAAGAATACTAGAGTGGGTTGCCATTTCTTCCTCCAGGGGACCTTCCTTACCCAGGGATCAAACATGTGTCTCTTACGTTTCCTGCACTGTCAGGCAGAGTCTTTGCCAGCAGCTAGTGGGTCACCGGGGCGACCTTTTTTTTTTAAAGTTAATTTATTTATCTTAACTGGAGGCTAATTACTTTACAATATTGTAGTGGTTTTTGCCGTACATTGACATTTAAACAGGATGCCCGCTTTCCACACCAGAGCCTCTAAATTCTTGTTCTGGAGTGAGGCCCTGCATTAGTATTTTTTTTTTTTAATTTTATTTTTACTTTATTTTACTTTACAATACCGTATTGGTTTTGCCATACATTGACATGAATCCACCATGGGTGTATATTAGCTCCCAATCCCAAACCCCCCTCCCACCTCCCACCCCACATCATCTCCCTGGCTCATCCCTGTGCACCAGCTCCAAGCATCCTGTATCCTGTATCGAACATAGGCTTGTGCTTCGTTCTTACATGTTAGTTTACATGTTTCAATGCCATTCTCCCAAATCATCCCACCCTCTTCCTCTCCCATAGAGTCCAAAACTCCTTTCTATACATTTGTGTCTCTTTTGCTGTCTCACATACAG
>SJYT01053331.1:593501-681907 GCA_006410635.1 Cephalophus harveyi
TCTTTGTGTCTTGTTTCTGTGGATTATATCTATCAATATATACCGCATTAGTAGTTAAAACTGATATATCTTAAAATTTTTATTATATAATGTTTTAAAATAAAAATCTATTGGATGTTAACATAAATAAAATTTTTGAATGAAAAATGACAGGTCTTTCAAGGTATAGAATTGGCAAGAAGAGTGATACTGTTTTATGTATAATATTATGTATCTCCTTAATGTCTCATCACAGTAGAGGAGTTTGATACTTGCTTTTGTATTTAATCTGTTGCAATGTATATATACAGATAGTTGGGAAAAGGAAGGGTATTTTAATAACTTTTGTGGGTAAATATGGAAAGATTTATTTTGTACAAATGTCCATACCACTGCACATTGCAATTCATTGTTCTGTCTTCACACTGTGAGTCTTTTCCCCATCCATGATTTTGTAACATCTTACATTGATCATTTGAAAAATTATTGGCTCACTTGAATTGCACAGTTCTTGCAACTATTAACACATTTTATTATACACTATTTTCACCATGTATTTCATCAGAAAATTCTCTACTTATTGGGAAGCTGTCAGAATCACAGTGGCAGAGTTGAGTTTTCCAAAATTATAATTTTTCTCTTGAGAGCTTGAACTTTATATTTGGCAACAAACATTGCCAATTGATTTTCTTGAAGTGACAGGCTGGTGCTGCTCATTTTAAAGAATATGTCTGACATTCAAGCTCTGCAATTAAAGTTTGCAGGTAGAGGTTCTGTCAGGTAAATGCAGTGTTGTATGAAAAAAAAATGAAAGAGGCTAGTAACAAACAATCACAAAATGATTTCCTGGAGACGACCTTTGTGGCTCCATATGTAGCAGAAGCACTTATGCCTCTTCTCATTTCTTCGTAGAGAATATTTGAAAAATATGAAATCCAAGATAAATTTAGCAAAATAACTTTACTGATTTATCAAGTGCCTTCTAAAGTATATCTGTTTTTTTTTTTTTTAATTGTCACTATTTTTTCAATGTTCACAGATACAGTGTGTGCAAATGCCCTCATTTAGGCTAAAATGCCAGCAGTTTTTGTCACCGTGACTTTGAAGCCCCCGTTGTGAATGTTAACACTGTAAGGGGCCTGACGTTTAATGTCTTATGAAAACAGCTATGACTGCTGGGACTCCCAAAAATGTCTCAAGGATGCCCAGGGTCTGCAGACCCACCGTGTCCTGCTCTCTCTGACCCTCTGAGCTATGCCATTAGGCTGCCAGCAGTTAGGGAGGGAGCAGCGTGAATGTTTTATGTGTCTGTGTTTCCGGCACCTGGTACAGAGACTTGTGTTATCAAAAGAGTAAGTACATGAAGAAATGAACAGATAAGCAAATAAGTGAATCAACTCAGCTCTAGCTGTGCTAGTTTTTCCTATTCCTCAAACAGATAAAGATCACTCCTTGTTCAGGTTGTTTTGGTTACCACTTTCTTCTGCCAGTGTTCTTTCTGATATCTGAATGACAGGCTCTTCTTAGTATACCGTACCAGCTCAAGCATCACAGACAGCCCCTGATTCCTCAGATTAAAACAGCCACCCAGCACCTTCATTCTCTCCTCATATTCTCTTCCTCAACACATATCACCATTGAATGCGTGTGTTTTTTAGCACCTAGAATGTGGTGCGTCCAACTCTTTGTGACCCCGTGGACTGTAGCCTGCCAGGCTCCTCTGTTCATGGAATTCTCTAGGCCAGAATACTGGAGTGGTTTGCCACTCCTTTCTCCAGGGGATCTTCCCAACCTAGGGATCGAACCTGGGTCACCCACATTAAAGGCAGATTCTTTCCCGTCTGAACCACCAAGGCAGCCTGAATATGGAGGTCATTTAGTAAATATTTTTGAATGAATGAATGAATAGAGCAGATAATTCAGTAGATACTTATAAAGCATCTATTGTTTGCAATATAAGGTCTTTGCTCACAGCCAACTTATAATGTCTAGGGAGAAAGACAATAAGCAAAAAAGTGATCAGTATGAAATAATTAAGCTGTTTGTTTTAGAAGGAAGTCACATTGTTATGGGTGGAATGACACCTTTTCAAGGTCTTTCCTGGTTTCCCCAAGGAGATGTGAACTGAGATAAGGATGGTAAAGCATCTGCTTGCAATGCAGGAGACCCGGGTTCTACCCCTGGGTTGGGAAGATGCCCTGGAGAAGGAAATGGCAACCCACTCCAGTACTCTCACCTGGGAAATCCCATGGACTGAGGAGCCTGGTAGGCTACAGTCCATAGGGTCACAAAGAGTCGGACAAGACTGAGCGACTTCACTTTCACTGAGCGGGAGAAAGAGGTCCAGGTCCCTGCACGGAGTGTTATTAGGGCTCTGTCACTGCTTGTTAGCTTTGCATACCTTTTTTCTGCAGAAGTGCTATCACCCTATCTTCCAAGAAAGTGTCCCGAATCTTAAGTTTCTTTCTACCTTTGTGGTACTTAGTAGGGCCCTGGGCATAGATTAACACAGGGTTAATACAGCCGTATGCGTGTAGTCCCTTGTAGTGCAGACATCACAGCATCCATTGCAATCTGTCCACATCTACGTGACAGTGATTTGCATAATTATGAATTTTCTCATCATCTTCTTGTTCCCAGACCTATCCTGAATATGTATCTTCAGACAGGACTTTTCTCAGAATCCACGATATCCCTCCCCATTTTTCTCCATTGCCTCCACTATTCTCCAAACATGTTCTGGAGCAAATCAGTCTTTATTTCTGTACCATTATCGGCCCATCCATAACTCAGTCTTGCACATTCAGTAGTTAGCCTGACTAGGTCTCCAAATGTGCATTGCCTGAAATCGGTGCTTTTTTTTCCCTTAAGCTCCTCATCACAGGTGTTCCTGGAGGGCTGGAGCCCCAGCATTTTTGACAAGTGTCTCATCTGTGAAACCATTTCTCTATTTCTCTCCTTTTCTTATTCCTTGCTGCTAGCAGCTGCCCACAGAGCTCTACCCCAGGCATTTTTCTGGAGCGCACCCAGCACATGTCGTCAGCGGGCTCACAGGTAATAAAAGCCAACTTTCAGTAAATCATATCAGTAAGGAGATCCATAAATCTTGTTCTTACCTTGAACACAGCTATCCTTATCATCATGAATGCTGTAGGCATGAGTCACTCGGTCTGCCTACGAATCTGGACCTAGTCACTGGCTGGCCATAATTGAATAGGGAGGATGTCTTGAAGGAGATTGTCCTCTAGCAAATTGGTGCTTTCTGGAATAAATGCTGAATTAGGCTCAGTTCAGGGAAGTGGTAGAGAACTCAATATAATGATGGACCCACTTGCTCCTGGGATGCAAAGGTTGTGGTTTGTTCAAAGTATGCACGGACATGTCAAGTTTGAAGGAGAGGACTGATTACAAAAGCTCCCTTCCTTGTTTTTGCCACATTTGTGACTGAATCATCACAACATGGCAGTAGCTTTGTAAATATTCTAGCAGAGAGGACACGCGTCAGGCAGTTTCCTTAGCATCCTAGCTCTGGCTCTTCTACGAGGCACCGTTATTGCACCTGTAATGTAACAGTTGGGAAACCTGCTTTGCCGTGTTGCCTCAAGGATTAATTATGTGCATATTATTGAAGCTTTGAACCCAAGATCTGTAACTTGTTACATGACTTCACATTCATAAATCTGGATGCTCCTTTGTTTGCCTGGATGAATGGCTTGTGTCCCTCACGTGGGCATCTGCCATGGTCACAATGAGCTGCAAGGGGGAGGGACAATTTAGGCTGTACCATCGTATTGTCCTTCCCTCGGTCATTCACATTTAATGAAAGATGAGGCCACAGCTGATGGTAGACATTGGAAGCAACTGATCTTGAACCAGTGTGGTAACATTGGGACCAAAATATGTTTCTTTGTATGCAGAAACCTCTCAAACAATTATTAGCCTTCCTCTATTTTTGCCCCGTGCAATAGCATGAGGCTGCTCCACTAAGCTTAGATGGAGGAAGGAGAGGAGGGCAGTGGAAATAACAGGTGTTTTCTGGTTGGGGTCCTGGGCTGGACTTTCCCCCTTATATCCAGCCCTGTCAGCACTCGAGCCACTGGGCAACTGTTAGCTTGGAGGGGAGCGCTATAGCCAAGGTCTCTTCTGTCTTCTAATATCTTCTTCCCATATGGCAGAGGCAACCTAAATGGGTTATTGCTATATCCCATGTCTATCAAGAACACAGACACAAAAAAATAAGACAGCCTTTTTATGATAATATTATAAAAATTAGGAGACATGATCTGCCACGTGTTTTGTGTTCCTCTCCCTTTGTTTTATGCCCCTTTTTGCGTCTCTGCTCTGCTGCTTCAGCACCATAAAGGCCAGGTGGCGTGGCCACAGATAAGGGAAAAGTCCTTTGATGCATTTGGGGCCAATGTGAATAATAATAAAGTTTATTATAGTCTCATATTAAGATTTCAGGTTTATTTGATGCCACAGCAGAAACTGCAATCCTGATCAATATGCCACTGGGAAAAGAAATCTGTCATCTGTTCTATGAAGTATTGTTGCAACTGCATCTGCTTCTTGCTTGTAAGTCGCTCAGTCATGTCCAACTCTTTGCGACCCCATGGACTATAGCCCGCCAGGTTTCTCTGTCCATGGGATTCTCCAGGCAAGAATACTGGAGTGGGTTGCCATGCCCTTCTCCAGGAGATCTTCCTGACCCAGGAATAAAACCCTGGCCTCTTATGTCTCCTGCATTGGCAGGTGGGTTCTTTACCACTAGTGCCATCTGGGAAGGCTCACAACCATGTCTGGGGCAGGTATATAAAAGGTATTATTTATTTAGAGTTTAAGACACATAGAAATATAGCCCATTAAATACTCATCACTTGTCTATACACCCAATATGGAAAGCAAAGTTTTATAAGTGCCAGATAAAGTACTGAAACCAGTAAGTATTCCTGCCCTTCTCTGTGCTCATTTCTTAAATGGCCCTTGGGCTTCTTGTGGGGCGTGTCGGATGCAAGATTATCTATCTCTCCTCACATGCTGTTTTCTTTCCTGTTACAGTGTTCGCTCTCAGAGTTCTGTTTCCAGAGAGAACACTAGTTTCAATACACAGTTTGAATGTTGACTACTCTAGTATTGTTCCACATATACACTTTCCTTTCAAACTGACTCATTTGAAAAGACTCTGATGCTGGGAAAGACTGAGGGCAGGAGGAGAAGGGGGCGACAGAGGATGAGATGGTTGGATGGCATCACCCACTCAATGGACATGAGTTTGGGTAAGCTCCAGGAGTTGGTGATGAACAGGGAGGCGTGGAATGCTGCAGTCCATGGGATCACAAAGAGTTGGACATGACTGAGCGACTGAACTGACATACACCTTCCTTTGAGCGTGTATTCCTCGGCTAGGGCCTCCGTAACAAAGTGCGACACACTGGATGCCTTAAACAGCAGAAGTTAATTTCCCCAAAGTCCTGGAGACAAGAAGTCTGAGGCTGAGCTGTCTGTAGGTTTGGTCTCTCCTTGGCTGGTAGATGGTGGCCTTCTCTGTGGTCCTCACATGGTCATCCCTCTGGGCACCTACCCCACTCTGGGTCCTCAGCTCTCTTTCATACAAGAACACTAGTCAGGTTGGATTCGGACCACCAAACAGCTTAATTTAAACTTAATTACCTCTGCAAAGGCCCTATTTGCAAGGTTACATTCCATGGTACTGGGGTGGGGGTGAAGGTTGGAGATTCAACATATGGATTTCGAAGGAGGTAGGGGGTACAGCTCTGTCCATAACAGTGTGGAAGATGGAAAAGTAGCCACATTTCCTCAAAGCCTAGCCAGCATCCATGCCCTTTCCAAGCCCTGCATCCAGAGGTGGTTTTTCTTTCTCACTCCATGCATCTGGACCAGCCTTGCAATGTGCTCCGGTCAAGAGGACGCAGCAGAGGTAACAGTGTACTCACCCGGAGCCTGGCCTCAGGAGCACTTGCCAGCTTCTATGCACTCTTGGAAAGCCACCCTGGAACGAAGCCGAGCTCAGATTGCCTGCTGTGGGAGAGAAATGAGAGCTTAGCCATGACCAGGAAACACCAGGCAGGCAGCGCAGACCTTCTCTGCATCCCCTGGGTCACCCTCAGTTGGCTGCAGCTTCGTGGGGAGCCCAGCTGGGAGCAGAAAGACAGCTGAGCCCACCTCAGACCTGTGAGCTACTAACCATTTCCTTAAGCCCCTGGGTTTTGTGTTTGTGCTTTACCCCAGGTTGCATGTGAGCATGCTCAGTTGCTCTACTGTGTCCAACTCTTTGCAACCCCATGGACTGTAGCCCACCAGGCTCTTCTGTCCATGGGATTTCCCAGGCAAGAATACTGGAGTGGGTTGCCAATTCCCACTCTAGGGGATCTTCCTGACTCAGGGATCAAATCTGAGCCTTCTCTGTCTTTTGCATTGGCAGACAGATTCATTATCACTGAGCCACCTGGGAATATCTTACCTCGGGTTACTGAGGCCATAGATCACAGATATAATGATTATTGGGCTTCCCAGGTGGTGCTAGTGGTAAGGAACCTGCCTGTCAATGCAGGTTAGATGTAAGAGACTCTGGTTTGACCTCTGGGTTGGGAAGATCCCCTCCTGTACTCTTGCCTGGAGAATCCCATGGACACAGGAGCCTGGCAGTCTATAGTCCATAGGGTCGCACAGAGTTGGACATGACTGAAGCAACTTAGAATGGCACACATTCTATAATCATTTATAATGATTATAAAGCCCTAGTTAGCAAGAGAGTTCCAGAAAAACATCTACTTCTGTTTTATTGATTATGCCAAAGCCTTTGACTGTGTGGATCACAACAAACTGTGGAAAATTCTTCAAGAGATGGGAATACTAGACCACCTGACCTGCATCCTGAGAAATCTGTATGTAGTCAAGAAGCAACAGTTAGAACTGGACATGGAACAACAGTCTGGTTCCAAATCAGGAAAGGAGTAACTCAAGGCTATATATTGTCACCCTGCTTATTTGCAGAGTACGTATGAGTACATATTTATATGCAGAATACATCATGAGAAATGCTGGACTGCGTGAAGCACAAGCTGGAATCAAGATTGCCCAGAGAAATACCAATAACCTTGGATTTGCAGATGATACCACCCTTATAGCAGAAAGCAAAGAAGATCCTCTTGATCAAAGTGAAAGAGGAGAGTGAAAAAGTTGGCTTAAAGCTCAACTTTCAGAAAACTAAGATCATGGCATCTGGTCCCATCACTTCATGACAAATAGATGGGGAAACAGTGGGAACAGTGGCTGATTTTATTTCTGGGGGCTCCAAAATCACTGCAGATGATGACTGCAGCCATGAAATTAAAAGACACGTATTCCTTGGAAGAAAATTTATGACAAACTAGACAGCTTATTAAAAAGCAGAGACATTACTTTGCCAACAAAGGTCCATCTTGTCAAAGCTATGGTTTTTCCATAGTCATGTATGGATGTGAGAGTTGGACTGTGATGAAAGCTGAGTGCTGAAGAATTAATGCTTTTGAACTGTGGTGTTGGAGAAGACTTTTGAGAGTCCCTTGGACAGGAAGGAAATTCAACCAGTCCATCCTAAAGGAAATCAGTCCTGAATATTCATTGGAAGGACTGATGTAGAAGCTGAAGCTCCAATACTTTGGCCACCTGATGCGAAGAACTGACTCATTGGAAAAGACCCTGATGCTGGGAAAGATTGAAGGTAGGAGGAGAAGGCGATGACAGAAGATGAGATGGTTGGATGGCATCACTGATTCAATGGACATGAGTTCGAGTAAATTCCAGGAATTGGTGATGGACAGGGAGGCCTGGCATGCTGCAGTCCATGGGGTCACAAAGAATCAGACATGACTGAGTGACTGAACTGAACTGAAGGGAATGTATTCAGCACCCAAATGAGGGCAAGAGTTTAACAGTTAAAAATGAACAAGCTTGTCATTTAAAAATATTGATAGCTGATCAATATGCTGATATATTTCATGTCACAGTTGGGGAAAATGAACTTCTGGACACTGGGTATTTAATCATTTTGGACTTGTCTTTTCGTATAATTTGGTAAAATGTTTTAAAAACTCATTTGTATTGATTTTTAATTTTGTTTTCTCTTGTTTACGTTTTAATTATATAACCAGAAATAGAAGAAATTATATTTAGAAACATCTTTGACAAAGAGCTGAAAACACTTTTGAGTTGGAGATTAACTAAACTGAAATCCTATTCCTACTTGGATAGGTATGAAAGTCTGAATGGGGCTTCATGGAGCAAAATATTTGAAATCAGGACTGTCCATGGCAGGAAACTTGAGACATACCATTGGGCAAAATAAATTCAAGTATCTTTCAGTCTCTGCCTGTCATACTCTTACCTGAGATTTGAAACAAGCTCTTTCATTGCCTTTGTCTATGTGCTGAGTATGACATTTCAGAATTACGGGTAATTGGAACCACAGGCTTCCTGTGCACAAGACAGAAGCATGCAGAAACACGGAAATTTCTTTTGGAAAAGACCCCGATGCCGGGAAAGATTAAAGGCAGAAGGAGAAGGGGAAGACAGAGGATGAGATGGGTGGATGCTGTCACTGACTGGATGGACATGAGTTTGAGTGAACTCCAGGAGTTGGTGATGGACAGGGAGGCCTGGCGTGCTGCGATCCATGGGGTTGCAGAGTCAGACACGACTGAGCGACTGAACTGAACTGAGTTAGCCAAAGGGACTTCCCATCTAGAGCATCTTTGTTTCTTTTTTTGGCCATACCACACAGCTTGTGTGATCTTATTCCCAAATCAGGGACTAAATCTGTGCTCCTTGCAGTGGAAGCTTGGGGCCCAAACCACTGGACCCCAGGTAATTCCCAAGAGTATCTTTACTTATGTAAAGATTTGATTAGGTTGATTTTCTTAATTGTCCATTGAATAGGTATTTACTCATGTAACCATTTTCCCTAAAAGGAGTATCTGGGTTTGACTAGTGTAAGTGATTTCAGGGAAGGCAGACATGAGTAGGGAATGGAGCCTGTTTCCAGGCCTACACCATCTGATTGGGGTGGGAAGGTGCTTTATTTTAAGCTCTGCCCGGGACTCTCCCAGTCTCCCCTACGTTGCGGCTCTGTGTGATCTTCGGCCAGTAGAAGTGCTGAGAAGAAAGACTGAGAAATTGCCCCTGAGTGGTTAAGAAAACTTTGCTTCCAGAATTTGCCTATTCTTTTCTTTTCTTTTTTTGCAATTAATACATATAGGAGACCTGGTTAGTAACCTACATATGTCATGTTTGGACTTGTCCACAGCTCTTTCCTTCTTAGGAAAATAAGTCAGAAAAACAGAGAACTAAGTTTTCTTAGAGGGGGGCATATTTTCCCTCGTATGAAACAGGAACTTTTAAAACCTATCCGAGGACTAGGCTTGCAGCCTATGTGTCCCAGAGAGGCATGCGGGAGGTGACAGCGGTGAGTGTGTCTGGAGATGTGGACCCGGACCCCAGGCTCCACTGGGGTCACCTTCCCAGACTGCAGCTCCAGTGACGCAAGGGCTGTGACCTCACTCGTGAGAAAGATCCAGAAAACACGAGGGATCCACTCTGTGTATGAGCAGATTTCACTTCCTGTGACATCCTCCATACCAGTTGTGTTGTCTGATTGTGGAAACAAAAACAAAAAACTCATTCCAGATATTACCACTCCTGGTCAAAAATGTAAGTGCTGATGTTTTTGACACCACTTTTTATCTACTATTTTTCCCCAACTTTACTGAGATGCAATGGACATAGAACATTGTGTATGTTTAAGGTGTGCCTTTTTAAAAATTGGAGTGTAATTGCTTTGCAATGCTGTGTTAGTTTCTTGCTGTACAATGAAGTGAATCCGCTACACGTACACACATATCCCCTCCCCTTGAACCTCTCTCCCACCCTCCCATCCCACCCCGCTGGGTCATCACAGAGCATAGACCTGAGATCCCTGTGCTGGGCTGTAGGTATCCACTAGTTATCTGCTTTACACATGGTAATGTATATATATATATATATATATCTCAACACCAATCTCCCAATTAAATTAACACATAGTATCTGCCTTTAGATTCAGTGAAACAAAAGCATAATTTTCCTTGAAACAGATTTTTGATCCTGGTTGAGACATGCCTGCTGGAGACATGAGCCACTGTTTAAATGCAAACATGTTAAGTGAGGGACGAAGAGCACCAGGGGATCCCACTGTCAGGAGAGCAGGGATGAACCACAGTTGAAAAATTAAGCAGAAAGCTTTAACTCCTTTCCATATTGCTTTCACATACTCCTTTAGGAGTTAGCTTGATTAGTTTCCTATTCTCTTGTTTGACCATTTAAATGGCCATCCGTTTTTATCCTGATTCAACAAGGACACTTTAAGGGCACCTGGAGTGAGTGCAACACCAGTGAATTTATAACGGCTGGTAGTGTTGCTAAGTACACGAATAGATGCCATCATATATAATCATACCATATTTCACAGTGGAAGTGAGAGAAATTTCCTTTCACTGAGATAAAAATCCTATAATTCTTCTGAAAGCCAAGTAGCCAAACCTCAGAAAAGACTGAATGGCTAGCACACCACTAAAAGCTCTTATTACTAACCCTTTTGCCCTTTCAAAGAAATCTACTATAGTTCATAGTCTTACAGAGTGGAGTGGAAGCATGGCTAATGATAGCCAACTGACACTTGACAAAATTAGAGTCCATATTCCTAAAATTGTTGCTAGATATCAGCAAGCCATTCATTTTCAGGTCCAGAAAAATGATAGCTGAGCTACCGTCCTTAATTGAAGTTAGCAATTGTCATGTGGGGGAAAATGGGACGGCCAATTGTGTGTCTAATTATGACTCATCACAGTTACATTAATAGCAATTTTCAGCAAATGCATGAGGAGGACTCTGGGCACTTTGACTTCAGCTGGCTGACCTGGAGGAGAAAATGAACTTCAGAGGACAGAGTCATGGATATGGTTGAAGGTGCAGCAGTACTACCCTTGATGAAGACAGAATAGAAGCTTGCAGAAAACTCTGAAGATAATTCACGCTAATAGCTCCCCAAGCATAGAGGGATGCTAGCGTATATCAGAAGGAACTTATAGGGAATTTCTGAGGAAATTGATGGAGATGGAGTAAGAGTGGTATGCCTGGGGGGATCACATGTGATTAAATACAACTGGAGGTAATTTGGAAGTCAAGCAAGTTGGTTCATGCGTGGTTCGTGCATTTGCAAGATATTTATCGAATACTCAGGCACACTGTGGAGCTCTTCTAATAAAAGGAGCAAGAATATGGAAGTCATTGTCTAGTGGGGAAGATAGACATAAAATAAATTATTACAGCCACAATTAGGTTATCACAGGTGAAATGAACACTGTGAAGGTAGTCTTCATACGGTATGAAGACCAGCCTTGTCTGGAGTATCAGGGGATGCATCTAGGAGGAAGTGGTATCTGATGGAGGTGGACAATGGTTCTTTCTTCATTAGTGTTATTATTTGCAGCTCTGGGTCTTCGTTGCTGCACACAGGGTTTCTCTAGTTGTGGTATGCGGGCTTCTGATGCTGGTGGCTTCTCTTGTTGAAGAGCCTGGGCTCGAGGGCGTGTGGGCTTCAGTACTTGGGGCTTGCAGGCTTAGTTGCTCCATGGCATGTGGACTCTTTCTGGAACAGGGATTGAACCCCTGTCCCCTGAACTGGTAGGTGGATTCTTTACTACGGGATGAGCAGGGAAGTCCAAGGCAATGGTTCTGAAGGTACTTCTCAGCATGAGCTATCCAGAGTAGACACGTTCTGCTGCTAAACAGAGCAGCTTGATTCTTTTTTTTCAAACTGGCAGAACACATTTAATGAATGGAGAGAATTTTCTCACTTTCAACTTTTCCTTCCATGATATATTTTTAATCATGGCACCTGCTACTACTTCTCTGCACTAGCAGATGACAAATGAATGAACACGTTGCAAATGAATATTAATGGAAACTTTAAATAATGCATCATACTGATTTACTTATTTATTTTATGTCATCATTATTGTTTTGTTTTGTGAGACCATGTGCTTACTTTTTTTTTTTAAGCTCATACTAACATTGTCCTGGTTGAGAGACTGGAGTTAAAGATACAAATGTCACCATGTTCTGAAAGTACGTGGATAGCCAAATTCAAGGAACCCTGTGCGTGGCAATAGGAGACACGTATATTTTCTTTACAGGAAAGAAAAGGGATAATAAATCCTAACACTTATTGACCACTTTCTATGTGCCAGGACTTGAGTATATATGACTTTACTTGCCCTTTACAATAGTTCAAAGAGGTGGATGTTGGCATGATTCCTTTCTGAGAGGAGAAAAGGGAGACTTAAAGAGATTCACTGATTTGTCCAAGGTCAAATCATTAGCATTTGGCAGACAGTTTGAAATCAAGTATTCTAATTCAAGACGCCTGTATTAAATAGAATCAGCAGACTACTTACTTATCTGTCTATCTATAATACACATGCACACACACACACACACATACATATGTTGGCTCACAGGACTTAGTGTTGACAACTCTGAAATCTTCAGGGCAGGCCAGCAGACTAGAAATGCAAGCAGGGTTTATATTGCATCCTCTTTTTTTTCTAATTTATTTATCTATTTTATTTTTGGGGTATAATTGTTTTACAATGATGTGTTAGTTTCTGCTGTAAAAGTTAGTTTCTGCTGTAAAATGAAGCTATATATATACTTATATCCCCTCCCTGGTTAGCCTCCCTCCTACCACCCCCATCCCACCAGAGTATACATGGAATCTAGAAAGAAAGGTACAGATGAATCTATTTGCACGGCAGGAGGAGACAGAGATATAGAGAATGGATAAGTGAACACAGTAGGGGAAAGGAAGCATGGGACAAATTTGGGTACCCATATTTACATTTACCCATAGATAGCTAGTGGGAAGCTGCTGTATAGCACGGGGAGCTCAGCTCAGTCTGTATTACATTCTTGAAGGTAATTTCTTCTTCTCTGGGAAACCCTTTTCTTGGTTCTTTAGTCCATCAGCTGATTGAACAAGGCCCACTCACATTATAGAGGGTGATTTAATTTAGTCACAGTCTATAGATTTAAATCCCAATTGCATTATCTAAAAAAAGACTGACAGCAATATCCAGTCTAGAGTTTGATCAAACTTCTGGGCACCATATATCTGTCTAAGTAGGCAATAAAATTAACCAAAACCACATCTTCTCTTAAATTATTAGGTTCTAGCTCCTAAAGCTTTCGGGAAGAATTGCTTGGACTGAAGCTGAGCTGAAGATATGGTTTCAGACTTTGTGTGGACTGTGCATCTCTGTGCCAGAGGGGTGACCTCTTAATAAGCAGCTTCCTCACTCTGCACCATACCCCTCCTACCCTTTCTCATGTAATCTTTCTGTATGATTTTCGAGGGCACAATTTGTTTTCCTGGCTTCTGTGTTTGCCTCTCGCCTGGCCCTGGTTCAGTGACACTGAATCTGCCCTTTCTCACACTGACCTTTGGCCCTGGAGTGCTGCCCTGAGTGACCTCTGGTGGACCCTGAGTTCAGTTCAGTTCAGTCGCTCAGTCGTGTCCAATTCTTTGCGACCCCATGAATCACAGCACACCAGGCCTCCCTGTCTATCACCAACTCCCGGAGTCCACACAAACTCATGTCCATTGAGTTGGTGATGCCATCCAGCCATCTCATCCTCTGTCATCCCTTTCTCCTCCTGCCCCCAATCCCTCCCAGCATCAGGGGCTTTTCCAATGAGTCAACACTTTGCATGAGGTGGACAAAATATTGGAGTTTCAGCTTCAGCATCAGTCCTTCCAATGAACACCCAGGACTGATCTCCTTTAGGATGGACTGGTTGGATCTCCTTGCAGTCCAAGGGACTCTCAAGAGTCTTCTCCAACACCACAGTTCAAAAGCATCAATTCTTTGGCTCTCAGCTTTCTTCACAGTCCAACTCTTAGTACTCTGCATATAAGTTAAATAAGCAGGGTGACAATATACAGCCTTGACATACTCCTTTTCCTATTTGGAACCAGTCTGTTGTTCCATGTCCATTTCTAACTGTTGCTTCCTGACCTGTATACAGGTTTCCCAAGAGGCAGGTCAGGTAGTCTGGTGTTCCCATCTCTTTCAGAATTTTCCACAGTTTATTGTGATCCACACAGTCAAAGGCTTTGGCATAGTTAATAAAGCAGAAATAGATGTTTTTCTAGAACTCTCTTGCTTTTTCCATGATCCAGAGGACGTTGGCAATTTGATCTCTGGTTCCTCTGCCTTTTCTAAAACCAACTTGAACATCTGGAAGTTCACGGTTCATGTATTGCTGAAGCCTGGCTTGGAGAATTTTGAGCATTACTTTACTAGTGTGTGAGATGAGTGCAATTGTGTGATAGTTTGAACATTCTTTGGCATTGCCTTTCTTTGGGATTGGAATGAAAACTGACCTTTTCCAGTCCTGTGGTCTCTGCAGACCCCAAAACTCTGCCCAACTTGGTTCAGAATCCCCAGCCTGGCCCATATCTCCAAGGAGTTTGATCAGGTATTCCTCCCACCAGGTTCCCCACTGCAACCTCCTGCAAACAGGCGTTTGAATGGGAGCATTTGCAAGGAATGTGCTTGAGTGGTTTAGGGGAATCACTTTCCAGATATTCAACATTCATACTCTTAGTTGATCTACCCAAGGATGGACCTGAAAGGGAGATTTTACTCTTGAACTTCCCCTGTTCATAATTCCCTTTTCATATTTTATAAGAAAAAAATCATAAATCTTGGGTGAGCTTAACCTAGTGAGGCACTGGAGCAAGCACAATTCAGTAGTTCCTTTAATTAAAGCATCTAATTGTCCCCCAACACAACCCATCTCATTAAGAGATGCTTTTGTAATAGAAGTTTACTTTTTATGTTAATAATTACTCATAAAATTTTAATACCTTTATGTTTTACTGTTCACTTGTGTATTACTAATATTTCTAATAATAATTCAACTGGAATAAATTTTTAAGCATCTATGCCCATGGTTATAAGGATGTGCAAATATTAATTTTAATTCTCATATATATTTTTACTGAACTGTAAGAGGGAGTGTCAATAAAAGCCTTTCAAGCACAAAAGCATATTGTAACTAAGATAGATTTTTGTGAAAAGTAGATATAAAATACCAGGTCCAAGGGAAACAGAACAGGTGAAATATTGGCCTGATAAGGAAAAGTTTGTTAGATAATAAATGTCTATGGTATTTAGGTTCCATTGCATCCCTTTTAGAGTGAGACAATCATCTTAAAGTACCTCAGTATATTATAGTTTAATATACTGGACACTGCTTCTTTTGCAATTATATAATTTATAATAAAAATTTTAAATTTAAGAAAATACAGGACACATTCCATGGAAATTTAAAATACTTTTAGTTGTACAGAAGCAGAAATTTGGAGGAATGCTTACTGCTCCTTTGGCACTCTTCTGACCCTCCACCCTTCACCCCCCCCACCCCCCCACCCTCCAGCACAAGACTCCACAACATACCACGTGGCTATTCCATGTCATGAACACCACATCACCCATGGTGGGCTCTAATCACTCACTTCTAAAATGGAAGAATGGTGAGAATTGGAGTTTCGAAGATTCCAGAATCGAAGAATCGATTTTAGGATAATTTTGTGTTTTCATGTTTGGTAAAATGAGAATCCAGTTGGAAATCAAAGCACACATCTGTCTGTGGACTTTCATCAACGAGGTAAATAAATAAATCTTTGTCTTCGGGCAGACGCTGACTGCTCTTAAGTGCACTCTCCACTGTGTGCGTCCCACTCTTTTGAGCGCCCTGTGAGCTGGCAAGGGTAGGGCTTAGAATCTCCCATTGACAAGATGCGAGAATGACTCGGATGGAGACAAGGCATACATTAAGCCAAGCAGATCTCACCTTTTAAACTGCTCTAATAGATATCATTTGGCAAACAAATACACACCACATTTTCAAGTGTGTTTTCTTCTCATGTTCCTCTTAGCATAGGCTCTGGAAAGATAAAAACTAGGTGTTTTGCTTAGGTCATATTTTAACCTGGGAAGCATCACATTATAATGATCAGACATGAAGAAATGGAAAAAAGTTGTGAGCTTTTAAAAATTTGCTAATTGCTCATTTTTTTACTTTTCCCACTTTAAACCCTATGAAAAGATTGTTGTATAAATATGTGTGCAGGAAGAAGGGAGTGAAATTTTTGTGGATCATAAGGTTTCTGACAAATGAGTTAACCTCATTTTTTTTTCTTGGGCTGGGGCCAAATGACTTAAGAAAAAGAATAAAGTATAGGCAAGGATGGAAGGACTATTTCATGAAAGATAATCATTGAAAATGACTGACCATTTAAAAAGATGTCTACAAATCCTTTGGAGTTTCTCCTTGGAAAGGTGGGGTTCCTGTACCCTCCCCTGGGTCTAACTGCCGCAGTGAAAGATCCTACATAAGGAAAGCCCATGAAAGTTCTTGTCAAAAAAAAAAAAAAGAACTAAAACCCACCCTATATCAAAAGAACAGAAATCTAATCATTAAAACAGAAAAACGTAAAATGTAAAGGAGGGGAAAGATTGAAACCCATGGTGGATTCATGTCAATGTATGGCAAAACCAATACAGTATTGTAAAGTAAAATGAAGTAAAAATAAAATTAAAAAAAAAGAAAGAAAGAAAGTGGGAGGAGAAGGGGACGACAGAGGATCAGATGGTTGGACGGCATCATTGACCCAATGAACATGAGTTTGAGTAAACTCCAGGAGATGGCGATGGACAGGGAGGCCTGGAATGCTGCAGTCCATAGGGTCTCAAAGAGTCAGACGCAACTGAGCTACTGAACTGAACTCAAAGGAAGAAGCATAAGGGATAAATAGGGAAGGCAGACAGCAAACTCCCAGTGAAAATTAAGGCACCATGCTACTATTGTAGATTGAGAGGCTGCAAATTCTTTGCCACTCTTTCCATCAAGAGATGGACTCTCTGTTTCTCATCCTCTTGGATCCAGGCTGGCCTTCTGACTTGTCTGACCAAGAAAACGTATTAGAAGAAATGCTGTGCTAGGGAGGACTTTTGGGAGGGCTGGCAGTTGTCATTCTCAGAAACCAGCCACACGCTCTGCAGTTCAGGCTGTCCTGCAGAAGCGAAGCATCAGGAAGGAGACCTGAGGCACTCCCACCCAACACTCAGCAAACGAACCAAACATGGGAGCAAGACCTTCTGGAATTTTCCAGCTCTGCCTGGTTACACTCTAAATCCAGCCAAATTAGTGACCCCAACTGAGATCACCAGAAGAACCACAGAGTCAAACCACAGTAACATGAAAAATAATAAATCATTGCTTTAAGCTAAAAAAAAAAAAATAGAGTAAAATAAAATGGCTGGTTTAAGTCACTGCATTCTGGGGCAACTTGTGATGAGTCAACAGTAAGTCAACTGGTGACTACCTTTTCTTAGACATCACCACAGACCTAAACTTAAAGCAGAGTTTTAGCTGTGCTATCTGTGAATATGAATATAAATGTCAAATGGGCAATAGCAACATATAATTGCCTTATTTGCCACATTTCGATGTCTCTTCTCCTTTCTATCATTTCTGTTCCATTTTCATGGGAAACTAAGATTCTGAAATTCTTTTCACAGTATATGTAGGCAGCAAAAAGCCTCACTGAAGACCAACAGACATTTGTCCTCAAGTGGGACTCTGAGCCTAGGACTTGATTGTGTCTGGGTGTAGAGAGCTGAGGAGAGGGAGAGAGGATCTGACTTGGCTGAGTCCCCATTCTCATCAGGCATCCCTTCTCCACCCAAGATGGTCAAAGTCAGCCTCGCTGCTGAGTCCTTGAGGAGCATCAGAGCTAATCCCCTGGGCTGTGGCTGCAGGGAAAATGTTAGCTGAGAACAGCAGCATTTCCCAGCTACCTGAATAGAAAGAATTCAAAGGACGCGTGCACCATGCGTTCCCTGCAGATATGAAAAGTGATCATGGGAAAACTAATATAAAGGCTACTTTTCAACCTTGAGGGAGAATTGAAATTGTGTCCTTTCCAGAACAGTTTCTCATCCTAGGAAGTCAAGAATAAGCTGAATAGTCACTACTGGCTCTTAGCCTGGTCTCATGTAGCTTTTCTATATATTCAACTAAGGTTTGGTTTCTTCTCTCTCTCTCTCTTTTTAAAATTTACCCCATAAATATGAATTATTTTTCAGAATGAAAGGAGGAAATTTGCTTTTTTTGCAACAAACAACCTTGGCTCATTTCACTTTTGAGTTCAATTTTGTACAGTTTTGCAGATTCTTTTCTAAAGATGAAGAGAGAGGAAGTCACAAAGCCCCTGTGATTCAGCCATCGATTGACGTTTTTCATTTTTCCAGTTGTTGGAAGAAAGTGTCCACTCAGAATGGTGTAAGATCTTAACTTGAAGGATGGGGCCAAGTAGAGAACTAGTTTTTGTCCGTCTTTGAAATGATTTGAAAATAAACAACATTCTTTTCTGAGAGCAAATGGTGATCAATTTTCTGATTTCCTTCTTTCTCAAAGATGATTCTCTACTGTTCTCTACTTAATTGATCTCCTTATTATTAAAGTTTTGCATCTTGAATGGTTAAAGTTGACTCACCAAAACCACATCCACATTCCAGCAGAGAAAAGGAAGCCGTTTTTTTTTTTTTTTTTTCCAGGCACAGACAGAGAGTCATTTCTACTAAAATTTGATTGGTACAACTTTGGTTCAGACCTTGGACATGGAGTTTGTAGCTGAGTGATCACTGCCTGGCTGAAATATGTAGAATTATACTAATAAAGTAATAAAAGTCAAGTCACTCAGTCATGTCCAACTCTTTGCGACCCCATGGACTGTAACCTACCAGGCTCCTTTGTCCATAGGATTTTCCAAACAATAGTACTGGAGTGGATTGCCATTTCCTTCTCCAGGGGATCTTCCCAACCCAGGAATCGAACCCAGGTCTCCTGTATTGTAGACAGATGCTTTACTGTCTAAGCCACCAGGGAAGTCCCAAAGTAATGAAGGAAGGATAGATTCTGGAGAGCAATGAAAACTCTCTGCTCTGATCATGAACAATATTTCAACAGTCCTGGAAAAATAGAGTAACACGAACAAAAGCCTCTGGGTCCACGTGAAGCAGAGTTGTGTATTGCTCTTCTTACCTCTGTGTCTTAGTTGGCTCAAGCTGTCATAACAAAATACTGTAGCCCGACTGGCTTAAACATCAGAAAAGTATTATCTCACAGCATTGGATGCTGGAAAATCCAAAATCAAGGGTCAGCAGGATTTGGTTCCTGGTAAGTATTCTCTTCCTGGTCTGTAGATAGTTGCCTTCTCACATGTCCTCCCAATTGTGGGGGAAGAGAGAGAGAGCCCTAAACCCTCTTCCTCTTCTTATAAGGGCACTAACTCAGTAATTTTGTCCTCAGACCACATCCTTATGGCCTCATCTAAGCCCAGTTACCTCCCAAAGGCCCTATCTTCAAATGCCACCATAATCAGGGGTCAGGGCTTCAATATATGAATGAGGGGGCACAAATATTCAACCTACAGCACTCTGTCTTGTTACCTGATGGAGAGTAAAATTTTGTTTTGCTTAAGATGTGCGTGTCTGCATCCACTTGCTGTACCAGCTTAGCCTATTTTCGACAGAATGTTTATTATGAGATGAGCATATTACTCCCAATATGGTTTACTCAGCAGAAGACTTGTGTTTAATTGTTCAGTGTGTCTGACTCTGTGACCCTATGGAAAGTAGCCTGCCGGCTCTTCTGGCCATGGGATTTCCCAGGCAAGAATACTGGAGTGTGTTGCCATTTCCTTCTCCAAGGGACCTTCTTGACCCGGTGATCAAACTCACATCTCCTGTGTCTCCTGGATTACAGGTGGATTCTTTACCTGCTGAGCCATCCCACTTCATTTCTAGAAGCTAGTCCATTAATATTAGCATCATATTAACTTTGTGGAGAGAATTATAACACACTGTTCTTCCCTATTAAGCTTGCTGTGGATTTTAGTTCTATAAGTTTGCCCATTAAAAATTACTACTGCAAGTTATTTTCCCAATGATAGCATTGCCATCTTAAATTTTTGAACTTCTCTAAATTGGCATTATATAATTCTCACATTAGTCATGTTTGAGGTGATTGGCTCTTTGAAAGTGTTTATTTCCTTTCACTGTCCTGATTTTCATAGAAATGAGGAAACACATGCACATTATCTCATAGTTCACTGTAAAAATATCTGCAACTTTCTGATTCACACTCAGGAAAAAGAAAAAGGTCATTTACTAACTTGCTGTGGCTGCTTTAATTGTTCCCCCCCCCCAAAAGTCTTCCATCTCTGTATTGTGATTGTGAGCTTACTCAGAAATAGAGTTGCTATAGATGTCATCAAGTTAAGTTAAAATTGGGTCACACTCAATTAGGGTAGGCACTGATCCAATGGCTTCCCTCTGAGAAGAAAGACAGTAGGATATACAGACACAAGAGAAGGATGCCACGTGATGGAGGAGGGAGAGACTGCGTGATATGTCTCCAATCCCAGGAATACTAAAGATCTCCAGTGACAGCAGAAATTAGGAAGAAGCAAGTGAGGATGCTCCCCTGCAGGTTCAGAGGGAATGTTGCCCTGATGACACCTTGAAGTCATATTTCTGAGCTGCAAAACTGTGCGGAGATGCATTTCTGTTGCCTTAAGCCACCAAGTTTGTGGTTGTTCATTACTGCAGCGCTACTGCAACGGCAGCCCACTCCAGCACTCTTGCCTGGAGAATCCCATGCGCGGAGGAGCCTGGCGGGCTGCAGTCCATGGGGTCGCGAAGAGTCGGACATGACTGAGTGACTTCCCTTTCACTTTTCACTTTCATGCATTGGAGAAGGAAATGGCAACCCACTCCAGTGTTCTTGCCTGGAGAATCCCAGGGACGGGGGAGCCTGGTGGGCTGCTGTCTCTGGGGTTGCGCAGAGTCGGACACGACTGAAGCGACTGAGCAGCAGCAGCAGGACCCTAAACAAGTCAAGTCTGGGGTTTGGAAAAGTCAGCCTCTTCAAACCTACTTAGATCACCTCTGAAATGGGAATAAAGATTGATTGCAGTTATGAAGAGGAAATGAAATAACATATGTAAAGCATCTCACACTATTCTTAACACACAGAATCTGACTCAATGAGTATTAGCTCTCTCCCTGCAGCCTATAGACTGTGGGCGTGGAGAGGCTGGGCAGAGAGCTCTATTCCCATGTGTGGGTGGAGGTTCCCTTCATGGTTTTACAGCAGCCCACTCACCGTCTGTGAGGATAATAGGAATTACAAAAACTGCCTCTATTTTTATAAACAAGGGATTTGGTAGTAAAGTTCCTCTCCACTCCTGAATTTGCATGTGCCGTCTATTTCCCAGGAGTGCTTTGCAACTAAAACGTTCATGACAAAAATAGGTCTTTGATTTTTTTAACTGTAAGTAAGTTACATCATAGGAATTCTTCTGTCTCTATATTATGTTTTCTGCCCTCAAAAAAAATTATTTTTCTGTCCACAAAAACATGCAGTATTATAATGTCACCATGAAGAGAAATAGCTAAGTAAATGTTTTATTGAGCCATTGGCATGGGATAATTCAGGCCCTAAGCAATTGTTTTTATCCTTTTCTGTAACCCATGTCTAGATAATCATATTATGCTATTATCTAGATATTTTTTAAATAAGCACAGATTTGGCCCAATAGTTAGAGTTTAGTTGATTCAATGCATATACATGTTGTGCTGTCCTGAAAGACAAACTCTTCTTGCAATTACTCTCACATTTTTTTTTTCTTTCAGAAAATCAAAATGTAATACAGAGACAAAAGGAAGCTGTCATACTCTGAGTCTCACCTCCATGACAGATACGGTAGAAGGAGGCTGGCATTTTTACTCCTGGAAAGATGAGCATAAGTCCTTCATTTTACGATGGAGGAAACACCATTAAAGTGTTAAATTAAACTTCCTAACATTACTCATCTACTGAATGGGAAAAATAAAATAAAATTCTAACCTGAGTCTTCTGATTCTATTTTGTTACCAGAAGGATTCCTATGATGTGTCTTCCTGTGTCTTAGTTTAGTTCAGTTCATTTGCTCAGTCATGTCTGACTCTTTGCAACTCCATGGACTGCAGCACACCAGGCCTCCTTGTCCATCACCAACTCGTGTCCATTGAGTCAGTGATGCCATCCAACCATCTCGTCCTATGTCATCCTCTTCTTCTCTTGCCTTCAATCTTTCCCAGCACTGTCTTTTCGAATGAGTCAGTTTTTCGTATCAGGTGGGGAGAGTATTGGAGCTTCAGCTTCAGCATCAGTCCTTCCAATGAATTTTCAGGACTGATTTCCTTTAGGATGGACTGGTTTGATCTCCTTGCAGTCCAAGGGACTCTCAAGAGTCTTCTCCAACACCACAGTTCAAAAGCATCAATTCTTTGATGCTCAGTTTTCTTTGTAGTCCAACTCTCACATCCATGCTGGACTACTGGAAAAACCATAGCTTTGACTAGTTGGACCTTTGTTGGCAAAGTAATGTCTCTGCTTTAAATTCCTGTCTCTAGTTCTCCTGAAAACTAAATAGCTGGAAGAAAAGGGATATTTTGTTTCCACTCGCAGTATTGATATCTATTATAAAGCGACACTAATTGCTTCATTAATTAATGTTAATGCTGACATGCAGATGAATGAAACAAGGTAGACAAACACCCAGTAAATTCTTTCATACACACAGTGGTATTTCTCAGAGCTGGCGTTGGAGGAGAGTGATGAAAGTGTAGAGTTTGAACAAACAGTGCTGAGATAATTGGTTATTTGAATGAAAAGCAAATCAACTTGCATCCTTAACTCACAACACATATACAAACCAGCTGTATATGATATTAAGCCATAAGGGAAATACAAAGTGTATCTCGTTACATTAAAATTAAGAAACTTTCTTCATCAAAACACTTGAAAGGCAAGCTATTACTTGGGAGAAAATCATGAGGACACATGTAACCAAAGAAGTTTATTATCACAATGGATTTTTAATTTTTTCTATGACTTGAAGTAAAGACAAAACTCAGTGGAAAAATAGGGGAAAATACAGCACTTTCATATAAAAGTCAACACAAATCATGAATAAATGTATGAAAAGGTGTTCATCTTCATTAGTAATCATGAAAATGTGAATTCAAATCCTGAATGTGTTACTATTTAACACCTAGGGGATTGGATGGGGGCGGGGGCGGGTAGCATGATAATATTAAGTGTTGGTGAGATACAGAGACGCAGGAACTCCCGTACCCTTCCTAGGGGACTACAGATAAACTAGTCTCACTCCAGGACACTGTAAAGCTGCAGAACTCTATATGTCAGATCCAGAAATTCTCCTTCTACACAGACGTCCTAGAAAACCCTTAGCTCAAGAGAATTAAGACATGTAAATGCATGATCAAGGCATTGTTTTTAACAGCAAACTATTGGAAAAGAACCACTCAAATGTCTATCAAATGTGTCAGCTGTGGACTCGTTGTATGATGGAATCTAGCACAGAGTGATAGTTAATCAGCTTCAGAGATGCATCAGTAGAGATGTGCGGAAAAAATGTAATGAATGTCAGGTGAAACAAAGAAAAGAATAATGCACATATTTCTGGTTCCATTTGTATAAAGGTTGAAACCTTGGAAATTACTATCATTATAATTATAGAATTATTTATTTGGGCACTAAAATCTTTAAGGAAAATTAAGGAAGGGATTAACACAAATAGAGGTGGTAATTATTCCAGGTTAGGCGAGAGGGAGGGGCATTATAAGAAATGCAAATAAGAGATTTCGAATCTGGTGGCAATTAGAAAAGTTGATGGCAAACTCCTAGGTATCGATTTTATCATTATCATGTAAATGTTAAATATGTGTTTCTACTCACTTTTGCATAGTATGTGTTTTTCTAGAATACCTTAAGATGTTGGAGTCCTTCCTAAGGAACACAGTGTGCTGAAAGCTTGGTTTCCAATTTCTGATTTCCAGAACTCTAAGGATGAATGTGGGTTGTTTTTATACCACTAGGGTTTGTGGTAATTTGTCACAGCAGCCATAGGAAAGTAATACACACACATAGTCAGAGCTTCCCCAAGGCCCACTGTGTTGTGGATTTAGGTGGGACGGTGGTCCATCATGGTCCTCTCCCGGAGGACCCTTCAGTCAATTCCTATGAGGGGAGCAAGAAAAGGGGCAGAAAGAGGGGGAAGGAGAAAACCTGACCACACAGGAGGGGCTCCCTGGCCCTGGAACTTTGCAAACTGTGCTGCTTCTACCCGCAAAGCTCTTCTTTTCACGCTTTAGGCTGCAAACTGCTACTCACTCACCAGGTCCAGGCCTCAGTGTCACATCTTCAGAAGCATTTCCTGATTCTTCACCCCATGAACACCACTAGAAATGTTTCCTCTTCTCACAGCCTTGCTTTTCCCTCCAAGAACTTGAGCAGTTTGCAACAACGGCCCTGCTTCCGTGTGCTCACTACCCACGCATCCCCATCTGCACAGCAGCTCCGTGAATGTCCCACCCTGTCTGTCCATTCATGTCCTGGTCCCCTTCACCTTGGCAGTGCCCTGCTGGACTCAAGATCCCCCCAACCACCAGGCATCTTTTCTTTAGCTCAGCAGTCCCTAACTTTTTCAGCATGAGGGACTGGATTCACAGAAGACGATTTTTCTATGGACCAAGGGGGAGGGGATGGTTTGGGGATGAGTCAATCCTCCTGCATTTACTGTGCACTTTATTTCTGTTATTATGACATCGTGATACATAATGAAATAATTGTAGAGCTCACCCTAATGCAGGATCAGTGGGAGCCCTGAGCTTGCTTCCCTGAGCTCAGGGGATAATGGGGAGAGGCTGTAAATACAGATGAAGCTTCACTCGCTTGTCTGCCTCTCACCTTCTCCTGCATAGCCTGGTTCCTAACAGGCTTGGTACCATAGACCACAGGCTGGTCCATGAACAGGGGTTAGGGACCTCTGCTCTGGCTTGCACACTTGCACAGAGGGACCCTGTTCACTCTCTCCCTTTATCAACATGTGGCTATAGACTTTTGACTGAAGTAGCTCTGTTTTTCTACAGAGCGTGCAGCTTCAGCGCTTTGGCAACATCATAAATTCAAGTGGTGGATATCATGCTGAACTCAGAATTGCCCTCTCCCTCAGAATATTTTATGTCTGGCTCCCTCCTTCAGGATTTCTCCCCTAGGAGCTCTTAAATCCTCAGGCAAATGAGCCTGCCTGAACCTGCTCCACCAGACTCCCCCCGCTCCGCGTGCTTGGTCAAGTCCGAATCCCAGTTTCTTTAAATAAACGATTTCAGATACTCTACAGGTAAGACAGAGAAATGAGAACATTTCAATTATTCAGGGTAAGATTTCTACCAGCATTTCAGGGAGAACATTGACTTGAAACTCTCTCGCCCTGTCCCCTGAGGGATGTGTTTGTTAAGAGGACCGCCCATCCCCAGAGAAGGAGGAGCATCTTTCCACAGTGGAGGTGATGTTGAGGCTGGAGCCTCACTGAGCCCGGGTGGCTACCGCCTCGTAGAGGGCTGGTCCATCACCACCTCCCCTCCAACCGCACCGAGGGGAAGAGATATTTGTTTTATTTACGGTCATCAACAGAGAAAGCAGAATATGCTTCCTCCTGCCAGCCGAAATGTTACTTATTGTTTTAATAAAGGCTTACCTGTATCTGAGATCACATGGCACAGTGGCAAGGCGCAGACACCTTCCCCCCCTCTCTGCCGTGCTCTAAGTCATTCACCTGATTTGTAGCCATTCTCTGCAGCTGTGTGAGGACTGTAAACCTGGAAAAAAAAAAAAAAAACAAAAACATAAAACATGAAAGCAAGGTGTTGAAGTCAGCCTTAAGGTACTAAATTCCTGACAGCAGCTTGTAAAGCAGTCAGGAAATCAGTGCTGTGAGGTGCTGATGATGCCCGGGGGTGGCGGGAGGAGGTGCTGACATGGGGGGGGGGTCGTCCTGGTGGGCTCAGACTAACCGGGGTGTGCTTTCCAGCCGGGTGGGAAGAGTAAGAACCACCCCCAGGAGGCGTGGAGAGCGGATCGGGTAATCGGCCATTCACCAGGTACGCTGTTAGTTTTCTCACCTCTTTTCTTTGGGGGACTGGATGGAAAGCGGAATGGAAAGAGATATATTTAGGAATTTTTTTTTTTTTAATATGAAACATATGCTTGGTTTTCCTAACAGAGCACTTTTCTCCACTTTCATCACCATTAGCAGTGGGGCTCTTTGGAAAAGTGTTTTGACTATAAAAATACCAATTAGGTTTTGCAAAATTAAAAGCAGGACAAGTGTATGAAAATATTTTTGTACAGAGTAAGTGCTTAGGATGGAAAGTTTTGCTCCTCTTAGTCCTTCGATAATATTTTTTGCATGATCTTTATAAGTGCATGCTGTGTGCCCTGAAGCCCACTCCCTGCCCCCCACTACTCCCCCATATATACACACACACTTCCTGTCAAGTACTTCTAGCACCAGCAGGGCAGGTGTTTCTAGAAGTTTCTAGACATGTTCTAGAAAAGCTGGGCTTATCATAGTCTGCAGGGTATGATTTCCTCAGGACTTCCATTTTTATTAATAATTGGAGGATAATTGCTTTACAATGTTGTGGTGGTCTCTGTCATACATCAATGTGAATCAGTCATAATTATGTATATTTATAATCCCCCTCCCTTGTGGGCCTCCCTCCCAAGCGCCCATTCAACCCCACTAGGTCATCACAGACCACCAGGCTGGGCTACCTGTGCTATATAGCAACTTCCCACTGGTTATCAGTCTTACACACAATAGTGCATATATGTCAGTGCTGCTTTCTTAATTGGCTCACGTTTAAGATCTATAGGGTTGTCTTGGGGTGAACTGAATCCTGCAGTTGTCTGAGTCTAAGGTTAAAGACCTCCACCCTGTAACCAGTTCTCATCTCTTCCCGAGGACAGAGGTGCCTCTTTCACCCCTGTTTCCATACCAGTGATCTGACCAGTCCTGGAAGATGCAGTGTGAGGGCAAGTGGCAGGTGCCCCTTCCAAGCCGGAGACCCTCTCATGCACTTTTCTACCATGGTAACCCCTGGGGCATGACCTGACATGAGATGCAGCCTGCACCCCTGATCCCCCACCAAGAGGACAACTGCCTCTGGGGGTCACCAGAAGCTAACTCTGTACCAACGAGAAACAGAATTCACTTTGGTAAGTGAACAGAGCTTGTTGGGCTTGTGCGTAACCACACATAACCTGGTAATACATGCACTCAGTGACGAGAGATTGAGAGATGTGTGGGCTGAGTTTGGTGTGGTCCTGGGACTGGGCAGTGGAGAGCCTGTGTGTGATAATCTTGAAGACTAACTGACTCAGACTTTAGGAAAAGAACTCATTTCACTCCGATATGGGCTTCTCCGAGAGCTCAGTTGATAATCTGCCTGCAACGTGGGAAATCCCGGTTCGATTCCTGGGTCGGGAAGATCTGCTGGAGAAGGGATAGGCTACCCACTCCAGGATTCTTGGGTTTCCCTTATGGCTCAGCTGGTAAAGAATCTGCCGGCAAAGCGAGAGACCTGGGTTTGGTCCCTGGGTTAGGAAGATCCCCTTGAGAAGGGAAATGCTACCCGCTCCAGTATTCTGGCCTGAAGAATTCCATGGACTGTATAGTCTGTGGCGTCACAGAGTTGGACACGACTGAGCGACTTTCATTTTCACTTTTCAACTCTGACATGGATCATGTGGTCACTGTGAGTGTTCGGCGTTTGGATCTTGAGAAAACCTACTGCAGGCAGCAGAAGGGATGAGGACCTGTACCCTCTGCCCACGACTGTGAGCCAGCTCCTTCTGCTTGTTCCTGGCCCTTGACCGAGCACAGTGGGAGCTCGAGTGCTGAGAGCTTCCCGCCGACGCAGCAGCCTCCAGAAGGCAGCTACGTCTGCAGACTCGCCCGGCTGCTGCTGAGATGTCCTCAGAGCTCCGTGTGCAGAGGCCCTGCCTACTCACATTGTTCTTCTCACTCTTCTTGAGCAGGTGTGACCCCTGCACCAGGGCGGAAGGCTGTCCTGGCCAGTTCCCTCCTCTTTGACCCTTCACCCCTCAATTAGTCTCCTGCTGATGTCATCCCATGTTTATCAGTGCTCCTGGAGGTCTCAAACTGGCACCCCTGTCAAACAGGGAGAGTACATGTTCTGATCCCCTGAGATAAAGGGGAGATGAGGTGTGAGTCAAGGTCCACAGAGGGAAAGCCAAGATCAGAAGCATCGTGTCGGGTGATCGGGGACGACAGAGGCAGCACAGCATTGTGCGGGCCCCGGACACCCTCCTGGAGAAAAGCTTGGGAGAGGAGGGCGGGCTCGCAGACAGAACCTTCACTGGAATCGACAACCTACATCAAATTATGTCAGTAAAACAGATGTGATTTAAAGCAGGATTGGTGTAAGCTTTGTAGTTTGCTTATGTACTTTACAGGTGGGGGGTGGCCAAGAAGATCAGCTACCTTATAGAGAAATATACAAACGACATCCTCTTGGCACAAGAAGGTAGTTGAGTAAATGTGCAATCTCTCTGCAAGCTCTTAGAACCCAAGCAGAAAGGAAGCAGAGGATACGGGATGCTGAGTTCTCGGGAGAGAACAAGTCCCAGCCCCACCCTCTCTTTCTCTTAGCTGTGGTTTCTAACTTTCCATCCCTGTCCATTTGCTGCCCCTCCTACGGAGGACTGCTCATCCATTCCTGTCCCACCACAAGGCTGTTTGTTGGGATGTGGGGGAGACTGGGTTTCTGATCAGCTTCCCTTCTTTTGGTTTTCTTTCCTGCTGATAGAAATTCCTCTTGGGACAGACGTTCAAAGATAGATTTTTCCTTTTGCTGGACACAGTGGAGGGTGTCCATGGGACCTGGTTCTGGCCAATAATAAAGAGAAACCAACAGAGGTGCTTAGAAAAAAGCGTGTCTCCTTTACAAGGAAGTTCCTCTCCCTGTCATCGAATGAAATTGTACGAGGTTGCTGAAAGCTGCTGAAATGGCCAAAGTGATGACATTCTTTTTTCCAAACAGGAAATGAGATACGTGCCCTGACACCTTAGTGAAAAGAAACCAAGTGGAAGCAAGCAAGTTACAGTTACTGCCCACTGGGATGGCTGGGGGAAGATAGACACGCGTATTTTCAGCAGCTGCTGCAGCCTCAGGCATCCTCATGTGGTCCTGGTGTCGGTCTTGGGCAGTTTGCCTCCACTTCCTGGCCCGAAGCCACTGGATGCTGAAGCCACTTGATGATGTGGCTTCAGATTACATCTTTGACTTCGTGCAAATTATGGTTATTTTAGTTTCCTACTTTATCATATTTTGTATTCGTCCTCTTGGTTACCTAATGGTTACCCATTACCTAATGGTTAGCTGCTCTTGATAAAATCCTACCAAGTTCACCTGACTTTGAACCTGTATGGGACCTGTATGTTAGAAATATATAATTGGTCAGCAAGCACTTCACTAAAGGGGAGAGGGAGGGTCACCATAATGCAAGTGGTGGAAGAGCCAGTAACATGGGCTCAGGAGAGGATTTGAGGGTCAAAGTTCTCTCCTCGAAGCTTTAAGAGTGTTGAGCGCACTGTCATATATATATGTGTGTGTGTGTGTATGTATGTATACTTATACATGAGATGAGAATGAAATCACATGACATACATTTTGTACATTCATATCATCTAGCTTCTTTGATTCAGCAAAAGTAGCAGAAAACCCACTCTTGTCAAAAACCATAATAATACAATATCACTTTTGAAATGCTACATACCCTAGATAGCAAATATTAGGAGAATGATTTAATAGAGGAAAATGTAGCCAAATGAACAATGGTTAAGTTTTAGCTGATATCTCTAAAATCAGGTAATAAAATTTATCACTCTTAAATTTATGATTATGAGTATGTGGTTTAATACATGAAACAAGATACTTGATTTGGATAACATGATTTACATCAAATATATTCCATTATCCATTATTACTTAGTGCCTTCCTGATTTCTATGGTATTTCATTTTAAAAATCCACTAAATTAATATACTATTAATAGGATATATTCGGAGAAGGCAATGGCACCCCACTCCAGTACTCTTGCCTGGAAAATCCCATGGATGGAGGAGCCTGGTGGGCTGCCGTCTATGGGGTCGCACAGAGTCGGACATGACTGAAGCGACTTAGCAGCAGCAGCAGCAGCAGCAGCAGTTCCTAGGTACCTGTGAGTGTTTGAACATGCGTCTCGAACTTAGGAGAGTCACATTTTTGATCTATTTTTAAATTATTTATTTATTTATTTGCTTTCATTTTTGGTTGTGTTGGGTCTTTGTTGGTATGCTCGGGCTTTCTCTGGTTGTGGCAAATGGGAGCTACTCTCCATTGCAATGCACGGCTTCGCCTGTGAAACACAGGCTCTAGGCTCCCAGGCTGCAGTAGCAGAGGCACACGGCATTAGTTGCTTCGCAGCATCTGGGATCTTCCTGGACCAGGGATTGAACCTGTGTCCCCTGCATTGGCAGGGGAATTCTTATCCAGTGTACAACCAGGGAAGTCCTGATTTTTTTTTTTTAATAACTTTAAAATAAGACAATGACCACAGCTTGTGAAATGTGGGGGCTCCACATATGGAAAAGAACAAATGGATGAATGGAGCATGTGACCTGTATTTTCAGTCAAGCACACCCCGTTTGATCCTAATCAGTATACTTATTTTCCTGAAACCACTGCTGGAGAGTCCATCTCTGAATGGACGTCTGTGTACAGGGAAGATTGCTCCCGGCTTGGAGTCCCCTTTAATTCTCCCTTTGACCCGCATGTCCTCGTCGGCCTCCTCATTGAGTCCTGCCACCTGCTCCAGGTTCAGCCCATTCTTCTCACTTCTGAGGCTGCTGGTGGTCATTCACGTGGGGCTGTCATGACTGCCCATCTGCTGTCCTCTGTCGCTGCCCCAAGAGCCCCTGTGTGTCTATCGGGATGGTGTCCTTGTCCCCGTGCCAGCCTCTGTGAACTCACTGGGATGGGCGCCACCCTTCACATCACTGCACAGCCTCTTTCCCACTCCATCCTTGCCCAGTAGGGTGAGGCTCCACTTCCCCCCCAGATGAAGCCAACCTCGTGGGCTGGCCTCACACAGCTCTCTGTTTAGAAGCTTTAATTCAGTGCACACAGACCTCTTTGAACTGGGGGTGTCTCACCCTCGCTGAACAAGCCCGTCCCAGGTAGACGCGGCAGAGCCTCTCGCCCTGCCCTGATGCTGGGAACATGTGGCTTTGTAGTGACTCCTTGAAATAGCTTCTACATTTGACATTGTATCTTCTACATTCAGGCCTCCCCCGCTGCCAGGGAAGGTACAGGGACCACGTCCTTCTCCCTAGACGGGTGGATTCAGTCCCAGGCCTCCCGCCCGTGCCCTCTGCCACCGAACTGCTCTTTTCTGCTGGTTCTTTGCCCCTGATCCAATCTCAGCCAACTGCAGATGCTGTAACAAAAGACCCCAGACTCGGTGGCATAAACAACAGACGTTCTGTGTCACAAATATGGAGTGGTCAGTCCATGACAGACGTGTCAGCAGGGCTGAGTTCTGGTTGCCCTTCCTGGCTGGTCCACAGCCTTCTTCCCTCTGTGTCTTCACACGGCATCCTCAGTGTGTGCAGAGAGAGACAGATTATTCTTTCTTCCTCTTACAAGGCTACCTCATGCCTTGTAAGAGATGACTATGCAAGAGTGGACTCATTGGAAAAGACTCTGATGCTGGGAGGGATTGGGGGCAGGAGGAGAAGGGGACGACAGAGGATGAGATGGCTGGATGGCATCACTGACTCGATGGAATTCATCAGGCACTCTATCTATCAGATCTAGGCCCTTAAATCTATTCCTCACTTCCACTGCATAATCATAAGGGATTTGATTTAGGTCATACCTGAATGGTCTAGCGGTTTTCCCTACTTTCTTCAATTTGAGTCTGAATTTGGTAGTAAGGAGTTCATGATCTGGGCCACAGTCAGCTCCTGGTCTTGTTTTTGTTGACTGTATAGAGCTTCTCCATCTTTGGCTGCATAGAATATAATCAATCTGATTTCGGTGTTGGCCATCTGGTGATGTCCATGTGGAGAGTCTTCTCTTGTGTTGTTGGAAGAGGGTGTTTGCTATGACCAGCACTTAGATTATTTCATATCTTGGCTATGAATACTGTTGCAATGAACATGATAGTGCAGGTATCTTTTGGGGATCTTGATTTTATTTCTTTTGGATTTATACCCAGAAGTGGGATTGCTGGATCACATGTTAGTTCTAGTTTTAACTTTGTGAAGAAACTCTGTACTGTCTTCCATAGTGGCTGAGCCAGTATACATTCCCATCAACAGTACACCAGGGACTCCTTTTCTTCTCATCCTCGTCAACATTTCTATCTTTTGTCTTTTCAATAGCAGCCATTCTAGCATGAATAAAATGTTATCTCATTGTGACTTTGATTTGCATTCCTCTGATAATTAGTAGCAGAGAAGGCAATGGCACCCCACTCCAGTATGCTTGCTTGGAAAATCCCATGGATGGAGGAGCTGGTGGGCTGCAGTCCATGGGGCTGCTAAGAGTCAGACATGACTGAGTGACTTCACTTTCACTTTTCACCTTCATGCATTGGAGAAGGAAATGGCAACCCACTCCAGTGTTCTTGCCTGGAGAATCCCAGGAATGGGGGAGCCTGGTGGGCTGCCATCTATGGGGTCGCACAGAGTCGGACACGACTGAAGCGACTTAGCAGCAGCAGCAGCAGATGATTAGTAGTGTTGAACATGTTTTCATTTACATGTTGGCCGTTTAAATGTCTTTATTGGAGAGATGCCTATATGAGATCCTCTGGAGGGAGGATGATCCTCTGTACATTTTAACATCAGATTTTTTTTTGCTATTGAGCTGTATGAGTTTCATATATATTCTAGATGATAATCCCTTATCAAATAATTGATTTGCAATTGTTTTCTTCCATTATATAAGTTACCTTTTTATTTTGTTGATTGCTTTCTTGGTGTGCAGAGGTTTTTTTTGTTTGTTTGTTTTTAGTTTATTGTAATCTCATTAGTTTTTGCTTTTGTTTCTTGTGCTTTTAGTGCCAGTTTCAAAAACTCATCTCCAAGACCAATGTAAGAAAGTTTTCCCCCATGTTTTCTTCTTGAAGTTTTATAGTTTCTGGTCTTATGTTTAAGTTTTTAACCAGTTTTTGTTAATTTTTGTGCATGATATAAGGTAAGGGTTTTATTTCATTTCATGTGATTATCCAGTTTTATCAACACTATTTATTGAAGACACTACCTTTTCAACATTTATTATTCTTGGTTCCCTTGTTAAAAATTAGTTGACCATATCAGTAAAGAATCCACCTGCAATGCAGGAGACTCCAATTTGATTCCTGGGTTGGGAAGATCCCCTGGAGAAGGGATAGGCTACCCACTCCAGTATTCTTGAGCATCCCTGGTGCCTCAGATGGGAAGAATCCACTTGCAATATGGGAGACCTGGGTTTGATACCTGCATTGGGAAGATCCCCAGGAGGAGGGCATGGCAACCTACTCCAATATTCTTGCCTGGAGAATCTCCATGAACAGAGGACCTGCTAGAGCCTGTGGGATTACAAAGAGTCAGACATGACTGAGTGACTAAGCACAGAGCTCACATATAACTGAAGGTCTACTTCTGGGGTCTTGAATCTGTACCATTGTCTATATATCTATTATTATGCAAATTCCAACTGTTTTGATTACTATAATTTTCTAATACAGTTTTGAAATCAAGAGGGCTTCCCTTGTGGCTCAGCTGGTTAAGAATCTGCCTGTAATGCGGGAGACCTGAGTTCAATCCCTAGGTTGGGAAGATCTCCTGGAGAAGGGAAAGACTACCCACTTCAGTATTCTGGCCTGGAGAATTCCATGGACTGTATAGTCCATGGGGTCACAAAGAGTCGGACACGACTGAGCAACTTTCACTTTCACTTGAAATCAAGAAGTGTGATACTTCCATTTTTTTTGCTTTCTCATGATTACTTTTTCTATTTGGAGTATTTTATGATTCCATATAAATTTTAGAATTCTTTTTTCTATTACTGTGAAAAATACCATTGGAATTTTGATATGAATTGCATTGAATCTATAAATGCCTTTGAGTAGTATGACCATTTAAACTATATTAATGATATTTGTTAACAATATATAGAATTAGCCATAATATTTGCTGTAGGTCTTAAAGGATGCTTAAAAAGATTTGGAAAAAATAATTCTAATATCCTATTTTTAACAACAAAAAAAAGAGTATTAATGTATTTTCAGGAAAAGAGTTCTAAAAGAATATGCTTTAAATGAAAGGGGCTATTTTCTGGACAGTGTAAATAATGGAATATAGAATAACTTCTTAGCCATCTGGCTTTTCCATCTTCTACAGCATGCATGAAGAAGAACCATGTCAATTTGTTCAGTCACTGTGTTACTGATGGTGCATTTCCTTTATAACTTTAGCAGATTTTATTTGAATAGATGGCATGCAAACATATTTCTATGATGAGCTGGATTTGATCACTTGGTTTACAAACACCCAGAGATGTTGTGTTTAGAAGCTGCGAAGACATTCAGCACCCATGAGGCTCTTTTTGCTCTGTGTCATATTTACTTCTCAGGTGGGGTTAATGATGATTCTTTCAAGAACTTGACAGTTGTATTTTCAGTATGCAAAGAATGTTTCTAACTGCTTTTAGTGATAGGCTTAATCTAAGAGTAAGAAAAAAATCTCATTTTTCTTCCCTTGGGGCCCTTCAACACTTCAACATGTGGAACCAAGAAACTGTTTTTTTAAGAAGTGACAGAAATTGCAAGTATCTTTAGCAATTTTGGGGAAATATCATCTGTGAAAATAGTTTCATTATTCAACACTTCTGAAATGTGAAAATGAAATACACCAAACAACCAAAAGCACCATGGGACTGAAGAGTTTGTAAAATAGAATATAATACAGACAAAGAGAAAATAAAGCCTGCATATTATTTATTGGTGGCTTCATATTCTTAACATGGGGCCAATACAGAAGAGCATAAGCAGATGTCTTCATGACAATATACCAGGAATATAAACCTATAAATACTGATTTTTTTCTGTACCTACTTAACGTGCAGAATTTGTCAAATTTCTTAAGCTTATATTTGTCAGAAATATCTGTAGAACAGTTGTTTGGCTTCCTTAAATTTTAACTTAATGTTAGATACTTTTTCACTTGTTATGATGGAGTTGAAGGGTAAGTCCATTATGCTTTATAATTACAAAATATTTTTGTAAAACAAAATATTAAAATTTCAGAAAGATTGAAAAATGTAAAAAATCTTGAAAGGTCTTTGAAAGGTCTTTCCTTAATTTTATAAGGAAGTGAAAATTAAGATCAGTTTGTCAATGAAATGATTTAAAGTATCAGTTCAGTGCAGTCGCTCAGTCGTGTCTGACGCTTTGCAACCCCATGAATTGCAGCATGCCAGGCCTCCCTGTCCATCACCAACTCCTGGAATTCACTCAGATTCATGGCCATCGAGTCTGTGATGCCATCCAGCCATCTCATCCTCAGTCGTCCCCTTCTCCTCCTGCCCCCAATCCCTCCCAGCATCAGAGTCTTTTCCAATGAGTCAACTCTTCACATGAGGTGGTCAAAGTACTGGAGTTTCAGCTTTAACATCATTCCTTCCAAAAAAATCCCAGGGTTGATCTCCTTCAGAATGGACTGGTTGGATCTCTTTGCAGTCCAAGGGACTCTCAAGAGTCTTCTCCAACACCACAGTTCAAAAGCATCAATTCTTCGGTGCTCAGCCTTCTTTACAGCCCAACTCTCACATCCATACATGACCACAGGAAAAACCATAGCCTTGACTAGACGGACCTTAGTCATCACGTCCATCAAGTCCGTGATGCCATCCAGCCATCTCATCCTCGGTCGTCCCCTTCTCCTCCTGCCCCCAATCCCTCCCAGCATCAGAGTCTTTTCCAATGAGTCAACTCTTCGCATCAGGTGGCCAAAGTACTGGAGTTTCAGCTTTAGCATCATTCCTTCCAAAGAAATCCCAGGGTTGATCTTCTTCAGAATGGACTGGTTGGATCTCCTTGCAGTCCAAGGGACTCTCAAGAGTCTTCTCCAACACCACAGTTCAAAAGCATCAATTCTTCGGTGCTCAGCCTTCTTCACAGTCCAACTCTCACATCCATACATGACTACTGGAAAAACCATAGCCTTGACTAGACGGACCTTAGTCGGCAAAGTAATGTCTCTGCTTTTGATTGACACCCAGATCTGTCTGGTTCCTAAATTCTTTTCTGAGTAGTCTGTCACTTGTTTTCAAAACATGGTTCTGGAAGTCAAATCACTTCACAGTCAGGCCTGGATACAGGTGTTTAAAAAGGAGAAAAGAAGGAGCTCAATTTGGCAGGTATATGTCAAATTAAGGTCATTGGCACAGGTAATACTGAGGAATTAATCTTGCTTCATCAAAAGAAACAGCATACGACTGAGGGGGACAGCGTTGTGTTGCATTTCTATCAGAGCATGGCTTACAAAACTGCAGCATTAGTCAAATTTACACTGTGTCTGACTTTTTTTTTTTTTTTTCCAAATGCCTCATTTAAATGCTGACAGATTGGTTGGCATCGTGAATGTCTTTGCTATGTAATCATGGAGTGGTGTGACTTGTGAAAATGTGGTCTATAAAACTGCTGTTACTCAGACTGATTTCATGGTAGCATTTGATGGACAATAAGGACTTGTGTAAAAAAAAAATGATGTCTGTTGAGAATTGCAGGGGCGGGGGGAGTTCAATGTGGTGTGTTGTTATTTAGATGATCTTTAAAATCCTTTTTGCTCATTACACTATAAAAACCGAGAAAGCAGCCCTTGAAAAGGGAAAAACAACCTGTATCCTGGCCAAATCCTCCCTTTTGAAGTAGCTTGGGTTGATTTTTTTCTCTTGATCTCCAAATAAATTTCCATTTTTTTAGCAAAAAAACTCTACAATGCTGAATTTTGTACATCTGGGAAAGAAAAGGTTATGGATATAAAGTCCCTCCCACCCCCAAATAACACATTTCTGTTGTTTTGATATGAAAATATTGAAATGAATGTGGTGGCTTGTCACAGGCTATCCATGGGGTTTGGGGGAGTTGTGGAACTTCCTTGAATTTTCTTCTTGTCTTTCATGATTCCTAAGAGCTTGAAATCAGTTAGAGAGGAATTCCCGAGACAGAGACCACAAGCGGTGATAGTTTTAGCAGAGATCTCCTTCGTGGTGGATGATGTCGGCCTGGTTCTGTGTCCTGGCAAGTTCTTCTCGAGGATGGACCAGTTTGTAGTATATTTGGTGATCCTGGCTCAGAAGGACAGCGAGCTGGGTCCTGGCTCAGGTCACACACATGCAGGGGTGGGTCGCTTACGACAGGTTCAGAACCTGTAGCTGGAGTCACTTATTAGCCTCCAGCTCTTTTGTGTGGTTTCCTTTGTTCACCTGAAAGCAATTACTGTTCCATCCAGGTATGTTGCCATAGCAAACACACCCCAGCTTCTCAAACATGAGGAACACGAATGTTCATTAGAAGACGTTGAAGATAAAAGTTGTCACTTTTAAAGAAAGTCCAGAACTGGCGTTTGGTAGCCATAGTTCAGTCGCTCAGTCGTGTCCGTGTGTGTGTGTGTGTGTGTGTATTCCAATCTATTTTTTAGTTTTCTTTCTCAGAAAGAATCTAATTATTTTGTTAAAACAAAACAATAAGACTCAAAATGGAGTTTCTTTTGCAAAGTCTCACATGACCAAAGTGAAAGTGAAAGTTATTCAGTCTTGTCCAACTCTTTGCGACCCCATAGATATACAGTCCATGGAATTCTCTACGCCAGCATACTGGAGTGGGTAGCCTTTCCCTTCTCCAAGGGGTCTTCCCAACCCAGGGATCGAACCCAGGTCTCCCACATTGCAGACGGATTCTTTACCAGCTGAGTCACGAGGGAAACTCAAGAATACTGGAGTGGGTAGCCTATCCCTTCTTCAGTGGATCTTCCCAACCCAGGAATCAAACCTGGGTTTCCTGCATTGCAGGCAGATTCTTTATCAACTGAGCTATCATGGAAGCCCAAACTGAGGTTTAATTACAGAAATGGAATTTCAAACCAGCCCATCAAGTATCACCTGGGCAGTGCTAGCAAGGTCATCTGCCTGATAGACCCCTGTCAGCCCCTAAGGATGGTTGGATGGCATCACTGACTCAATGGACATGAATCTGAATAAACTCCATAAAATAGTGAAGGACGGAGGAGCCTGGCATGCTGATGTTCATGGGGTCACAAAGAGTCACACACGGCTTAGTGATTGGACAACAACGCATTCCCTAAGGAAAGGGCTTTGCAGTAACCAACCTGCTTTTCTGCCCAGCATGACCTCCTTGTCCGTGCTCCCTTCTGCCTGTGAAAGTCTCTCATTTTATACTGCTCCTCACAGCTCATTTTCTATGTGCTAGACAGGAATTGGTTCAGATTGATCTTTGCTCAAATTCTTAAATTTTTTTCATATGTCTCAGTTCATCTTTGAACAACTGTAACCATACCAGTGAAGCTGACAATGTTTTTTCCTTCCTTTTATGATAGAGTCATAAAATACTAGGATCATGTCTTTGAGATTATTATAAGCACCCTCACCCATTTCATGAGGCTTTCCAGGTGGTGCTAGTGATTAAAAAAAAAAATAAAAAATTCTCCTGCCAATGCAGGAGATGGCAGGAAACACGGGTTCAATTCCTGAGTCAGGAAGACCCTCCAGAGGAGGGCATGACCACCCACTCCAGTATTCTTGCCTGGAGAATCACATGGACAGAGGAGCCTTACAGGCTACAGTCCACGGGATCAAAAAGTCAGACACGATGAGTGACTGAGCACGCACATGTCCATCCCTTTCTAAAACATGCCCGGGAACACGAGTGTGTGGAAGGCGAAATACGGACAGCAGTCACTGGATGGCAGCTGCCATCTGTTGAGTCCTTACAGGTGCATTCTTGTGAGACAAACACCTGGATAACAGAGTTCTCTCCTAGGGGAGGACACAGACGATCTGCAAGGTCCACTGACTTATCTGATGTCCACTGCATATAACAGCAGAGTCTGGATTTAAGGCTGTGTTTCTCAGTGCTTGGCATTAATTACTTCCTCAAGGGTCCCTCGGTGTCTCTGTGAACCTGTGAGCTTGCATTTTAGCAATCCGTCAGTGAGCCCACACCTGGCCACCCATCTCAGAGAGGAGTTTTAGATGCACAAGGCGTAGAGTCTTGGTGCCGCCTTAATTTTATTGTCTTGACTGAACAAGACACATTTCAAGATTCACCAAAGCAGTGAGTTCAATTCTGCTTTTAAATGCCCCACCTGGTAGTCCGATGACTGCGACTCTGTGCTCCTGATGCAGGGGGCCTGGGTTCAATCCCTGGTCAGGGAACTGGATCCCACCTGCTGCGATGAAAAGGTCCCACATACTGCAGCTGAGACCTGGTGCAGCCAAATAAATAAGATAAATGAGCAAATGTAAAACGCCCCACCATCTCCGTGGGGTTTTGTGCTCCATGTAGAGTCACAGGACTGCAGGCATGCAGAGGTGTGCAAGTTGTGCAAGCGAGATGAGGCTCATGCCACTTAAATCACTGCTCCTCAATGTTGACATTTATAAACACTGGTGCCTTCTCTTTGCAATAGTCTTCTTTTGTGCCCCAGTTAAAAGTACCCTGTCCTGTGCTCTAAACAACTAATTAATTTTATTAGTCTTCAGAAGGTGTTAAGGGGACAACAGTATCCTTTCTTCCCTTGTTCAGAGACAGCCATACAAAGCACCTGATTGAAGCAAATGCACTGTGAGTGAAATGATGAAAAATGAGATCTGAATGCATTTTTTTACCTGTACAGTAGAAAAATCATCTTTTGCAACATTGGATTAAAAATATGTATTGGGTGCATAGTTGAACTAAAAATAGAAAATATTTAAATGTCAGATGTGTATTCATTTCAAAGATTAGTTTTGGACTTTTCCCCAGTGAGGTAAGAGGGAAAGGATATGGATATTTAGTTAAAACCTCTGAGTTTCACATATGGTTCTAGCAAAAACTAGCATTGTAAATCCAGGAAAAGTACATAATCTGTTTCCCTTGTTCAGAGACAGCCATACAAAGCACCTGATTGAAGCAAATGCACTGTGAGTGAAATGATGAAAAATGAGATCTGAATGCATTTTTTTACCTGTACAGTAGAAAAATCATCTTTTGCAACATTGGATTAAAAATATGTATTGGGTGCATAGTTGAACTAAAAATAGAAAATATTTAAATGTCAGATGTGTATTCATTTCAAAGATTAGTTTTGGACTTTTCCCCAGTGAGGTAAGAGGGAAAGGATATGGATATTTAGTTAAAACCTCTGAGTTTCACATATGGTTCTAGCAAAAACTAGCATTGTAAATCCAGGAAAAGTACATAATCTGGTCTAGGCTCATTTTATCCAGGTGTAGAAGGGGCAAAACTTTAGAGTCTTCCCGGGTCACTCTGCTCACCTCTCCTCCATCTGCTCTGATCTGCTGCAGGGAGAGAACAGGCTTTGGCAAGAGATAGGAGAGGAGTGTGGGGTGACCCTTGGGGACTTCCCTTATTTATGTTTTCCTGAAACACGCCATACGCATGCCATGATTCACATGGCAATAGCGGGTTAGGTGCAGCATCGTGTGTCAGAAAAGTTGGGAATCAGCTGCAAAATAAATAGAGCATGTGAAAGTGGAAAGTGTGTGGTAAACAGGTAAGCAGAGATGTATATCAGGGTTAAGTTGTGATAAACAGCAAAGTGCCTAGAAATTTGGGCACATAAATGTAAAACTGAAGAACACTCCAGTTTCGTGAGCGTCACACTACCATGGAGTGACGCAAAACGTGGTTCTAGTGGTACTTGCTTCAGATCCGGGATCTTAGTAATTTTAACTCTCTAAGCATGGAGTATGTGAATTTAACTGCAATCCACAGAAAATGATTCATTCCATAGCCTCTGGATAATAAAAGACACAGGATTGACTTTAAAGTGGTGAGTCTTATCATAAATTAAGTTCTTCTGAACAAGTAGCTTTCGGTCATTCAGAATCCACTTTGAATGTATTCTACTGCAAGTTCCTGTAAAATACTGAAACCTGGGTGATCACTGTAACCTCAAAAAACTGTGTGCTGAATAAAATAGAAGTTTTAGCAATTTTCCCCATTGTTCCACAATCACAGATGCATTATCTAGAGAAAGGCAGCGAATATCAGATGAGTCCATTTCTCTTCTTGGCTCTTCCATCAGGTTGGCATTTCAGAAAACATTTATATTCTAAGGAGGGCCCTCAAGAACTCATTCTGTTCTGAAGTGCGTCCTCAGGTGATGTCCATTCACTGTGTTCCTGAAACCAAGTGTGAAAGGGGACATGAGTGGAGGGAAAAGGGAGAAGATAAGACAGAAAGACTTGGCTGCTTAGGAAAAATCCTTTCCATCGAAAAGCTCCATTGGAATCAGATTTGTTTTCCCACTGATCTATCAAATCCAATCATATTTGCAAAATTTATATTTCTCTTCCAAATTAGTGTCAATAGTAACAATGCAAAGTGTACAGAATCCTGAAGAGTTGGCAGGTTATGATGAATCTGCACCGCACTTCCTATCAGTTAACTTTTGCTATAAAATAAACCACCGACTGGGCTTCCCAGGTGGCTCCCGTGGTAAAGAACCCTCCCACCAACGCAGGAGACAGAAGAGATGTGGGTTCGACCCCTGGGTTGGAAAGATACCCTGGCGGAGGGCACGGCAACCCACTCCAGTATTCTTACCTGGAGAATCCCATGGACAGAGAAGCCTGGCAGGTTACAATCCATAGGGTCGCAAAGAGTCAGACGCTACTGAAGCTTTACTTAGTAAGCACGCGCAAACCACCTAATATTAACAGGAAGTGGGGTCAAACCACATCATGGAGCAGTCTTATCAGTATCAGCCATGATAGGGTGGGCTGGCTGGAGGCTGACTCTCCAGAGAGGACACAACAGGTGACTCTGCTGAGGCAGGACTTCTCCCATTGCTGCTGTTGTTGCTTTAAGGATTCATTATTTGGTTTTGCATTTGTGTATTCTTTTTTTTTTTTTGCCATGCCGCGTGGCATGTGGGATCTTGTTTCCCAACCAGGGATGGAACTGTCTCCCCTGCATTAAAAGTGCAGTTATCACTGGACCGCCAGGAAGGCCCTCTCTCCAATTATTTTTAATCATCCACCTGAGGTGAGCAGAATAGCCTGGGTGTGTTTGTCTTCTCACGGGGATCGCAGAAGTGTGAGAGGGCAAGAAGGAACGAACATTCAAAGCTTCTCAAAGTCTCAGCTTTGAACAGACACACTGTTACTTCCTTCTTATTCTATTGATCAAAGCAAAGCACGAGACAAAAGCCCCAAATCAAATGGTACTGGGGATGTATTCTGCTTTTAAGGGAAGAACTCAAAATTACATATCAAAGGGCAAAGATATTCAATCGGGTATTCAAAGGGTGAGAAATTCAGTCAGTATCCGTAATGAGATCTAGAGTATTCTCATGTGCCAAAATGGTGCATGATTGTCAAAAAACATTTTTTTTAAAAATCACTTACCATAAGCAAGGCTTCCAACGAAGGAAATGTTCCCTAGCACTTTGGAAACCACATCCCCGTCAGCTCAGGGAGCCACAGAGAAGGGGGTGAGTGTGCCTACAAGGTAGGGTGGCGGTCTCCAATACAGATGCAGAGAAGTTTGGAGGAAAGGAAAACAAAAACCAAGCAAACAAAAATGACAGTCTTACAATACCTCTGACAGTTTCAGAGAAAGATGTCGTTCCTTTGTGACATGGACAGATGGAAAATGGTCAGGCGTTCAGTCCATCTGAAAGAGAGGGCAGCTGGGGAAAGAAATTCACCCTTAGTGATGTCAGGGATCAAAAAGGTTTGTGGTCTTTCCAGCGGGTGAATGTAGCAGGGCAAAGAGAAGAAAAGAGGTGTGCTCATGTGGAGATCTCAGGCAGGCAGACAGCTTCAGGAGAGTTTGCTATTTATATTTATTAGGGCTTCCCTGGTGGTTCAGACAGTAAAGAATCTGCCTGCAATGCAGGGGACATCAGTTCGATCTCTGGGTTGGGAAGATACCTTTGAAGAAGGGAATGGCAACCCACCCAATAATCTTGCCTGGAGAATCCCATGGACAGAGGTAATGGCGGGCTACAGTTCATGAGGTTGCAAAGAGTCAGACATGACTTAGCGACTAAAGAACAAAGAACAGCCCCTGTAGTACTCCAGGCAGTTTGTATGTAATATCTCAGGTTCTTCAGAAACACTTGGAGGGGAGCATTTTTTATTCCATCTTAGAAGTGATGTTGCAGGAAACCAGTACAGGGGTGAGTAACTCAGAACCGTGAAGCTGTTAGACTGTGGAGCAAATGCAAACTCATATGCATTTGATTCCAAAGTTCATGGTTGGATTCAGTGTCAAAGCCCCAGGCAGAGAACAAGAGTGGTTGTTGCTCTGGTCTGAACATTTGTGTCTCTCCCAGATTCCTATGTTGCTATCCTAATCCCCAATGCAATGGTGTTAGGAGGTGGGGCCTTTGAGAATTGATGATGTCATGGGGGTGGAGCTCTCAGGAAAGGGATTAACACTCTTCTAAAGGAGATCCAAAGAACCCCCTTACCTTTTCACCTTGTGAGAATACAGGGAAAAGACTGTGACCCAGAAGAGAGCCCTGCTTTGTTCACAATCGTCTTCTGCTGAAATACTGAAAAGTATGCTTGCCTTTTATCTTGCTTTATTCTTACCAGGTCTCCCAGTCCTAGCACTGAGTAAAAGTGTTTATAGCAGGCATCTTTGCCTTGTTCCTGATTTTTGGAAGAATGTGTCCAGTCTTCAACATTAAGGATGTGACTCTTCATAGGTTCTTTGTTCTAATCCTTTATCAATTTGAAGAATTTTCTCTCCTATTCCTGTTTCTTGAGAAATTTACTATAAGAGGGCATGGATTTGTCAATCATTCTTTTAATGTCAATAATTATAATCATATTTTTCTCTTTTATATTCTGTCAAGATGAGAGATTATCTACATTGATTGGTTGAATCTTGTATTACTGGAATAAATTCTACTAGATCACAGTACATTATTGATTTTTAAAAAATTACTAGCTATACATTAGAATTTTTAATTATAGCAAAATGCCTGAAAGATACAATGGCTTTAAGAATAGATGAATGGGAAATAGATGTGGAAACAGTGGAAACAGTGTCAAACTTTATTTTTTGGGCTCCAAAATCACTGCAGATGGTGACTGCAGCCATGAAATTAAAAGACACTTACTCCTTGGAAGGAAAGTTATGACCAACCTAGATAGCATATTGAAAAGCAGAGACACTACTTTGCCAACAAAGGTCCCTTTAGTCAAGACTATGGTTTTTCCAGTGGTCATGTATGGATGTGAGAGTTGGACTGTGAAGAAAGCTGAGTGCTGAAGAATTGATACTTTTGAACTGTGGTGTTGGAGAAGACTCTTGAGAGTCCCTTGGACTGCAAGGAGATCCAACCAGTCCATTCTAAAGGAGATCAGCCCTGGGTGTTCTTTGGAAGGAATGATGCTAAAGCTGAAACTCCAGTACTTTGGCCACCTCATGCGAAGAGCTGACTCATTGGAAAAGACCCTGATGCTGGGAGGGATTGGGGGCAGGAGGAGAATGGGATGACAGAGGATGAGGTGGATGGATGGCATCACCGACTCGATGGACGTAAGTTTGAGTCAACTCCGGGAAATGGTGATAGACAGGGAGGTCTGGCATGCTGCAGTTCATGGGGTCGCAAAGAGTCAGACACGACTGAGCGACTGAACTGAACTGAACTGAACCTAGTAGTAAGGTGATGCTTTAGGCTGGGAGACTGGGTTGGATTTCATGTTCCCAGGAAGTCACCTGTATGTGGTCCTTGTCACCCTTCCACCATCCATGGCGACAATACTCTCACTTGTCTAATTGAGCCTGGGTTGCCTCTATATCCAGGTTCCCCACATCTGGGTTGCATTCAGTTGATAAAAGTAGAAGAACATGAAAGAGATATAAGTTTACAGTGGTAAGTCACAAGGGTCATAAGATATACATCATATGCCTAAATTTTATTGGAGATTTAATCACACCCATATATATGTCTACAAAGCAGATTGGAAAGTGAAATGCCACAATGTGTACGGGAAGAAGGGGAAAACAAATTTTGGTGGACAAGTAACAGTATCTGAAGCACTCTTCCCTGCGTTCTCTAATTTTATTCCGTTTTGCCCGTTGTTGTTATGTCGTGTTGGACTCTTTGTGACACCATGGACTATAGCCCACCAATCTTCTTTGTCCATGGGATTCTCCAGGCAAGAATACTGGAGTGTGTTGCCATGCCCTCTTCCCGGGCATCTTCTTGACCCAGGGATTGAACCCAGATCTCCTGCATTGCAGGCAAATTATTTACCTCTGAGCCACTTAGGAAGCCCTGAACCTTGGCAGCAGTGGGATTATGCCCATAGTACGTTTATATTGTTCCACTTTTTGTACTGCTGCTCAGCACAGAATTATGAACATAAAATAATCCTGATCAATGGTTTTCTTTAAAGAAATCAGTGGTAGAATTGGAAGTAAAGCCAAACTGTGCAGGCTCAATTTGGTAGCTGAATACCAAGCTTGGATCTGGGTCTGAAACATGATCTGGATTTGATTTCCAATCCCCATAATAGTAGCACTGTCATATGTGAAGAACCACACCTCCCTGGACTGAGAGGTGAAACACGCATGGTAGATGAAGGCCTTTCTCAGCTAGTTCAAGTCTTTGCGAAGATTGGGGGAAATAAGCTGGTCACTGCCCTTGCAATGATATATACTCTTCATACCACAGCAGAGAAGCTCATTGTCTGTACAAGTCTATTCAGAACTTTTACGAACATTAAATTGGTCTCCCTCTATAAATAGTAAATCCTCCTGGCTGGAAAGAAAGGCCACACAAGTCACCAAAACAAACCACGAAGATAGAAGAAAAAGAGAAAGAACCATTTTTTTTTATGTGTAAAACACCTTCTTGTATTTCACCTCTGTGGCCTGTTTCTGTTTCTGAGTTCATCTTTGGTTATCCATGAGGTATTGGTTTTATAGTTTTTGTTAAGTCCCTATGTCAACCTTTGCAGTTTGGGCCCAGACATCAGCATGATTTAAGCAGAGAATCAAGTCTGGTAAGCATATCATCAACTTAGACTCAAGAATAAATAAAAAGGGAGGGAGTTGCTCTATCAGAAGCAAATTGCTTTTATCTGCCAAAAAAGTCGATACACAAAACCTTTTTTGTACATCTGCAAAGACTCTTTTTCTGTTTATCTTATTCCATTTTTTTTTTTTTTGTTGCATGACTTTCTCACAGCTTTTTATGTTGGGCATATGTGTATATTTAAAATGTGCTAACGCATACTTAAACACCCCAATGTGTTACATTGTGATATGCATTCAAAGCTCCGTCAAAATAGTGACTACCAAAGGCTAACTACTAAAAAAAGTCCCAAATGCAGACTCAGCTGAGTCCTGTTTCACTAGAGTTCTCCTCTAGCAGTAAACAAGAAATAAACCTATACTGGGAAAATATTCATGCCTACAGGATCTTCCTTGTAGGCTCAGGGGGGCTTTCTCTTTGTTCCATTGACTTACAGGAGTTGAAAACAAAGGACACATTTCAAAACAAAGACAATTGACAACGTGCCCCTGAGGATTCTTTGTCTCAGGAAGCCTTTCTAGACTGTATCTAGGCCACATTCTTCTGCTTGTGTGTACACACTGTGCTTCCCCAGAAAGCGGTGACGGACACATTGTCAGGATGGCCTTGGCCCACTTTTGTCTTTGAATCCTTGCTGCCTGGCTAAGATGCCTTGCCCAGTCACTGAGATGAGTGCTCAGCCTATCTGTGAAGAGCACAGTAAGCCTGAGAGGAAGCCCCTTTGTCTGTTTGTGTCAGGAAGAGGCAGGGAAGAAATTAACTTCCTCACTTGTAGAGTGCAAATCATAATGGTGACTTACATCAGGGTGTTATTATGAAGAATAACTAGGAAAGGATTGTACATTCAATGAGAAATGTTTATTAATTAAATGATAACAAATGTTGCTTAGAAACTGGCAATTTTTTCTTGGTTGGCAAGACAATGGGTCATTTTCCTTTTTTTTCCCCCTTCTTCTCTTAGTTCTGCAAGATTCGTTGCCAGCAAGGAAATATGTGACTCTTCCCTATTTCAGTTTATTTTTTTAGCCCCATGAAATGTGGTTCCCAATGGAAGGGGCCAACTACATAGCCAAACTTAAATTGCGTGAAAAGAGGCCCTTCAATGCCAAGGACAAGCACGCAGAGCTCCATGGAGACCCAGAAGTTTCAGAGGGTGGAGGAGTTACCCCTACGATGCCTGATGATAGCGTTTGAGGCCGGGAGCCATTGCTCAGAGGAGTTCACAGGCAAAGCACTGACAGTCTCTTAATTGGGTGAGAGGATGAGAAGTTGCAAGATGACAGGAAACAAGATTTCACTGTGATAGTGTAGACCTGGCCCCAGTTGTCAGATGCTGAGGTGCTGGTATTATTGATGATACTGAAATAGCACAGGAATTTCATTTACAAAGGCAATGCAGACCTGGCCAACACCTGAGGCTCAGAGAGCTCCTTGCAGCCTGGACCCAGGTTCCCAGGGAGCAAGGGTCAATGTCCCCCACATGGGATGGAGACCTGGTCACCTAAAGCACTTTTCTGTCCCACTAATTTGGTTTTCACAACATCAGCTTTCTTATTTTCTTGGCTTCACTGCCTCACTGTCTGAACAACTCTTGATCAGCTGCTCTTTACTGAGGATCTCCTAGGAGCCAGGCACTAGAGCTCCAGCTGACATCTGCAGGGTGGTCTGGGGTCTTCTGCTTATGCCAGCCACTTGCTTCACTCATGTTATTCCCTCTTGTTGCTGCTCCACTTTTTCTTCTTTCCCAATTCTTCTCATTCCTATTAGGCTGGACTTTTTTTTTTTTTTTTCCCTGACTTTCAACCATGGACTTTCAATTTCTTAAATTTGGCTGTTAATTTCACATTCAATGCAAGCAATGAAAATATTAACCTCTAGGATCTGCCTCAAAAGTGGTCCCAGTCATCGCAGGCCAGAAGGGAAGATGGCATAACCAACCATGAGACACTGATGCTGCTGGTGGTTTACCTCCTAGAGCACCCAGTCCTGAATTTTTCAAAGGAGTCCACTTTGGGTATCAGAGATTTTCTCCCAGGGCTCCATCATAAGAGATGCTCAGAGTTTTCAGGAGCCATATTTTGTGTATAGTTTCTTCAGCCTAGTTTCCTGAAACATTGAGTGACATTGATGGATTTAGATATTAACAGGAGACCTGGGAATTCTAGTAGACATCAATCAGTTCAGCTCAGTCCCTCAGTCATGTCCAATTGTTTGTGACCCCATGGACTACAGCATGCCAGGCTTCCCTGTCCATCACCAGTTCCTGGAGCTTGCTCAGACGCAGGTTCATCGAGTCAGTGATGCCATCCAACCATCTCACCCTCTGTCGTCCCCTTCTCCTCCTGCCTTCAATCTTTCCCAGCATCAAGCTCTTTTCCAATGAGTCAGTTCTTTGAATCAGGTGGCCAAAGTATTAGAGTTTCAACTTCCACATCAGTCCTTCCAATGAATATTCAGGACTGATTTCCTTTACGATGGACTGGTTGGATCTCCTTGCAGTCCAAGGGACTCTCAAAAGCATCTGTTCATAGTTTCATAGGAATGTAGATATGATTCATTTGAGGCAGGGCAGAGGGTTTGAGAAGGTGGGACAGGGAGAAGAAATTATGGAAAAAGCTTCTATCATAACTGGGAAATAAAACTATGATTTATTATTCCCTGAAAAAGCAGCAAGACACAATAGAGAGACCACAGGCTGAATGAAGCATCGTACGTGTGCTCAGCCGTGACACAGCAATCTCATAGCACTCAGTCTGAGCCTCTTCACTGTAACATTCAGATACTAAGATGCACCCACAACACGGTACCAATGATATAAAGCCTCACATACAAGGTGTCTGGCCCATCACAGGTGCTCAGTAAGGACTTGATCTCTTCTTGCTCCTTCACATTCTTATAAGATTAAGATTACATTTTTCAGAATGTTTGCATGTCAGTATCTTGGGTTTTCTCATGATCTCCTCTGTTTATTTGACCTGAACTTTGGGTTTAAACTTTTTTGTTTTCACTAGTCTTTCCTCCTGCAAACAAATACATCATTAAGAAAAAAAAATGCTCTAGTTTTAGTGTGACTATTAATAAACGTAAAATATTCACCTGGGGATTATGAGGGATTAGCATGGGCCTAACACTGATCCACACTTGATTACCCATTATGTTTCCAAGCCAAAGATAAAGAGGATTGAGGGGAACCCTTCCCCTCCCTTGGAAAGTTGATTAAAGTGATGGATGAGGCTTTGATGGCAGTTAGGCATCTGTAAAGTACTCTCCTATGAATAAACTCCACCTTGCTTGCTGGGGAGCTCTCTGACTAGGAGAACTAGTCCAAGCAAATAATCCAAGCAAATAATCCAAGCAAATCAGGACTTGGTTGTCAAGGTTACAGAGACTCTGGAATTCCTGGACACCAAATATTCCAAAACTGCCAGATATATCATAGATATTAGACATTCTAAAACCTGCTTTTGCATGGATCATTTTCTTGGGATTTATCTCAAGAGAAAGAGTCAATATATTAATTTTCCTAATGGACCTCAGTGCTGACAAGGAGTAATGAGGAAGCTTCTTAATGGCCTCATTTTCCATCTGTCCCGACACCACTGATGATACTCACGCTGTATCCATAGGACCAGTTAAACCAGGATGCAGTACTCAGGACTTGACTGTCTTTCATCTTATCAGAAGCAGGAAGACTTTGTTCAGAATTTAGTTTTACGAACACAGTCTCAAGGTACATGGATGTATTTTGGAAAGTCCCTGGTGCCCCAGTTTTGGTATATTTCAAAAATAAAATATTCATTCTCTTTTCATATTCTTCTATAGCATACTGCCAAAACTCTAAGTGCTCAGGTGAGAGGTGGAAGTCTGGCACGGGGATATTTTTATATGCTTATGTTATGCTTCCAACACACGTCCCCCTTGAAGAAAGTTGAGAATTTGTGAGCATTTTTGTCAAGCTTTTACATCATTGCGTAACATCTCTAAGCAGATTTTACAATCTAATAAGAAACAATAAAATTTATTTCTGGGTTTGTTGAAAGGATTAAAATAAGACACACTATAGCACTGTGGTAAAGAATCTGCCTGTCAATGTAGGAGAGGCACGAGATTCAGGTTTGATTCTTGGGTCGGTAAGATCCCCTGGAGGAGAAAACAGCAACCCAGTCCGGTATTCTTGCTTGGAAAATTCCTGGACAGAGGAGCCTGGTGGGCTACAGTCCATAGAATCACAAAAGAGTCACCCAGGGCCATGCGTGCGTGCACCTACGTATAAAGGCTAGAACAAGTCCCAGCATGGTATAGCTGATCGAGACCTGTATTTTAGTTACACAATTGTAACTTCAGAGGCTTCCTCACTTTCTGGGCCATGAAGTTGAATATAGATAGCTGTTGAGTAGAGGTTCTGGATGTCTCAAACGAAAGGGCCTGTTCATCTATTAACGTGTGAAAGCACTGTATCCTACTAAGTGTCGTGACAGTGGTGGGTGTGACAAGGGAGCTGAAAGGTGGACATATTGAAAATAGCTATAGGAGTCCCTGAACTCATCAAACTTAGAAAGTATGCTGCTGTTTTGGGCTCAAAGGTCTCACAAATTGACCCAAACCTACGTTTAACTGCAGACCATGAGGTGGATTTAAATTGTTACATTGCTGTCTGCATCATGTCTTCCTTTGTAACCTTTCTATCCCCACCACCAGTCCCAAATTCCTGCTATATAAATATTGTCCAGGAAATCTGCTCCAATTTTTCCCTCTGTGTAGCTGTCCTGAGCACATAGAGAAATCAACTCTCTGTACTATAAGCTGGTCTAAGCACTCTCATGCATGTGTGTGTGTATGTGTGTGTGCATGCAATGAAAGGGCATTGAAAGGATACTTATCCTATAATGCCTGGCAGTATAATTTACCTGCATAATCTCTTGTAACAGATAGCAATGTTTTAAATCTGTGGGCTTTCCTGGTGGCTCAGATGGTAAAGAATCTGCATGTATTGCAGAAGAGGAGACTTGGATTTGATCCCTGGGTAGGGAAGATGCCCTGCAGAAGGGGATGGCAACCCATTTTGCCTAGGGATTCCATGGACAGAGGAGCCTGGCTGGCTACAGTCCACGGTGTTGCAAAGAATCGGACAAGACTGAGCGACTGTCACTTTTCACTAAATTCGTACCATCTAAAGACTTGACTGATCATTATAAAGACATAATGTAGGAGGGAAAAAAAAAAAGAAATTTTGCAAATAAACAGAAAAATCTGTTCAAGATTAGGGAAGTCTGTCTGGAAATCCCATGACACTTGTAAACCAAGGTTCAAACTCTAGCTCCATCTGTAAAAAAGCACTGTTATGTGTTATGGCTGAATTTCCTCATACATAATAATATCTTGCTGGATGGTTAGAATGGTTATGTAAGATAATGCATAGAAAGCCCCTGGCCACTAGCAGACATGATGAAAAGTAGTGGCTATTATTCCATTTACTGAGGCATGGGGCTAGGAATTAGTTCTCGTCAAACATGTGCTCTGTCCTAGGAACTTTATAGGTTCACTCTTGTAATTGGCCTAAGGAGCTCACCGAACAGATGAGAAACCTGCATCTCGTACAGAGTAAGCCATGGATCCAAAGTAAAGCCATGCTGTGGTTTTTCTAAGATGTGAACTGGGTCTGGACCTCACCCCTGCCTCACTGCTCTGCAGCTTCTCTGGGAGGTTTTCTTAAGTCAAGGGCAGAAGACAAGAAGGTTCCTGGAAACACCAAAACAGCCACATCCTAAATCAAGCACACTTTCGGTTTTCTTCAGTCACAGATACTCAGGAATGCTGGACATGCCATCTTATGCCCAATGTAAACTAAGGCATCTGGGGTGCTAACAAAACCTGGAATCTGTTGGGGTTTTGAACTATGAAGAATCAGCATGGTACCTGTGGGCAGAGTAGCATTCTTAAATCCAAAGCAAGGATGCCAAATTATGATCATTTCATTTCACAAGGCTTCCCTTGTGGCTCAGCTGGTAAGGAATCTGCCTGCAATGCTGGAGACCTGGGTTTGACCATTGGGTTGGGAAGATCCCCTGGAGAAGGGATTGACCACCCACTCTAGTGTTCTGGCCTGGAAAATTCCATGGACTGTACAGTCCACAGGGTTGCAAAGAGTTGGACCCAACTCTGAGTGACTTTCACTCATTGTTTATATTTAATACATTACTTCTTTAATCCTCACAGAATATTTATGTAACAGCTTATTTCAGAAGAAGCAGAGTTTATTGTTATAGGTTAAATTTGATCCCCTCAAATTTGTCTGTTGGGGTCCTAAACCCCAGAAGCTCAGAATGTGACTATATTTAGAGAGAGAGTCAGTAAAGAACATTCTTACAATGCAGGAAACGTGGGTTCAATCCCTGGGTTGGGAAGATTTCCAGGAGAAGGGAATGGGCTACTCACTCCAGTATTCTTGCCTGGAGAATTCCATGAACAGAGGAGCCTGGCAGGCTACAGTCCATGGGGTCACAAAGAGTCGGACACGACTGAGCGACTAACACTTTCACCTTTTCAGTTCCTGTAAAGAAGTAATCAGGTTAAAATCAGGTCATGAGAGTGGGCCCTCATTCTGTTTCATTGGTGTCCTTGTGAAAAGGAGGAATTTGGAGACTGATGTACAGAAGAAAGATAACTTGAGGGCTCATGGGGAAGAAAACCACCTGCAACCAAGCAGAGAGGCCTCAAAAGGGACCGCCCTGCTGACACCTCGATTTTTGTACTTCCAGCCTCCAGAATTGTGAGAAATAAATGTTTATTGGTCGTTAGTGTCCCAGCCTTTGGTGATTTTCCCCCAGAAGCTGGAGCAGACTAAGAGAGGTGAGTTCCACTTCTTCATATCTTTGTTTCTTCTTCCATCTGAGGCCCCTTTGCTGCCCACATACTCTTCCATGGAAGTCGTGAGATGAGATTGGCCCGCAGTGTGAACAGACTGCACTCTTTGGAAGAATCTAAAGGTCATTTATGGACCTCAGACTTTTGGAACCCTGCTGAGCAAGTATTTTTGTGTTTCTGGATCTCAAAACCCTTTTTAGAAGAAGCAAAGTCAATGGAAACCTCACTTGTCCAAGCTCTAACCTGAGCAGAAGGCTTGGCATGCAATGCCATCTAAGTGCAAAGCAGCCGGCATCCTCCCCCCAGAGACAAAACACAGTATTTCTATGACATGCTTGGTCTCCATCTGCTCAGAGAAGAGGAGCGAATCTCCCATATGCTTCATCACTGGGCTGGCCCTGCCTGAGAGTGTGGCTCCCCCAACAATGCAAAACTGAACGTTAAGTAACTTGAGGCTGCTTTAATGGAAATACCATATGGGAGCTAGATGAATGAAAACAAATGAATACCTTGATTATTTTGTTCTGTTTTTGTGTTAATAAAAGCAATTGCCACTAATCTCTGATCGGTTTCTAACTATTTTGGTGAATCTATTATTATTTTTTTTTCCGAAGAATTCTCAAGCAGTAACCATCATCCTCATTGTGGAGACTATATATTCATGAAAAAAATCAAATACCCCCAATTATGTTATATGGTCATATTTTCCACATAAACACAGGCATTTATTTCCTCATGCAGTACCCAGAGCCAATGCAATATGTAATTTGCTAGGCTATTTGGCAACTAAGAATGATTAAGACCCTGCTGTTTGCAGTTAATATGGTGCATAACTTGAGTTTGAGGCCAGAAAAGAAAGTAGGGCTGATGCTGAACTGTACCTTTGTTTGTGAGAGTGAAAGTTTTAGGGAATATCTTGCCTTGTTTGGTAGGATATTGCTACAGACATGAAAAAAAGGAAAAAAAATATTATTTCATTTAATATTTGTGTATTCCAGTGTTAATTTTTGCATTTGATTGTAAAGTTATCATTATACGAAAAAACATCAGGCTCAATTGTGTAGAGGGCCTAGTGGTGAGACAAGCAGAGTGAGATCCCTACATTTGTCACATAGCACATGCCAAGCCATGACCACAGACAACATCTTTCATCCTGCAGAGCGATGCTGTCAATGCTTGTTTGAGGGTACAAAGAGGACAAGGTGAGCTAGTGTTCAGTTCAGTTCAGTCGCTCGTGTCCGACTCTTTGCGACCCCATGAATCGCAGCACGCCAGGCCTCCCTGTCCATCACCAACTCATTTAAGAAGAGAAACTCAAACAAATAAAAAATTACAGACAGAAGTCAAAGAACTCAGAGGCATTTACAAATATTTGTTGAATGGGTGAGAGGTATTATTCTTTTCCTCTGGAAGAGCTACTCGAAAGTCTTCAGATGGCATTGTTAAGCAAAGGGAAAGTCTAAGGGAGACACGACAAGACGAGAAAGGCTGTTCCCAGGGGCACCCTCTCCTGTGCAGGGTTTAATCTAGAAAGCTTTACTCTTTGTCCCTTTAAATTTTCCAGTGTGGAGGGAGGTGATTAGGGCTCAGTTCTCGAGAAAAGGAAATGTTCCGGGCAACCGATGAGATGATTCTTGTGCAGTCCTGAGTGCTCTGTGTTGTGCTTAGTTGCTCAGCCGTGTCCAGCTCTTTGCGACCCCAAGGAAGACTGAAGCCCACCAGGCTCCTTGGTCCAGGAGCATTCTCCAGGCAAGGATGCTGGAGTGGGTTGCCATGCTCTTCTCCAGGGGATCTTCCCAATCCAGGAATTGAACCCAGTTCTCCCATATTGCAGGCAGATTCTTTACCATCTGAGACATCAGAGAATCCCATAAATGATACTCTGTGACCGGTGAGGTCATGGGCCCAGTGCTCAGGAGTGCAGTCCTTCAGAAGATCAAGTTTGACAACCAGACCCAGAAGACATTGGCCAATGTAGGGCAAAGATCTTCAGAAAAGTTTACAGGCATCTGATGACTGTGCGTCCCTGAAATGTACTACAAGTAAAAAGATGAAACCAAGATAAATGCATGGCTCCACTTACCAGTTGGAGGTTTGCCTCCAGCCCTCCAGGACAGTGCATTAAAATCCACTATATAGCAGAAAAGAGAGAGAAATACAGATGGGAGATAGTTCAGGGGACAGTACCTCTTACCAGTAAGACAGAGGGAACTGGGCCTAAGAATTCAGAGAAGGGATGGAGAGAATCCAGCAGCCAGCACCTAAATCAACTGTTGGGTCGTGTGGCCCATGTTCAAGCCACTGAAACTGAGCTTGCTGGAGTGATCCCGCGCCATGCAGTTAGGAATTAATGCATCTCACAGCTCTGGTCTCAAACACACGTTTGGTTCCACTTTGAAAATATTTCAACTGGATGGACTGGATTCCTGTTTAGAAGGCTCTTGGGGGAGAAATGGAGGAGAAGCAACCTTGGTATGGTGGTGGGGGCCACCTCCACAGGTATCCAAGCTGGGAGAGCTCACTGCTGAACCTTTGAGTTTCCAGCTGCGGCACACCTCTGCCCCTCATCCCGGCTCCGTGTTCAGCCAGTCACTGCACTAAACCCATTGCTGCGTTATTCTGTACCTGAGTCAGATCCTTTCAGCTTAGCTTTGAGGTGCCCCATAGCGCCAGAAGGTAAACTTCTCTCTGAAACAATGGGCCATTGGAATGCCAGAAGTTTCTTTATGAAGACAGTGTGGAGTGCGTTATCGGAAAGTAACGAACCTTTGACCACCTCTGTTTTCCTTGGCACCAGAGTTCCACCTCCTCTGAGGAACCACTGAAACAGGTGGCTCCATGAGGCGCTGACGTGTGATGAGTTCCAGCCTCGGGTGGGGTCAGAGGGCAGTGGAGGAGGTAGCTCTTGAGATTCTTCAAGAAACTTTTTTTTTTTCTTTTTCCTTTTGTTCTAGCCGCTTGGATTTTTCAATAGCTTAAGAATTCCAGCATCTACTTCCCTTGCTTGGTTGCCTAGGAATGGTCTGCTGAAAATCCCAGGTTAAAGGAAGGCGCTGGAAGTACCAGAATGGATTGTGAGTCTGGTGGCAGAGTTCACTGAGGTTAGATGGAGACCGTTCATGGTCAGGAAGCCCACTGAGCTGGTATCTATGGGCCATTGCACCTCCTCATCACATCACACATGAATGATGACAGCGACAAGGACCCCGAGGGCTACTTGTCTCGGATATTTCTGTGTCAGGAGAGACAGGATGTGCAAGCATCATCAGACAGGTCACACGAGGAATGACTCTGAGCCACCACACAAATGCCCTAGTGTAAAGATATTCTGCTCTTTCAGTAATGTCACAGGTGTGGAGACTGGCTAGAGTTGTGTCCAAAGAGAGTCTTTGTCAAAGCTTACAGAAAAAAAAGGCTTTCTCTATTGATCTTTTTTCATTATTATTTCTTGTGCTCTCTCCCTCTCTTGTTTTAATTTTTGGTGTTACACTCCATCCTGCTATCTGCCAATCTCTTTGCATTTTCCCAGAGTCCTTAAATAGGTTCATTAAACACTTCCTTTAATAGATTTCTATTCTACCTGCTGGTCTAATTCATTGCCTCCTGCTAGAAGGAGATTGAGTTTACAAGAAGAGTCTTCTTTCACTAGGATACAATTTTTAAAATGAAAAAGGAATCTAATTGTGAAAAATAATCTATAGCATTGCTTTGCTGCATAGGACACAGTGATCAAGTTTAGAGACCTTAGTGACTGACTGCTTCATTTCACAGAGTTGGAAACACAGCAAGGGATATTTCTTTTGAGATGCTCTTGAGGGCCCTGTGTTGTGGGGCAGTACAGGGAATTCCCAGGGGATCCTTAAGACTTGTTGACAAGACCATTTTTATGCTGGTGTCAGGCCACCGCTCAGTCCTATATCTCCCTGGACTCTGCAAACCTCCCATATATTCTGCCAGAATCTTAAATTTCAGCTTTGCGAATGCTTTCTCTTTCTCCTCATCATGTCTTTAAAGTTTTGTATTTTTTTTTTCCCTATTCACCTAAGTCCTTCCCTCTCACACTTCCTTCCAATTCAAGATTCAGTTCAGTTCAGTTCAGTTCAGTCACTCAGTCGTGTCCTACTCTTTGCGACCCCATGAATCGCAGCACGGGTTTTGAAAATTTAAAGCCAAAGTTGACTCCTTTCAGTCTTGAAGATTGTGCTGTGACATTTTAGGGGTTGAATGGTGTCCCCTCAGAATTTTCATGTTGAAGTCCTCACCCCTAGTACCTTAGGATATCATTTTATTTGGAGAAAAGATCTTTCCAGATGTCGTAAGTCAAAATGAGGTTATGAGACAGGGCCCTAATCCGATGTGACTGGTGTCCTTAGTTCAGTTCAGTTCAGTCGCTCAGTCGCGTCCGACTCTTTGCGACCCCATGAATTGCAGCACGCCAGGCCTCCCTGTTCATCACCATCTCCCGGAGTTCACTCAGACTCATGTCCATCGAGTCTGTGATGCCATCCAGCCATCTCACCCTTGGTCATCCCCTTCTCCTCCTGCCCCCAATCCCTCTCAGCATCAGAGTCTTTTCCAATGAGTCAACTCTGTGCATGAGGTGGCCAAAGTACTGGAGTTTCAGCTTCAGCATCGTTTCTTCCAAAGAAATCCCAGGTGCCCAATATGCTACTGGAGATCAGTGGAAAAATAAGTCCAGAAAGAATGAAGGGATGGAGCCAAAGCAGAAACAATACCCAGTTGTGCATGTGACTGGTGATAGAAGCAAGATCTGATGCTGTAAAGAGCAATACTGCTTAGGAACCTGGAATGTCAGGTCCATGAATCAAGGCAAATTGGAAGTGGTCAAACAAGAGATGACAAGGGTGAACGTCGACATTCTAGGAATCAGCGAACTAAAATGGACTGGAATGGGTGAATTTAACTCAGATGACCATTATATCTACTACTGCGGGCAGGAATCCCTCAGAAGAAATGGAGTAGCCATCATGGTCAACAAAAGAGTCCGAAATGCAGTACTTGGATGCAATCTCAAAAACGACAGAATGATCTCTGTTCGTCTCCAAGGCAAACCATTCAATATCACAGTTATCCAAGTCTATGCCCCAACCAGTAATGCTGAAGAAGCTGAAGTTGAACGGTTTTATGAAGACCTACAAGATCTTTTAGAACTAACACCCAAAAAAGATGTCCTTTTCATTATAGGGGACTGGAATGCTAAAGTAGGAAGTCAAGAAACACCTGGAGTAACAGGCAAATTTGGCCTTGGAATGCGGAATGAAGCAGGGCAAAGACTAATAGAGTTTTGCCAAGAAAATGCACTGGTCATAGCAAACACCCTCTTCCAACAACACAAGAGAAGACTCTACACGTGGACATCACCAGATGGTCAACACCGAAATCAGATTGATTATATTCTCTGCAGCCAAAGATGGAGAAGCTCTATACAGTCAACAAAAACAAGACCAGGAGCTGACTGTGGCTCAGATCATGAACTCCTTATTACAAAATTCAGACTCAAATTGAAGAAAGTAGGGAAAACTGCTAGACCATTCAGGTGTCCTTAGAGGAAGAGGAAATTTGGAGACATATCCACAGAGAAGGGGTTTCCCTCTTAGCTCAGTTGGTAAAGAATCTGCCTGCAATGCAGGAGACCCAGGTTCGATTCCTGAGTCGGGAAGATCCTCCGGAGAAGGAAATGGCCACCCACTCCAGTATTCCCGCCTGGAGAATCCCGTGGACAGGGGAGCCTGGTGAGCTACAGTCCACAGGGTCGCAAGAGTTGGAGATGACTTAGTGACTAAACCACCACCACCACCACACAGAGAGGGGGGATGATGTGAAAACAAGGAGAGGATGGCCATTCACAAGCCCAGGAGAGAGCCTAGAGCAGAGCCCCCATCACAGACTGAGACGGAACCAGGCCTGCTGACGCCTTGATCTTAGACTTCCTGCCTCCAGAATGGGAGGTGACACGTTTCTACTGTTTAAGCCACTGAGTCTGTGCAGCTTCCTTATGGCAGCCCTCGGGAACTAATGCTCTGACCTGCCTGGTGGGTTAAGCAAGGTGTGCATGAGAGCTGGATGGCCAGAGGGACTGTTAACATGTCGGGTAGTATTTCACCCCATGTACAATGTGCTGAAGCTGGAGTGAGGAATCCTTAAAGCTGTCACCTGGGTCTCCATTGCCTTCTTCTCAGCATGTAGACTGTTTCAATTTCAGCATTTTTTAGAGCATAATTAGGGGTAGAAAAACAAGGACTGCCTTTTACTCATGAGGATTCTGATGTCTACAAAGGTTGTTATTTGTCAATAATATTTTTGTTTAAAAAAAATGTTGTTGGTTTGTGTTTGAAGAGATTATGTATGTCTACTGATCTTTCTTTTTAAATTATTGCACTTACTGGCAGAAAGCAAAGTTGCCAAAGATACCCAAAGGCATGCTGAGTATAGAGGAGAAAAGGCAACTTTATAAAGATCAGCAGTGGGGTACAAGAATTGATTGAATAGGACTTCAATTTTTAGGCATATATTTATTTTTTAAAAGTAGAGCTATCAAATAGTTTCTAAAAACCATATGAAAATCGGCCAATATTCTCTCATGTTCACTTATTGCTGCCACCATAGTAAATCTTTGGAGAAGGCGATGGCACCCCACTCCAGTACTCTTGCCTGGAAAATCCCGTGGGCAGAGGAGCCTGGTGGGCTGTAGTCCATGGGGTCGCTAAGAGTCGGGCACGACTGAGCGACTTCACTTTCACTTTTCACTTTCGTGCATTGGAGAAGGAAATGGCAACCCACTCCAGTGTTCTTACCTGGAGAATCCCAGGGACGGGGGAGCCTGGTGGGCTGCCGTCTATGGGGTCGCACAGAGTCGGACACGACTGAAGCGACTTAGCAGCAGCAGCAGCATAGTAACTCTTGTGGATGTAAAGGAGAACAGGACCCTACATCCTTGTCCTCTGGCACTATCTCGGATTTTTTAAAATCATGGAAAAACATGCCAAGTTTATTAACAATGAAAGTTATGGTAGGTGTGATATCAGTGTTGATGATCAAACAGTGAAGTCATTATTTAATTTTAGTTCTAACACTAAGAGGGACATGTTTAATCTCCTTTAAAAGGACATATTTATTCTCTGGATACAGATGGGGAAACTGAGGCTCAGATAGCAGCAGCGAATGGACGATGTTATTGAGGAAAGAGGGGCCACACTGCACCTGAACTCAGGTGTGTGCGTGCTCATTGCTCAGTCATGTCTGACTGTTTGCAACCCCTTGGACTGTAGCCCGCCAAGATCTGTCCATGGGATTTTCCAGGCAAGAATATCAGAGTGGGTTGCCATTTCCTCCTCCAGGGGATCATCCGGATTCAGGGATCAGATCTGATCTAGGGATCAAATCCACATCTCCTTCATCTCCCTCATGGCAGGTGGATGCTTTACTGATGGGCCATCGGAGAAGGCCCTGAACTCAGGTCTCAGACCTCAAATCAAGAGGCAGCTCATCCCTTCATGGGGGCAGACAGGGCAACTTCCAGGTGTGAGACCTGCATAGTCACACAGAGCCCCAGGCTCAGAGACCCTCAGTTCAGTTCAGTCACTCAGTCGTGTCCGACTCTTTGCGACCCCAAGAATCGCAGCACGCCAGGCCTCCGTTTCCATCACCAACTCCTGGAGTTCACTCAGACTCACGTCCATCGAGTCAGTGATGCCATCCAGCCATCTCATCCTCGGTCGTCCCCTTCTCCTCCTGCCCCCAATCCCTCCCAGCATCAGAGTCTTTTCCAATGAGTCAACTCTTCGCATGAGGTGGCCAAAGTACTGGAGTTTCAGCTTTAGCATCATTCCTTGCAAAGAAATCCCAGGACTGAGAGACCTAGGTCTGATTTAATGCTCGGCTCTCACTGTCTCCTGCAGAGAGTATGTCGTGTGACACACTCTTGGCCTTATTTGCTGAAACCTGAGACAGTCCAAGCAGCTGCTCCTAGATTCCTCTGCTCTAAGAGTTCACAGGCTGGAGCCAGTCCCCACGTGCCGTGTCAAGTGGTCTTGTTCTCGGGTTCGGGACACTCCGCGTGGAGGCTGGGCTTCCAGTAAGACAACTAAGTCCAGGCCAAGGACAAGTTTCTCAAAGAGTGGTGCTTGGGCTCTAGCCCAGCAAAGCCACTTCTTCCAGAACAAAGGGACAGCTTGTCTCACTAATAACCCAGGGTTTCAACTCAGGAGACTGAAACTACATGAAATATATTTTTTTAAAGTCATGTTTTCAGACTTAAGACAACCCCCAGATCCAGTCAACACAGGGCAGCCAGATTCAGAGATGACGTTTGTTCTCACGGTCACCTTGCACTATTCTGGGTCAGGAAGCTGAGGCTCAGAGCCTTTAAATAATTTCCCCCAGATCACATCGTTCATGTGTGCTAGCACTCTGATTTAAACTGATTCCAAAAGCTTCCTCCCCACCTCTTATTTTTCCCCTTTTGCTGTACAATGTAGTAGCTCTGCTTCTCTCAGCTGCGTGGTCTCGGGTGTGTTTAACCTCTTTATGACTTAACCCAAGAGGTGGTCTCCAAGGAAATGTCCAGTTCGAGTCTAATAACATCCTCGAGGAGCCATCATGAGCTCAACCAAAAGAAACTGGTCATTTCAGCTTTAGTAAATTGCAGTAAATGCAGCAAAGGATTTTGTTTCTCAAATATGAAGTCTGTGTTTACAGAAGAAAGAAGCGCTTGTGAAAGATTTAGGCGGGAGGAGAGGAGGGCCGCAGGCCCCAGTCCTGTCTCTTTCTCCCTGGTGACTTAAAATGGATTGGGTTTTCCTTTTCTTCGGCCTGTTTGTTTGTTTGTTTTAACTTGACTCTCCTTTTCGCTGGACTCCTTGAAAAGTCCCAGATGGAATAACAAAGCTCTCAAAATTCTGCCTAGCCACCAGGCTTGCTAAAACAACCAGGACACAAAAAGCTGTTAAAATCCCTGTTCAGAACGGATGGCCATCTGCTTCACCCTGCTCTCTCACCTTCCAAATGGCTGCAGATAAGGCAGTATAGGGTTCCTTTCCATCAGTCAGGCTGAGGCTTAAAGGGAATCTGAGACCTCAGGAACACAGTAGAGCTTTGGAATATACAATGAAGACTTAACCCTTCAGGGGCTGGTAACTGCATCTTTATTCTCCTGCTTTGTTTCCAAGTGTGTTTTGCCATCCGCCTTTGGTATCATGGAGAACTGTGCACCCCGGAGCTTTCTTTGGACGGATGTTTGTTGTGTATTTTTGTCCCTAAAGAGGAAAAGAAAACACAATGAATCACCTTGAAAATTAAAGAAAGAGAGAGAGCAAGCGAGAGAGAAAGAGTAATGGAATACCTGATCAAACTTATATCTTGGAAGGTGCATTTGGAGGCATGAGTGCTGGAATGTTTCAGCTTTCAGGACTGTACAGATTCATATTTATAGTCAGTCTGTTTATGCTATAGCATGTGCGGTAGCGTAGAATATCAAAGGAAGAGGTCTACGGAGCTGCCACCATTTTAAATGAAAAATGTCTCTTCTCCTCTAGCGTGGCGTTCTAATGTGGCACAGATGGAAACTAGCGCCTTTCTGTTTTACTGTTTCTGTACATTACACAGGCAATAAATACTGGCCAAATCAAGCTGTAATTTCTAAGGTTCCATATAACCTATTTTACCAGTATCAGCTGCCACAGTTTATGGATCTCCTAGTTCCCCTAGAGAAAGCTGCCCAGGCTCCCAGGTTTTATAGGCCATTTCAAGGAGACCTCACAAATAAAATGGGTGGAAAGCATGGTCCATATTTTTAATATCCATGCAGTTAATGCTGCATTTGCTTGTTACAGTTTGCACATTTCAATTGTGTGTTGTGTAGACTCTTTCCCTCTTCAAACTCATATTGATTCACTGATTCTTTCTAAACATTCATTTTCAGCTCTCTTGAGACCTTTATTTTATTATCTAGGGTGGGCCTGCATTGTGTGAGAGCTGGGTGGAAGACATATTTTTTGATGGAGTGGCTACTTTGCCCCATATTCAGAGAAGATCCTGTGGACATTGAACACAAGAGAACTGGGCTCTTGTGTAATAAAACGACCGTGTCCAATCTTTTAGTGCAATCTCTTGTAAAAAAAGACACGGATAAAGAGATTAAATAGATGTAAATATGACCCAGCTCCACATCTGAGAGATGAAAGTTAGTTGAATTTCTATCATGAAAAAGGTGTTAGGGGTTTTTGAAGTACATTCTAATTTAATCACAGCAAACCACAAATTGGGCTTACCATTTTCATTATACAGATTAAGAAATGGCTTTGGGCTTACTGAGGACCTTCTAGTCCCTCAGCTGGGACTAGTGCAGAGCTGGACATTGACAAAAGAGAAGACCGAGACCAAAGTCCATGCTTTTTTCTTTTTGTCTTTTTCATTCAATGCTGCTTGATATATTCTGGTTCTGACAACTGAATAAGCTTTGGTATGACCATCGAATATCCATCTGCACACATTTAGGTGTGTCTTGTGTCTTTGTTGGCCATACTCTTTTATTAGTCCAGTGATCTGCGTTCTTTAGTACAGGCTTCTTACTGGATTGAGGGGAATTTGCCCCTGTCTCTCCAGCAGTCATGTATGGAGGTGAGAGTTGGACCATAAAGATGGCAGAGCGCCAAGGAGCTGATGCTTTCAAATTGTAGTGCTGGAGAAGACTCTTGAGAGTCCCTTGGACTGCAAGGAGACCAAACCAGTCCATCCTAAAGGAGATCAGCCCTAAATATTCTTTGGAAGAACTGATGCTGAAGCTGAAGCTCCAATACTTTCGCCACCTGAAGTTAAAAGTTGATTCACTGGAAAAGACCCTGTTGCTGGGAAAGATTGGGGGCCCGAGGAGAAGGGGATGACAGAGGATGAGGTGGTTGGATGGCATCACCGACTATATGGACATGAGCTTGAGCAAAGTAGGGGATATAGTGAAGGACAGGGAGGTCTGGTGTGCTGCAGTTGATGGGGTCGCAAAGAGTCCAACAAGACTGACTGACTCCAACAACAGTAAACACCCTGCTACCTGGGAGCCTGGAGTGTGAAAGTCATCAATATAGCAAAAGAACCAATATGGGAAAGGAAGGGAACGGCCTGGAGAGCAGGGGAGACTTCCCTCTGTCTTCTAGGAGAGAAGGGGCTGGAGGGGAAGGACTCAGGGGATTGGCTGTCCACGGCCCACACTGGCTCAGGCTCTGTAAGTGAGGGTTCATGACTGATTTTCAACAGTCTTTCACAGTGACCTGTACTTCCCACAGGCCCTCCCCACATAGTCTCTGTATGGAGGTCCTTTTCACTGGGATTTCAGAATGGTGGAGCCTAGTTGAATGGTGTTGACTTCCTTGAGCAAAATGTTTCCAACTTCGTTTTTGGAGTTTCCAGCTCGTATATAGGAAGGGCTTGGTTACTCCTAATAAAATGAATGGTTTCAAATAGCTGTGTGACTGACACAGATCTTTGTTTAGTAAAATTTTCCTTTTCTAGATATCACAATGAAGAAAACAATTTTTCTTTGAAGTATGGTTGATTTACAATGTTGAGTTAACCTCAAGTGTACAGCATGGCAATTTTATATATATATATATATATATATAGGCACATACATATATATTTCAGCTTCTTTTCCATTATAGGCTATTATAAGATATTGAACATTGTTCCCTGTGCTATACAATAGGAGTTTGTGTGTGTCTCAGTCACTCAATTGTGTCTGACTCTTGGTGACTCCATGGACTGTATCCTGCCAGGCTCCTCTCTCCATGGGATTCTCCAGGCAAGGATACTGGAGTGGGTTGCTATTTCCTCCTCCAGGGGATCTTGCCAAGCCAGGGCTCTAACCCATGTGTTTTCTGCATCTCCTCCACTGGTAGGTGGGTTCTTTACCCACTAGCACCACCTGGAAAGCCCACATACTAAGTCTTGGTTGTTAATCTATTTTATATATTATAGTGTGTAATTGTTAATCCCGAACTCCTAATTTAAATAATTTAAAATGAGAAGCTTTTCTAAAGATATACTTCTAAGACCTAAACATGTTGCCATGGCTTCTCTTTTCTGAGATGATAAAACTCAGTCCTTCATACGTGCAGCTTGTCCCAGACCTTAGATCTTGTCATTTGACAAGAGAGCTCAGATCTTGTCATTTGACAAGGACTCTCTCCTTGACCAAACTTCAGAGCTCAGATCTTGTCATTTGACAAGGACTCTCTCCTTGACCAAACTTCAGTCAGCCTTCCTCTCAACTTAGCCTGAATCTGGGACCTGCTCACATCTTTGGTAGCATGGTCCAGTCTGAGCAAAGAATCCCACTGTGTCATCCTCCCTTTCTTGATGGATGATCAGGTTCTTCATCCCCTGATATCCCCTTTGACATCTAAGCCGGTGTAACAAGATTCCCTCTCCCATAATCTTCCATCCACTGACCCCTCCCTCTGCTCCTTGACTGTGGATACCCAGCTGTCTTTGCTATATTAGGAGCTGAGCTTGATGGTGATAATCTGAGTAACTTCTTCTTTACCATTTCAATAAATGCCAGGATAATTTTTCTTTCACACATTCCTCATCAATAACCCCATTTCTAACAATACCAAAATATTTTTATCTTGTGAGTAAGCCACACTGTGTCTTTCCTCACTTCTCTATCTTTTTACACATGGTTGCTTACGAAATGCTCCCTCCTTCTTTCTCAACTAGAAGAACTCTCACTCACTATTTAAGGCTCAGCTCAAATGTCACTTCCTTCCACTCCCAGGGCACTTTGAATTTACCTTTATTAGGCTCCTTACTACACTGCATTGGAATTAGCTACCGGCTTGTCTGTCTCTCTGTGTCACTGTGAGCTCCTTGAACAGGCTCATTCCTTATTAACTTTTATTAAACACTTTTTCCTTCCCTCCCTGCTCCCCCCGCAACCCCTGCAACCCAAGGACAGGACCTGCTTCTAATAGGAACTTGAGGGTACTGATGGCGTGAACAATGTAATGTATTAGAAATGGTCCTTCAAAGCAATCTCACTTCCCTTTTCTTTAATTTCATGAGATTTCCACTGGGCAACTGCTGCTGTTGCTCAGCCACTAAGCTGTATCTGACTCTGCAACCCCATGGGTTGCAGCAGAGCAGGCTTCCTTCCCTGTCCTTCATTGTCCTCCAGAGTTTTCTCAAACTCATGTCCATTGTATTGATGATGTCATCCAACCATCTCATTCTCTGTTGCCTCCTTCTCCTCCTAACCTCGATCTTTCCCAGTATCAAGGTCTTTTCCAGTGAGCCAGCTTTTTGCATCAGATGGCCAAAGTTTTGGAGCTTCAGCATCAGTCTTTCCAGTGAATATTCAGGGTTAATTTCCTTTAGGATTGACTGGCTTGATCTTGCTATCCAAGGAACTCTCAAGAGTCTTCTCTAGAACCACAGTTCAAAAGTATCATTTCTACAGGGCTCAGCCTTCTTTATGGTCCAACATGCACATTTGTACGAATACTGAAAAATCATAACTTTGACTATACAGATTTTTGTCTGTGAAATGAGTCTCTGGTTTTTAATATGCTGTCCAGGTTTGTCATAGTGCTTGAATTAAAAACGAGGTTTCTTTTTTTTTTCCTTAAAAATAATAATTCATATTTAAGACTTGTCACCAACGTATACTGGCCTTTCCAAAAGTTTTCATTGTTTTCTCTTTTTCGTTTTTGGAATGTTACCTCTGGGTTTACTTTGATAAGTAATTTGTTTTTCTGTGAGTACTAAACTTGTTACATTTCCTGTGGGTTGTGTTGAAGGAATTGTGGAAAGCTTCTAGCACAGTACAGATAGTCTATAAAGCTTTTCCTTTGGCCATTCATTAGCTTTATGAGCTTTAGGGAAGTTGCTTAATTTCTCCATGACTGGCTTTTCTCTTGTCAAAGGGCAATATTAATACCTGTTTTATCCATACTTAGAGGTTTTTGTAAGGGTCAAATAAGATAACAGGCTTGAAAGCATTTGAAAAATATCTAAAGGTAAGTTTCCATGATTAATGACCCTGATGGCCATTCTACTAATATCAGAGAGGGGGCACTGGGGAAACACAAAGTTACTGATGCTTTGTTCTGGACGTGGCAAGAATGACAGTGGTTGTGGTATATTAAAACCTCCTTTGCCTTTATATTTTTCAAAATAAAAAAGTGTAGATTTTTTTTCTAACCTCAAATGAGCTTTTTTTGTCTGTTATATAATAGGATCCTTTTTCTTTTGCTTTGCTATACAGTTTTGATGATAAAATTACACAAATCTTGCTTTTTACATCTGCTTTATTACTTAGTATTAAATTGGACATATGTTTATATATTTCTTACCATTCTGAGAATGTTAGTAGACCCTTTATTTTGATACTTAACATGAAGAGAAATCTAATTTATTTTTCAGCATGGTTTAGGTTTCAGTGAATTTATCTTTCCTTCGTTTATGTGCAAATGTATACATCCCTTTAAGATTTCCCCAATAGCTTATAGCATTCTTATGTAATCACAAACTAATAAGGGCACTTTCAAGTTTGAGCAGAAATAGTTCTGTTCAAATGAGCTATAAGAATCCATGGATTAAAAGGGAACAATTCCCTGAAGAATTTACCTCTCTAGGGTGTTGGATTATGATTGTGGCAGAAAAACAGAAAGTTGAAAGCAGTGTGTGGGAAGAGAAAGAATCAGAAATACTAAATTATGCAATCTGCCTGCTCTAAATGTAATCAGATGGAAGTAAGATGTTATAGGCAGGATGTATTTCCATGTGCAGCAGGGTCATTTTCATAAAACACATATAAATAAGCAAATAAAATTTCTGCAAGTTAAACCCCAAGAATTTAGAAAGATCTTTTTATTTTTTTTTTTTCATTTGAAAATGATCCTGCCATCTCTTAAAATTTCCAAGCAATTTTAATATGTTATGTATGTGCTCTTTAATTCCTGGTCTCTGAGTTGATCAAGCCTTGCCCAGCTGTTTTCTCTAGGACTGGAGAACAAGTGTTTCCAGATTGAGCACCCATCCAAGTTCAGTGGTGTGGCCTTTTCAAATGGAACTTAAACCATTTGGTATGCAAGTTCTTTTGGTGCTGGCCAAACATGACTTCCTGTTTCTGAGGAGAAGGGCTTAAAAAGTCTCATAAAAAGACTCAAAGGGCTTCTTAGATATCAAAGGGTCCTTACAAAACATTGTTTGACGAGTTAAGTGTATGGAATAAGAAACACACGGAATTCATTTCCTTTAAAATGCACGTGGGATTAAGAATTATGGAGAAAAGGGCTTAGGAAAATACATTTGAGTTTTTATCTAACTTAACTTAAAATGTGTAAAACATAACTTGAGTTGCATTAAATTTATAAATCATGGCTGAAATTATCTCTTAAAATGTGCAACTGTTTATACATAAATACACTCATACATAAGATGAACCTATAAAATAATGTGACAGATATTTAAGATTTATAGTAGAAATCGTGCCTCCAAATGAATTTTTGTTTTAAAACAGACAACATGCAAGGCCCTCACACAATGCAAACATCCTGCCTCTCTCTGTCTCACATCCAGCATCACCACCTACAAAATGACATACCTTCGTTGTTTAGAAGTTGTCTTCAAGGTTTGGAAAACATCGTTTTGAACAATTTCAGTTCATTTCACAGCTATATTTTGAAAAAAAAAAAAAAAAACATTTCATTTAGCTTCAAGTCTCTTGTATAAATTAGGTGATAAATCTGGGAATTCTAATTTAGGCTTAAGAAAATCAGATATGATTTCATTGTGAGTCTCTTAAACTGGTTCTCTGACAGTCACAACACAGGAGATCCAAAAGTATTTAGAGCCACAGAATCATTTTTAGGAGAAACATTCAGACTCATCAGATGATTATTTCAAAGGATGATACACATTCATCTGGGTATATTTTGTGACATCTGTTCAAAATACACCCATTCCTTTATGATCGTGTGTTTTAATGTATGTGTATGTGTGTTAGCAGATAGAGATAAGAAGGGAAACACTGAAACATTAACAACAGGGGGGTCTCCAAATGGTAAGATTATGTGTAATTTTTTCTTTTTTGTATTTATGAGTGACCAGTATTTTTAAAAATTCTTCAATATAAGCTCTCAGTGTCATGCTGAGTTTAAAAGCTAACCCTCAAAAAAAAAGGAAAAGAAAAGAGAAAAAAAAAAAGCTGATCTCTGATTTGTAATGCTTGCCACTTTCCATGGTGTAAATACTCTCATTATGGCTCATTTTAGTGTCCAGTGTGATGCTCGTAAGTGTATCTTTGGGAAGATATGGCCCTATTTGCATCTTGTGAGCTTGTGCTAAAGAATGCTAACTATAATCTGAATCTTAAGTGAATCAAGGTCCTTTTGCCATAGTAACATCAAACATCACAGATCACCATAACAAATATAATGATAATAATAAAGTCTGAAGTATGAGAATTACCAAAATGTGACACAGAGACACAAGGTGAAAAAGCAATGCTGGAAAAATGATGCTGATAGACTTGTTCAACACAGGGTTGCCACGAACCTTCAATTTTAGAAAATGCAATAATACAGAGCACAATAAAATGAGATCTCCCTGTAGCAGACCATTTGCTGTTTTTACTTAGCATGTATTCTCTTTCATTTGGTTAATTCCCTCCCTTGTTTTAATTTCTCAACTAAACGAAAAATTGAAAGCCCTGTAAAAACCAGATTTTTAATCTAATATCTGCCTTTCTAGACAAACTACCTGGGATCATTTTTTACTCATAGTAATAGCTAAATAAATCTTCATTTATTAATGGATTGAAAGTCACTTTGGAATCTGTATTAAGCATGGTATAAGCTAGTGAATACCTGTTAATATTCAGAATGTCTTAATATAAGCAAGAAATTTTATAAATTCAAATCTAATTTTATACGACTGAGTGACAACTCAGATAAATCACAGGAAAATGAGAAATGTAATCTAGCTCCAAGTGAACGAAGCCTTGGATTCTGTCTTCTAAGACAAGCTCATTAATAAGCTTGAAAATGTAATCACAGTCGTGAAACTGAGCTCTGGTGCAGAGATGTCTGCACTCTAACTTTTCACATGGTATTTCTTGTGAATATCGAGCAGCAGCAAAAGATCAGGATAAGAAGTCCAGAGTGCCGGCACCAGTTCCTGTCTGTCATCACTGGTCAGGTGATTCCAGGACAGGAAAGTTGGGACTTCATCGCCTCTTTACCCCAGAAGGAACTGCTCCTGATTTGTGGGTCCAGGCTGACCTTTGTTTTATGCTGTCTGGCTCAGTTTCCCTGGTAAACCGGCAAAAGTAAAATTGTTACTTTTGTTACTAAGCAACCCTCCTTAGGATAATAGGGCTGTTGACTGGACTTGGTACCTGGACAGGCAGGGATGTCTCATAAGCTGTAAATACATGTGGCTCTGTGGTAAAGAATTTGCCTGCCAAGCAGGATGCGGGTTCAGTCCCTGGGTTGGGAAGATGTCCTGGAGGAGGAAATGGCAAGCCACACCAGTATTTTGGCCTGGGAATCCCATGGCCAGAGCTTCTCTGGTGGGCTACAGTCCATGGGGTTGCATGTCAGACACGACTTAGCAACGGAGCACAAGCAAGCTCTTTTCGGCTTCCTTGGATGTAGTGTCTTCCTTGGATGTAGCGGTTCTTACAGCTGGTCTGTTCTTAAACCCGTGAAATGGTGAGTTGAAAAAGGCACTGACTTCTTTTAGGGCTTGTAGTTTATACTCAAGAAGCTTGTAGTCCAGGGCAGCTCCTGTGTCTGCCCCGTGTGGGCCTGTTTTTCTCACCCTTGTGATGATTACGGTACCTGTGCCACTGCCAGGCCCCTCTGTGGGCAAGGAATGCCCAGCCTGCCCGTGCTCAGCTTCTGCCCCCTCCTCTGTTCTTCTGAACAGACTGGAGCCCTGAGTCATCTTGTGGGTGGAAGGATTCACTCTCTGGGGCAAAGCTCTAATGCACATTTAAACATGGAGTTACGGCAAAATTATTTCTTTTGTTTTTCCATGACTGGAGTTTTGAATCAAGATTTTATTTTTGAGCTGAAATAAATATGTCATATATTTGTTCAATTATGTTTTCAAATGCATGTAGAAGTGCAAAATAAAGTGCATGAAAATACTAAGGAATTTAGTACATCGTGTTATAATTGTGTGCTCATTTTGCATTATCATTACATGGTGATTATATGAAAAGTTTCCACTCGAAAATAAATTTTCTTGTTCTCAGTATTTCTTCTACATGTAGCATTCCCTTATCTTTTATGATTATGTACTCTATAATACTATGAATATTATTAATATTAAATGTGCTTTCACTAACATTTTTATGAACTGAAAAAATCAACAGATTCTTAAGATTCCATGCAAAAATATTTCCCTTAAATTTTAACTTAAGAAAACTAAGATAACCAAAAGCAGCTTTAATTGCTATGAGAATAAGTAGTATCTTAATTAAAGCAAAGTTTTAAAGTGTGTATGTATTTACTACATATTATACTGACATATGTTTTGGTAACACACACATTTATAATAGGAATATTTTCAAACTCAAGATATGTATGCTTTTTAAAAATTAAAAGCATTTACATTTTGTGTATTTCTCAAGACCTTTTTTGGCAGAGCTGAAAAGGTGCCCTCTGGTTGATCTCCGGCCACTGGGGGCAGAATAAACGCTTCAGAAAGTAACTGGATCTCGAAATGCATAAAATTCTGTGGATGAAAATCTTGTACTTGCACCCAGAAACATGCTGGAAGGAAGCACAGACTGGAATGGGTCACAGATTCATAGCTGTTTCTTAACAGAGCAGATGCCATACCAGTATTGCCACTGAGTGCATGTGTGTGCATACTAAGTAGCTGCAGTTGTGTCCAATTCTGGGACCCTCTGGACTGTAGCCTTCCAGGCTTCTCTGTCCGTAGGATTCTCCAGGCAAGAATACTGGAGTGGATTGCCATGCCCTCCCCCAGGGGATCTTCCCAACTTAGGGATCAAATCCACGTCTCTTAATAAGTCTCCAGCATTGGCAGGTGAGTTTTTTTTTACCACTAGCGTTACCTGTAGCATAGGCAAAGAATTTGAATTTCACCATCACCATATATGGTAATACTAATTAAACAGAAATTTGGATCATGACGATAGACTGGCAAGCCCTGGGAAGTCCTATATTCTTGAGTATCTGGGAGTCCTCTTAGCTGTTCAAGACTGGCTCCAGTCATCTGACTAACAAAAACCTTGGGATTTACAGAAATTTTTGTCATCAGAAATGCCAATATATTTTCCTTTTCATGGATGGTACATTACTTTTAAAATATCACATAATCTAGCCAAGATAAAGAAAGAGACACTTCCCTGTTTCCCAGTGCAGCTTCCATGAAGATTATTTAGAACATATGTTACATTTAAAAATTCTGATAAGTGTCAAGAGATAGAAAATGAGGGACCAAGGAAGAAAGAAACCATCAGAAGAAAAGGAGGGGGGTTGTTATGATGGTTTGAAGCTCCCTACACAAAGGCTTTCTTCCGCTTCAGCCCATTCTTTTTTCAGCCTTCCTTTCCAGAGAATTTCCCAAGGAGGCAGCTACAAACAGACTTGAGATTTCTGAGCATCTTGAATAGAGAGAGGAAATGCAGATGAATTGAGAGGATAAAGTGGCCCTGATTGTTTGAAAATCAGGGCCTCTAGAAGAGCAAAGTCAGACATCCATGAAACAGAAACTAGTACTAAAATTACAGGAGAGGGTAAGAAAGGGAAGGGACACAGAATGTCGAGGCAGAGCAGCAAGGAAAGAAGTGTGGGAAGCAGGGATCAGAAGGTGGAGAGGAAAGTGATGTCAGAAATGGAAGGAGGGGAAAACTGATGGAACCAATGACGGAGACAGAAGAACCCAGGATGGGAACAAACAGAGGAAAAGAGGGAGGAACAAAGGAATAAGAAAGGAGGGAAAAGGTCCAGAGTTGCTGCCTAGCTTGAGTATTACATCATCAAACACAAGGCAGATACCAAATTCTCACACTGGTGTAGGGCATTTCTTTGGATGCAAATGTGTCAGATTAAAATGAAAGACTCAGTGATGGCTGTTATTTTATCAAAGAATGATGATTGACGAAAGTGAAAGAGGAGAGTGAAAAAGTTGGCTTAAAGCTCAACATTCAGAAAACTAAGATCATGGCATCTGGTCCCATCACTTCATGGCAAATAGATGGAGAAACAGTGGAAACAGTGGCTGTCTTTATTTTGGGGGACTCCAAAATCACTGCAGATGGTGATTGCAGCCGTGAAATTAAAAGACACTTGCTCCTTGGAAGAAAAGTTATGACCAACCTAGACAGCATGTTAAAAAGAAGAGACATTACTTTGTCAACAAAGGTCCATCTAGTCAAGGCTATGGTTTTTCCAGTAGTCATGTATGGATTTGAGAATTGGACTATAAAGAAAGTTGAGCACCAAAGAACTGATGCTTTTGAACTGTGGTGTTTGAGAAGACTCTTGAGAGTCCCTTGGACTGCAAGGAGATCCAACCAGTCCATCCTAAAGGAGATCAGTCCTGAGTATTCATTGGAAGGACTGATGTTGAAGCTGAAGCTCCAATACTTTGGCCACATGATGCAAAGAGCTAACTCATTTGAAAAGACCCTGATGCTGGGAAAGATTGACGCCAGGAGGAGAAGGGGATGACAGAGGATGAGATGGTTGAATGGCATCACCGACTCAATGGACATGAGTTTGGGTAAACTCCAAGAGTTGATGATGGACAGGGAGGCCTGGCATGCTGTGGTTCATGGGGTTGCAAAGAGCTGGACATGACTGAACTGAACTGAACTGATGATTGACAAAATCACAAATCAGAGATCTACAGTGACATTTTGTTGGAAAAAAATTGTCACATTTTATCACTGTTTTTAGAAACTGGAATTCTGCTTAATTTCTCCAGTATCATCACTTTTTAGCAGGAATCTAGGCTCAGTAAAGCTGACACAGAACCTGCACTCATGTTCTTATCATGAAAGTGTTGGTTGCTCAGTGGTGCCTGACTCTTTGTGATCCCAAGGACTGTTGCCTGCCAAGCTTGGCTGTCCATGGAATTCTCCAAGCAAGAGTACTGGAATGGGCAGCCATTCTCTTCTCCAGGGGATCTTCCTGACCTAGGGATCCAACCCAGGTTTCCTGCATTGCAGGCAGATTCTGAGCCACCAGTGTTCCTTTCTACCTAATTTGATATTCTTTGTCACAGTGAAATTGAACACATGACTGTGGGCTCTACATTTGCTACATTTTCTTCTCTGGGTTGCATGTCAGCCTATTTTCAATTATTAGTTCTGATAGATATAAGATTATTGACATGCTTTAGAATGAAGTATCCAGGACATTTTATCCCAAATGCAATCATCTCAGTCTCTGAGTGCCTGGATTTTTTTTTCCCCCGAAGGCAAGATAGACAAATACATAAAAAGGAAGACAGAGCCATAATCCATAGGATGAGCCCCAGGTGAGGGACACTTAAGGCCACATTCCCATCATTTTCTTGCTTCTCTGAGTTGGATTCAGGGAACAGCTGAAGCTGGGTACCAGGACACAGAACTGTCTTCTGGACAAGTGCACATATAAGGACAGGAGGGAAACAAATGCCATTAAGGGATTTCACTGAACAGCTTCACAAAATGCTTCTTTAAAATTGCCTGTTTTGTGGAGTGTTATCGTGATTCAGTGTATGAGGAGGCTTCACCATTCTAAGCACACACATTAGTGGGGAGATAATTATGAGTTCAAACCCCTCTTCAGTCAATCACTGCAACCCTCATCCAAGCCATTTTCTAAAGCAGTTGAAAATTGCCAGTGAAGAATGCTCAGCGATGTTTGCCATGAGATGTTTCAATATGCAGATCAGCAGTGGAGACTTGAAAATACACCTCATGTCAAAGCCTCACTGGGTCAAGGATCCATTTCTTTGAAAGAGTACTTGCATTTGAATTTAGAATTCAATAGACTATATCAGCTTCAAGGAAGTAGTCAAGGGATAGTGATTAAATAGCATATAATATATTTCTCAAAACTATTTATGTGTCAAAAAATAGTGCTATAATCAATTATTTAATGGCTTCCCTGATGGCTCAGATGGTAAAGTGCCTGTCTGCAATGTGGGAGACCTGGGTTTGATCCCTGGGTTTGGAAGATCCCTTGGAGAAGGAAATGGCAACCCACTCCACTATTCTTGCCTGGAAAATCCCATGGATGGAAGAGCCTGGCAGGCTACAATCCATGGGATCGCAAAGAGTCAGACTCGACTGAGAGACTTCACTTTTAATTATTTAAACATGAATTTCTTAAAAATTGAGGAAGTGCACAGGTTAATAGTCTCTTCTGTAGCTGGGAAAAAGACTAGGATATGAGCAATGTGAAAACTTTGGAACAGAGAAATACTCTCCAGATTTCAGTTCTCAAAGAACAGAGTGCAGGTTTTTCATGATGGTTGACCAGATGGCCGGTTGTGGAAGGCGGGTGGTGAGATGTGTGGGGCTCTCCATCCTTGTGGTCCTTCCATCAGTCCATGTCTGATCCCTGCCAAATGGAGCAGGGGCTGCCACACCAGCGATGCATGACTCTCTTCTCCTCTTTGCCCTCCTTCCATCTGGCCTGGGAAGTGCTCTGACACATGGGTTACCTTCTAACCCTCCCCACAAATTATGCCACCAGCTGGCAGAGGAGCTGAGCTGGCAGGAAGTGGGCAACACCATGGACCTTGGCCAGCCATTGTCACTCAACTCAGTGTCTTTTTTTCCCTTTCCTCTTTCCTTCTCCTGGCTCCTCATTCCTGTCCTGCATATCTTAACAGAATGAACCTGAGTAACTGAATAAACTAAAGCAAGGCTGACAATAACAGGAAAGCTTCCAAAACTTTCCATCTTTTAAAGACATCTCTGATGCTTTCTGAAATTTGGTCAAATTCTGGGGCTCCATCTCCCTGCCAAATGCATCCTATGAAGGCAAAGATCACGCTAGTGAATTTATTGGTAACTTATTCACTGTACTTACATCACACTGTGCCTCTGATCACACCCTTTTCCCCAAACTTTCCCTGTAGAAGCCACCACTATGACTGGCTTTTTTTTTTTTTTTTTTTTTTTTAACTAAACCACTGCATCTCCTTGCAACCCTGCAGACTGTAGAGATGGCTCCCTGTTGTGAGTTTACAGAGCTGACTCTGATGAGACTTGCTTGCCAGTGTTGTGGTACTTTTTCCCCATCTTTGTCTTGTTTCTGTGATTGAATTCTCAAACATTGGAAAAGGGCCCCTGGGAACAACGTGAAGAGGCTTGGTTTCTGCCATTTCTCTAAGAAAAATTAAAAATAGTACTGTCAGAGCACTTGAAGAATAGGGGTGACTTTCCAGAAGCTCAGTTCGTTGTAGACAGGGAGCACACACAGCAGTTAGTGTCAGAAAAGCTCAACATTTCAGCTTATTTACCAGTTGTATCAGTTCAGTTCCATTCAGTTCAGTCACTCCGTCGTGTCCGACTCTTTGTGACCCAATGGACCATAGCACACCAGGCCTCCCTGCCTATCACCCATCACCAACTCCCAGAGTTTACTCAAACTCATGTCCATTGAGTTGGTGATACCATTCAACCATCTCATCCTCTGTCATCCCCTTCTCCTCCTGCCTTCAATCTTTCCCAGCATCAAGGTCTTTACAAATGAGTTAGTTCTTCACTTCAGGTGGCTGCAGTACTGGAGTTTCAGCTTCAGCATCAGTCCTTCCAATAAATATTCAGGACTGATTTCCTTTAGTATGGACTTGTTGGATCTCCCTGCAGGCCATGGGACTCTCAAGACTCTTCTCCAACATCACAGTTCAAAAGCATCAATTCTTTGGTGCTCAGCTTTCTTTATAGTCCAGCTCTCACATCCGTACATGACTACTGGAAAAACCATAGCTTTGACGAGACGAATTTTTGTTGACAAAGTAATGCCTCTGCTTTTTAATATGCAGTCTAGGTTGGTCATAACTTTCTTCCAAGGAGTAAGCATCTTTTAATTTCATGGCTGCAGTCACCATCTCCAGTGATTTTGGAGCCCGAGAAAATAAAGTCTGTCACTGTTTGGATTGTTCCCCATCTATTTGCCATGAAGTGATGGGACCAGATGCCATGATCTTAGTTTTCTGAATGTTGAGTTTTAAGTCAACTTTTTCACTCTCCTCTTTCACTTTCTCCAGGAGGTATTTTAGTTCTTCTCTTTCTGCCATAAGTGTGGTGTCATCTGCATATCTGAGGTTATTGATATTTCTCTCGGCAACCTTGATTCCAGCTTGTGCTTCATCCAGCTCAGCATGTCTCATGATGTACTCTGCATATAAGTTAAATAAGCAGTATACACTCTTGACATACTCCTATTCCTATTTGAAACCAGTCTGTTTTTCCATGTCCAGTTCTAACTATTGCTTCCTGACCTTCTTGATTTCTCAAGAAGACAGGTCAGGTGGTCTGGTATTCCCATCTCTTGAATTTTCCACAGTGTGTTGTGATCCAGACAGTCAAAGACTTTGGCATAGTCAATAAAGCAGAAGTAGATGTTTTTCTGGAACTCTCTTGCTTTTTCCATGATCCAACAATTGGCAATTTGATCTCTGGTTCCTCTGCCTTTTCTAAAACCAGCTTGAACTTGTGGAAGTTCACAGTTCATGTAGTGTTGAAGCCTGGCTTGGAGAATTTTGAGCATTACTTTACTACTGTCTGAGATGAGTGCAATTGTGTGGGCATTCTTTGGCATTGCTTTTCTTTGGGACTGGAATGAAAACTGAACTTTTCCAGTCTTGTGGCCACTGCTGAGTTTTCCAAATTTGCTGGCATATTGATTGCAGCACTTTCACGGCATCATCTTTTGGGATTTGAAATAGCTCAGCTGGAATTCCAGTAGTATGGTTTGTGCAAATTAAGTTTTTTTCAGTCACTAAGTCACTGCTGATGGACAGGGAGGCCTGGTGTGCTGCGATTCATGGGGTCGCAAAGAGTCGGACACGACTGAGTGACTGAACTGAACTGAAGTCACTGCCAGGTCTTTGAGACCCCATGGACTGTAGCACGCCAGGCTTCTCTGTCCTGTGTCTCCCAGAGTTTGCTCCTTAAACTCATGACCATTGAGTTGGTGATGCCATGGACAAATTATATGGTTGCATGAATATTAGTTTATTTGTAAAATGGGAAAAATAGTATCATATACTAATAAAGTTTTGATGATTATTTTTTTTAATTAAGCTGTAATATATGTTTAGAAGAATGTTTAGAACAGAGAAAATTCTCAATACTTCTTAGACATTCTATTTATTTTAATTTTATTATTGTATTATCAAGTCTACAAGGCCTCTAACATGGCTTTGTATTTCATATAGTTGTTCAAAATATGTTTGGTGTTTCTTAGTTTCTTTGATTAATGAATTATTCTTTGTTTAAACTTGAAAAATGCTTATATATTAATGTAAATAATTATGCAAGAGAAAGAATATACTAAACATCAAGGGCCCTCTCCATCTGTCAAATCTTTTTTTTTTTTTTAGGCGATCACTGTTAGCAACTATTTATGTGCTTTCCAAAACATGTGTGTTTGCTGCTCCTTTATAAAAACAAAATTCTACTGAAACTATCTTTATGCTGTTCCCCAAGCCCATACTTCTGTCTTCACATCAGGGGTATCACTATCATGAATTTTATATTTATTTAGCTTGTTTTCCTTTTTAATAATTTTACCTTGCCTAACTCCAAAAAACCACTTCTTATGTTTATTTTAAGCTTTGTAAAGAGGCTATTATTCATCTTTTAATTTTTAATGAGTAGAAGCATTTTATACATATTTTCATGTTTTTTCTGATTATGCATATTCATTGCTTTTAAAAATATTTGAATTAATTGTGTAAATCAGAAAATTCTCATAATTATGAATTGATGATGATTATGCCTAGAAATGATATAATTTTAGTAATTCTTTTATAACTTTTTTTCTCTTTTCAGACCTCTGACATATTTGGAAACCAAATAAACCATCTAAACCAAATGGTTAAACACTGCTGCTGCTGCTAAGTCGCGTCAGTCGTGTCCGATTCTGTGCGACCCCATAGACGGCAGCCCACCAGGCTCCCCGGTCCCTGGGATTCTCCAGGCAAGAGCACTGGAGTAGGTTGCCAGTTCCTTCTCCAATGCATGAAAGTGAAAAGTGAAAGTGAAGTCGCTCAGTCGTGCCCAACTCTTAGTGACCCCATGGACTGCAGCCTACCAGGCTCCTCCGTCCATGGGATTCTCCAGGCAAGAGCACTGGAGTGGGGTGCCATCGCCTTCTCCAGTTAAACACTGATACTTCTAAATTATATAGGCAGTGCACAGAGATTAGAGCTGGAATTAAATCTCATTGTTGTCAATAGAATGGGCCTCAAGCAAGGCTGGAGCTGATGGTCTCATCACATCTACTAGAGCTCCAAACATATTTGTTATTTGTGATAATAGCTTAATAACGACTCACACAGATAAGAATGTTGTGGGCTGACCCTAAAATGAAAATAGCTGCTGTGTTTCTAATCATTCTAGTTAATCCTTCAGGTTATTTTTAAAATAGACATAATGTTGATGATGTAAATATTAACTGTTGAAAACTTAACTTTTGATACTTTCCATACAAACAGAATTAGATTAACATCACTATAGATTTGGGAACACAGACTGTAAACTTGTGATACAGCAATTCTGTATTGCAACAAATTTCTGTTTAAAGGTGTTAACTATGAGTCCTCTTACATTTGTCTGACTACCACAGTGGCCAGCTGTCTGAGTAAGCACGGTAACCCAAAGTTAGCACATAAGGCCCTTTTGAGCGTCCCTGGTGGCTCAGATGGCTAAGAATCCACCTCCAGTCGGGAGATCTGGGTTCGATCCCTGGACTGGGAATATTCCTTGGAGGAGGGCATGGTGACCCATTCCAGTATTCTTGCCTGGAGATCTCCATGGACAGAGGAGCCTGGTGGGTTACAGTCCATGGGGTCACAAAAAGTCAGACATGACTGAGTGACTAAGCACAGAGCAAGATCCTTTTAGGAACTGTTGGCATTTCTGAGCAACTTTGCAGCTGGGGAAAGGCTAGAGATATGGAGGAATCAACTCTAGGAACTGATTTTTTTTTGTAGTTTGCATATATTCATTTTGCCAAATTGCTTTATACTGAGTATTTAATTTGCATCACATTTTTCTGGAAGAAAGAAGATCTCACTTAACATTTAGATAAACACAACTAAAACAATGATATGAGACTTGTTTACATTGATATATGAACCAATCTAAGAGAACTTCCCATCTCAGTTTGCCACTTGCTTGATTGCTTTATATTAATCATTCTTCCCTTCCTCTCTTCCCCCTCCTACCTTGTTCCTTCCTTCCCTTCTTTTATTCAGCACCTGATAATGTGCTACTACAAGGCAGCCACAATACATGCCAGTATTCGACTCTGGGGCAGCAAATGGTTCACAGTCACTTGAATTCAAATTAACAAAGAAGCAAATAATTTTGGGTCATTTTGAATGTGTATATTTATCACAGAAAGATGAATTTGGTGAAAAAAGTGCAAAGTCAAAGACATGTAGCAAATAACTTGAACATCTTAATGTAACTAGAACTCCATCTACTAATGTGTATGATTCTCCTGTTGGTTCTATTTATAAAACATCTTAAAAATTAGGAGGCAAATTAAACTGAGATAAATTCTTCTTATGTTGCACAAAACCACTCCATGTCCGTATATAACCTATAAGAAGAGATAGGAGAAATAAAAGCATTGGCTTACTAGTGAACAGAGAGACTATCAGAGTGTCTCTAGTACACAAAACATAACTTAAAAGAAACGTTAATATTCTCTCCTCTGCCATCTGGCTACCTCCATGATGTTAACCCATCCAATGGGGTCACACAAGATAGGGTGAGACATCTGATTGTGAGGTTGGTGGTAGCACAAGCATTCTCCTTCTTCCAGAGCGACTGGGCAGAGACAAGAATAACCAAGATCACTTAAGAGGCGTAGCAAAGTGCGAGGCACAAAGTGGGTAAGCAGTTACGAGAGAAATACAACCTGTTCTTGATGCGTGCATATGCGCTAAGTTGCTTCAGTTGTGTCTAACTCTTTGTGACCCCATGGACTGTAACCGGCCAGGCTCCTGTGTCCATAGGATTCTCCAGGCAAGAACACTGGAGTGGGTTGCTATGCCCTCCTCCACGGGATCTTTCCAACCCAGGGATCAAACTTGTGTCACTTATGTCTCCTGCATTGGCAGGTGGGTTCTTTACCACTAATGCCACCTGGGAAGCCTGTGCTTGATATGATGAACCTATTATGGGGCCACTTACTAAACATATACGATAATAGTTAATCTTGAAAATAGCATGCCAAATGAAAGAAGTCAATCCCTAAGATTCTACACTGTAGTATTCTACATAATTTGTATATCCTGTTCAAATCTTTAGGCATGTAAAAATTATATTAATGGATGCCTGGAGCTGGTGGTGGGGAGTGGGAAGGAGAAGAAGTAATGAGTAGGGCCTTTCTTTTTGAGTGATGAAAATATTCTAAAATTATATTGTAGAGATAGCTACACAACTTTGTGAATATTTTAACAACCACTGAACCGCACACTTTATTTATTTATTTTTAAAATTATTTACTTGGCCATCTTGGGTTAGTTGTGGCACATAGGACCTTCCGTCTTCATTGCAGCATCGGGCTCTTTAGTTGTGGCATATGGGGTCTGTTCCCTGACCCCTGCATTGGGAGTGTGGAATTAAGCCGCTTGATCATCAGTGAACCTTGAACTGTGATGAGTTTTGTGGTCTGTGAATTGTATCACAGTGAATCCCCATGGACAGAGGAGCTTGGTAGGCTACGGTCCATGGTGCCACAAACAGCTGGACATGACTGAGTGACTAGGCACATCATGGCACAAAGTTTAAAAAATGGGTTCCCCTTGAGTCAGCATCGTCCCCGGAACCTAAGGGCAGCAGTTTCCCAAGAGAAATAACAGACAAACCACCCTGAAGAAGAAGCCGCCTTGAAGGGCTTCCTCTTGCCCATCCCTCTTCCACCTGCCCTTAAACCTGCCCTTGCTTAGGAGAGTCCTAAGCAGGAGGCAGCTGCAAGTCTACTTAACCTATTAAAGACTAAAGGGAAGACACAGTAGAAGAGGCAGCTGACTATTCAAGGAACAAGCAAGAGAAGAGAGAGATTATTTCTAGTTGGCTAATTCAGTATCTATGACAAACTTAGTATATTAAAAAGCAGAGACACCACTCTGCCAACAAAGGTCCATATAGTCAAAGCTATGATTTTTCCAGTAGTCATGTATGGATGTGAGAGTTGGACCATAAAGAAAGCTGAGTACTGAAGAACTGATGCTTTCAAACTGTGGTGCTGGAGAAGACTCCTGAGAATCCCTTGGACTGCAAGGAGATCCAACCAATCAATCCTAAGGGAAATCAACCCCAAATATTCATTGGAAAGACTGAGGCTGAAGCTGAAGCTCCAAAACTTTGGCCACCTGAGGCAAGGAGCTGACTCACTCGGAAAGATCCTGAAGCTGGGAAATAGTGAGGGCAGGAGGAGAAGCAGGAAACTGAGACTGAAATGGTTGGATGGCATCACTGACCCAATGGATATGAGTTGGAGCAAAATCCAGGAGATAGTGAAGGACACTATCCCATGCCCTGGGGTTGCAAAGAGTTGGACGTGACTTAGTGACTGAATAACAGCAACAATTTAGTATCTGTGTTCCTTCAACAAGAGGATCCTTCCCCTCCCCTAGCTGGCTTTCTTGTTTATTTGGAGCCATTTTTTTCTTTGATTCTTATCAGTGTCTCAATAAAGTGTTCAACACAGTGTTCAAAAACAGACCGATCCTGCCACAGACAAGTGTTTGCTGATGGCTCATAGATCTCAGATTTTCAAAAGGGGTGGGCTTTGCATTTGACACTGCTGCTAAGTCACTTCAGTCGTGTCTGACTCTGTGCGACCCCATAGATGGCAGCCCACCAGGATCCCCCGTCCCTGAGGTTCTCCAGGCAAGAACACTGGAGTGGGTTGCCGGTTCCTTCTCCAATGCATGAAAACAAAAAGTGAAAGTGAAGTTGCTCAGTCATGCCCGACTCTTAGTGACCCCATGGACTGCAGCCTACCAGGCTCCTCTGTCCATGGGGTTTTCCAGGCAAGAGTACTGGAGTGGGGTGCCATTGCCTTACCTCCTGCCAATTTTGTAGCCAAATATTTTTTGTAAATGTCAGGCTACTCGGAGAAGCTCTGGTGGAGTTCTGACAGTCATTGTTTACTCTGTTAAATATTTAAAATAAAAATGTCAGTATCTATGGTTTAGCCAGGTCAGAGACTCTGCCAAATAATACCATTCACAGGGGTCTATCAAGGTCATGTCACTTCTAAACTGAAGGACAAGTTCAGATTTGAATTCATCAACTTGATGATGTCAGTCTTGCTTAAAGGAGCTAGACACTCAAAGTCATCTCTGTAGAAGCCAGAACTGCAGTTTCAGAGGGGGATGCAACATAGGTGTGTTTTTGGTGCTGCTTCTCCAGATGCTCACCTTATATCAAGGTGAAGGTCACGTTTCACATATCTGGTGAACGCTCCCTCGATTCAGAAGCTCACAGTGACCCCCTTTCACTATGATATTTCCCTTTAAGTACTCAGTGTCTGTAGGTTTCATTTTTGATGCTTGTTATTTGGTATTCAGGAGGTGATTCCACTTCTGCAATACATGCAGCTTTGATATTTACAAATTTCTGCCTTATGTTTGTTTCCCCAGAAAATGGCTTTAGCAGAAGAGATTTATGTGCAAGAGATCTGGGGGGCAAGCACTCAGAAACAGCACCATTAAGGGAGTTGGGGGCACTTGGGACAGACGGATGGTTGAGCTCAGTGTCACTGCAGCAGAGACCTCAGCTGATAAGGAAGGGTGCTCTAAAAGTGGGATGACCCAGAGAATTATCCCCAGGCTAGTCAAGGGACGGGACATCTGTATCCTAGGGCCCAGTCGCTGTACATGCCTAATTCCATAGCCTTGGGGAGACCACACCTTTTGGGCAAGGGAGACTCCTGAATAGACATTTACCAGCTAGCAGCCAGCCTCCTATAGGAGGCTTAATAATCTTCATTATGAAGATCTGGATGGCATGTCACAACATCCATTGTATTATTCTATCAAAGCAATTAAAATGAGGTCAATAATATTAATCCCATGTTGTAAATAAGAGTTCTGATACTTAGGGAACTCACATACAGTTATTATTTCACACTTGGTTCACCCACCTATACAGTGACAAGGGCAGGTCTTGAAATCCAATTTTGAATGAAAAACCTGGTGCCGGAGCCTCTGGGTTGGTGAACACATCCATGTGCCAGGAGTGGGGCTGAGCCCAGTTCCCTGGGACTGACGCTCTTGCACTCAGGGCACTGCAGACCTCACCTTCATGTGGTGGTTCATCTGTATCCTTCATAATACCCCTGACAATAAACCAGTAAATGTAAAAAATGCAGTGCAATTTAAGTAGTTTTGCTGACAACATAGAAAAAGTAAAAGTTGCTCAGGAAAACAGAAGTGGCTGAAACATTGTCTTAGCATAATGTAGCATCTAAAATAAATATTAGTCCAACAATGAAGAAAGTATTAAAGAAATTTGCTTGTTTATTACCAGAAGGTCAAATTGGGCAAGATTTCTTTGCCTCCCTAATGCAATCCTGAAGATTCCACAGGAAGAAAGACTACTGATCAATTAAAGTACAACAAACTAAATAGAATTATTAAAAAAAACAAACAAACAACCCACTTCAGTGTGTACTTGGGGCTGGATTGGCAGAAGGCCACAGTGGGCAGACTGGCGAGGGACTATTTTAAATTCTCATATTCCCTTGAGAGATGACTGACTGCTTTATCACTAAACAATCTCCTCTTTAATTTTGTATTGAAATTAAAGAGGAGATTGTTTCAAGATGGTGGAGTAGAAGAACATGCACACAATTCCTGAGACAGCCCCAAAATCACAACTAGCTGTGGAACAGCCATCGACAGGAGGATGCTGGAACCCACCAGAGAAAGATGCCCACGTTCAAAGACAAAGGAGAAGCTGCCACAAGACCAGAGGAGGGGAGCAATCACAATAAAACCAAATCACATGCCGACTGGGTGGACAATCCAAAAACTGGAGAACAATAATGCTAAAGAAGTTCCCCCAGTGTTGTGAAGGTTCTGAACCCCACGCCAGTCTCCCCAGTCAACAGATCAGGCAAAGGGACTGAGAATCCCCAAGGAATCTGACTTTGAAAGCCAGTGGGATTTGATTGCAGGACTTCCACAAGACTGGGGGTGTGGGGGGTGGGGGGACAGAAACTCAAGACAAAATTTAAATAGAAGAGAGAGAAAAAAAATTGAGCTAACATCCTGCCAGCCTCGGAGCACTTTCTTCTCAATACCAACAGCCTCGAGCCATCAAGTAAGGCTTGAACACAAATGAGGAGACTGTGAACAGAGCAGGACAGGTGTGAGGAGCCGGGGGGATGGCTCCAGAGACTCAGCATTAGACCTTGACCTTCACTTCTTGTGACCCAGATTGGGACGGACACAGAGGACAACCTGGCCAGGACCCCTCCCTCCCAACCACACAGCTTCAGCCAAAGACATCTGAAAATATCAAGTGACTCTAAGCTCGTAAGAAAAAATAACAAGACATTTTGAGACAACTAATTGCATACTTTCTTTCAGATATTGCATAATTATGAAGGCAGAGGGATTAGGAATTTACAGTCAGCTTTCTTACGGAGAATATCTTATATGTGAAGCAAAAACAAATAGTTGTAAAGTATGTATGCTGCTGCGATTCATGGGGTCCCAAAGAGTCGGACGCGACTGAGCAACTGAACTGAACTCAACTGAACTGCTGCTGCTGCTGCTGCTGCTAAGTCGCTTCAGTCGTGTCCGACTCTGTGCAATCCCATAGGCAGCAGCCCACCAGGCTCCCCCATCCCTGGGATTCTCCAGGCAAGAACACTGGAGTGGGTTGCCATTTCCTTCTCCAATGCATGAAAGTGAAAAGTGAAAGTGAAGTCACTGAGTCATGTCCAACTCTCAGCAACCCCATGGACTGTAGCCCGCCAGGGTCCTCCATCTATGGGATTTTCCAGGCAAGAGTACTGGAGTGGGCTGCCATTGCCTTCTCCAAAGTATGTATAAAATATAGTAATTCAAGTAGACGGGTATATTACAAAGCCTTATGGCAAAAGACGAAAACAATGGCTGGAAAGATGAAGTAAAATAGTGCCCGAGGACATAGAGAAAGAAAAAGAATGAAAATAACAGAAATGAATGAAAATATAGAAAACAAAACAAAAAACCCTTAGACCTTGATGGGCGTTTAAAGATTCAGGATGACTATCACCAAGAAGTCTACAAATAATAAACACTACAGAGGGTTTGGAGTGTGGAGAAAAAGGAACTTTCCTACATTGTTGGTGGGAATATAAATGGCTCAACCACCATGTAGAACAGTATGGAAGTTCCTTATAGAACTAACAATAGGGCTACTGTATGATCCAGCAATCTCCCTACTGGGTGTATGTTGTGAGAAGACTCTAATTCATAAAGACACACGCACCCCAGTGTTCACTACAGCACTGACAAAAGCCAAGACATGGAAGCAACCTGAATGCTCATTAGATGAATGGACAAAGGAAATGTGCAGCATATAGACAATGGGATATTACCTACTCAGCCTTAAAAAATAGTGACACAATGCTACTTGCAGCTACATGAATGGTACTAGAGACTATCATACTAAGTGAAGTAAACCCGTCAAAGACAAATATCTGATATTGTTTATGGAAATCTAAACAATAAGCTAAAAATAAAATTATATACAAAAAGAAAGAAATTCACAGACATAGAAAACAAACTAAGGTTACCAAAGGATAAAGTGGAGGGAGGGAAAATTAAGGGGGTTTGGATTAACATATACTTATAACTATGTATAAAATAGGTCAACAACAAGGACCTGCTGTATAGCACAGGGAACTATACTCAAAATAAAGGAAAACAATCCAAATATATATATACAAATATATATGTGCGTGCACATATATTTGTATATATGAATACATTCATATATAGTGTGGCTTTGTTGTTTTCAGCTTTTTTCTTCTTCTAGTCCAGTTCAGTTTAATTCAGTGGCTCAGTCATGTCCGACTCTTTGCGACCCCATGAATCGCAGCACGTCAAGCCTCCCTATCCATCACCATCTCCCGGAGTTCACTCAGACTCATGTCCATCAAGTCCGTGATGCCATCCAGCCATCTCATCCTCGGTCGTCCCCTTCTCCTCCTGCCCCCAATCCCTCCCAGCATCAGAGTCTTTTCCAATGAGTCAACTCTTCACATGAGGTGGCCACAGTACTGGAGTTTCAGCTTTAGCATCATTCCTTCCAAAGAAATCCCAGGGCTGATCTCCTTCAGGATGGACTGGTTGGATCTCCTTGCAGTCCAAGGGACTCTCAAGAGTCTTCTCCAACACCACAGTTCAAAAGCATCAATTCTTCAGCGCTCAGCCTTCTTCACAGTCCAACTCTCACATCCATACATGACCACAGGAAAAACCATAGCCTTGACTAGACGGACCTTAGTCGGCAAAGTAATGTCTCTGCTTTTGAATATACTATCTAGGTTGGTCATAACTTTTCTTCCCAGGAGTAAGCGTCTTTTAATCTCATGGCTGCAGTCACCATCTGCAGTGATTTTGGAGCCCCCCAAAATAAAGTCTGACACTGTTTCCACTGTTTCCCCATCTATTTCCCATGAAGTGATGGGACCAGATGCCATGATCTTTGTTTTCTGAATGTTGAGCTTTAAGCCAACTTTTTCGCTCTCCTCTTTCACTTTCATCAAGAGGCTTTTTAGCTCCTCTTCACTTTCTGCCATAAGGGTGGTGTCATCTGCATATCTGAGGTTATTGATATTTCTCCCGGCAATCTTGATTCCAGCTTGTGTTTCTTCCAGCCCAGC
>SJYT01053331.1:682550-711741 GCA_006410635.1 Cephalophus harveyi
GGCAGGAATCCCTCAGAAGAAATGGAGTAGCCATCATGGTCAACAAAAGAGTCCGAAATGCAGTACTTGGATGCAATCTCAAAAATGACAGAATGATCTCTGTTCGTCTCCAAGGCAAACCATTCAATATCACAGTTATCCAAGTTTATGCCCCAACCAGTAATGCTGAGGAAGCTGAAGTTGAACGGTTTTATGAAAACCTACAAGACCTTTTAGAACTAACACCCCAAAAAGATGTCCTTTTCATTATAGGGGACTGGAATGCAAAAGTAGGAAGTCAAGAAGCACCTGGAGTCACAGGCAAATTTGGCCTTGGAATGCAGAATGAAGCAGGGCAAAGACTAATAGAGTTTTGCCAAGAAAATGCACTGGTCATAGCAAACACCCTCTTCCAACAACACAAGAGAAGACTCTACATATGGACGTCACCAGATGGTCAACACCGAAATCAGATTGCTTATATTCTATGCAGCCAAAGATGGAGAAGCTCTATACAGTCAACAAAAACAAGACCAGGAGCTGACTGTGGCTCAGATCATGAACTCCTTATTACCAAATTCAGACTTAAATTGAAGAAAGTAGGGAAAACCGCTAGACCATTCAGGTATGACCTAAATCAAATCTCTTCTAGTCCAAGATCCTTTATTTTTCAGGACTGAACTCTTTCTTTTACAATCTTCTCCATAAAGGACAAGAGTGCCAACCCAATATTTTACATTTATCCTCAAATAAATGTAAAATTGACCAGAATCTGGAATCCTTAGTTCTTTTTCATAGTTTTCAGTGTGGAACACAGTGAATTTGGAATCCATGGAGAAACATTAATTAACCTAGTTCTCAGAACTTAGAAACAGCTAATGAACATCTTGTTAATTGAGTTTAGAGATCATTGGACTTAAAATTTGGTTATAAGCTGCAGAAAAGAAGAATTTGTATAAGATAAAGACTGGCTTAATCTTTAGCTCTTACTATGTGTATGTGCTAAGTTGCTTCATTGTGTCTGACTCTTTGCAATCCCATGGACTGTAGACTGCCAGGCTCCTCTATCCCTGGAATTCTCCAGGCAAGAATGCTGGAGCGGGTTGCCATGCCCTTCTCTGGGGGATCCTCCTGACCCAGGGATCAAATCCGTGTCTCTTATGTGTCCTGCATTGGCAGGCGGGTTCTTTACCACTAGCACCACCTGGGAAGTTCAAACTATAGAAGGGAAGAATTTGAAAATTACAGACATGAATATATATATATATTCATATGTGTGTGTGTCTGTGTGCTAATCACTCAATGGTGTCTGATTCTTTGTGACCTCATGGGCTGTAGCCTGCTAGGCTCCTCTGTCCATGTAATTCTCCAGACAAGAATACTGGACTGTGTAGCCGCTCTCTTCTCCAGGGGATTTTCCCAACCCAGGGACTGAGACCAAGTCTTCTACATTGCAGGCAGATTCTTTACCATCTGAGCCACCAGGAAAGCCCTATATGTGTGTATATATATATACACACACACACACACACACACATATATATATATGGTGGCTCAGATATATATATATATCTCTTAACATCTTATATCTTATATGTCTCAATATCTTATATATATCTTATATGTATGTGTATATATATATATATATATCTTAATCACTTTGTTGTACATCTGAAAATAGCATGATGTTGTAAATTAACTAGTCTTTGATAAAAGAAGAACAGACCACCATTTCCAGATAAATAAATTAGAGACTCCTTTTCCAGCATCATAAAGCCTCATTCTTGATGAAACCATAGAAGCTTAATTCATGGAACGAGCTTACCTGGTCCTGAGAGAACTAAGAACAAGGCCGACAACACTAAAGACCCTTGGGCTTTGAATTAGGTCTTTTGAATAGTTTCTCTTAAAGAAGTAATAAAAGCATCTGAAGAGATGTGACAAGTATCTGGATGCTGTGAGAGAAGGGCTCCAAGAAGGTGTTGCATGTTACCTGGATTCATACACTATATAATCTCAAAGAAAGCTTGGTGAATTCCAATTCAGTGCCCTTCTAATGGTATATTTCAATAAAAAAATTTACACACTCCCAATAGTCCTCAAGTAAACACTTCCAGCCAGAAGAAAGAAGCATACTTCATGTGGGGAGTATGAGGGTGTTGTCATGACAACCATGAAGAGTGTTTCATTAGATGGCTGAATTGAGTGCTGTGCAGAGCTTCTGGGCTCTGTGGTCTTATCTGAAAATCTGGGAATGTGTCTGATATCATCACATCCTTAAAATCATAGAAAAATGTGGTTACTGTGATTCCTGAAGTGTGACCCAGTGAGACACACCCCTTTTACCTTAATCCTGGTGCCTGCTTCAAAACAGATTAACCTATCCGTGTATATATTCATGGAAGTCTCTGGAATGCCATTCACTTGGTCTCTATGCTGCCTGCCAAGCCTGCATAAGCTTCCCACTTTGTAGATAGTCTTGACAGTGTGTTTAGTGCTGAAAGACTTGGGGAGGTTGACCCAGGACCTCCAGGGTCAGCTGCAGACTGGACGGAGAATCAGGGCAGCATTTTGTAAGGGGCTTCAGATTTTACTTATCTCAAGGATACGTTTGCTTCTTTTTGTTCATTTTTTTCCCTTCTATAGTTGGAGTTAAAGTTTAAGCCAGTCTTTATACAAATTCGTAAATTTATACAATTCTAAATTGGAGTTGGAACCAAATTATAAGTCTGCTTGGTCTCTAAACTCAACTAGCTAGACCTTTCTTGCCTCTAAGTTCTGAGATCTAAGCTAAACAATGTTTCTCCATGGATTTCAAGTTCACTGAGTTCCCTACTGAAAACTGTGAAAAAGAACTAGGGATTCCAGGANGGTTGGTCATAACTTTCCTTCCAAGGAGTGTCTTTTAATTTTATGGCTACAATCACCATCTTCAGTGATTTTAAGTGAGTGAGGTGAAGTCGCTCAGTCATGTCCGACTCTTTGAGACCCCATGGACTGCAACCAACCAGCTTCTCCGTCCATGGGATTCTCCAGGCAAAATACTGGAGTGGGTTGCCATTTGGAGCCCCCCAAAATAAAGTCAGCCACTGTTTCCACTGTTTCCCCATCTATTTGCCATGAACTGAAAGGAACAGATGCCATAATCTTAGTTTTCTGAATGTTGAGCTTTAAGCCAATGTTTTCACTCTCCACTTTCACTTTCATCAAGAGGCTCTTTAGTTCTTCTTCACTTTCTGCCCTAAGGGTGGTGTCATCTGCATAGCTGAGGTTATTGATATTTCTCCCAGCAATCTTGATTCCAGCTTATGCTTCATCCAGGCCAGCATTTCTCATGATGTACTCTGCATATAAGTTAAATAAGTGGGGTGACAATATACAGCCTTGACATACTCCTTTCCTGATTTGGAACCAGTCTGTTGTTCCATGTCCAGTTCTAACTGTTGCTTCCTGAACTGTATACAGATTTCTCAAGAGGCAGGTCATGTGGTCTGGTATTCCCATCTCTTTCAAAATTTTCCACAGTTTATTGTGATCCACACAAAGGCTTTGGCATAGTCAATAAAGCAGAAATAGATCTTTTTCTTGAATCCTCTTGCTTTTTGGATGATCCAGTGGATGTTGGCAATTTGATCTCTGGTTCCTCTGCCTTTTCTAAAACCAGCTTGAACATCTGGAAATTCATGGTTCACATATTGCTGAAGCCTGGCCTGGAGAATTTTAAGCATTACTTTACTAGGTGACTGGCTAATTCAGAGGAGAGGATGGGGCATGAAGCCAAGAGTACCAGCAGGAAGATGAAAGCAAACTAGCTCTGGACGGGATGTAACCAAGAGTTAGGTAGCTTTGTGTAGCATGCATGCCTAGCTTTTCAGTCTGCCTGGAGTGAAAAGGATAGGTGAACATGTCATCAAGTTCCATCCCCATGAAAACAAAAGATGGAAAAGAATGAGCAGTGAACACTTGAGGCTAGGAAGAGTAGGAGCCAATATCAATTTTGTGTAATGACAAGAACCAAGCAAACAAAACATGGGAATGGATAAACCCATAGTAAATGGATTTAGAGATAGTGTTCTTTCTGGCTAGCCTGGACTTGAGGCAGGCTGGGTCCATTATACGTCGAGAACAGGCTGATTGCAGTGATCTGCTCTCGTGATCCGTGGTGACTCAGCCAATGCAAATCTTTTGTCTCACTAAAGTGTCTCTCTCACACACAATAATTCACCAGTTTCTCCAGTAAGATTCTTCATTTATTAAAGCCAGCCCTCTCATTTTACCATTATCATCTTCTTGTTCTTCCACACTGAAGCCCTCATGCTACCAAAATCAGAACATCTCTGCCATTTACAATAATGCATTGAGTTTTATTCATGTCAAGGTAATATAGCCCACGAGAAACTCTTTGTATCACTTAAGTGCTATCTGGCAGTAGCACCATAAGAAAGAGAAAAATGGAGGCTTGTTATCTGCCAGCCTGGAAACAATCCCTTCTGTTTCGACTTGAAAAGCAGCTGGCTTAGAGGGATACCCTTTCCCAGGAAGAGCTTTTACTCTTTTCTAAAAGTAAAGACCAAGAAGACCTTTTAGACCCTGACAGTGGGATCAAAGACACAATGCCCTAGTGTCTTATAGTCATTGACATAAAGGCATGATCAAATCAAGAAGACTCAGAACATCTAATAATGTAGCCCTTGTTAAAGTGCATATGTTTCTCCACACTCTGTTCAGATGCAATTCATTTGGAACTCAGAAAGGTACTGGCTTTCCAGATTCTCGTGTATTTGAATTTTATAGAATTTCTGATTAGTTAGAAAAATGAATTGCCCTAATCATTTGAGTTAATTTTTATACTGATTATTATTTAGAGGAAGAATCCAAAATCCAAACTAGCATTTTAGTTCAAGAGCAGCTCTACATCATCATAGTTTTCTCCTTGATGATTTTATAGATATTGGCTCTTTCTTTATACCATGTTGGCATAGGCTTGAATTTAAAATTGAAGGACCCTGAAAGCCTACCTACAAGATTTTTTGAAGGAACATTGCAAATGTTGAAACATTTCTGATGAATATAGGTTCAGTCAGTTCAGTTCAGTCGCTCAGTCATGTCCGACTCTTTGTGACCCCATGAATCACAGTATGCCAGGCCTCCCTGTCCATCACCAACTCCCGGACTGCACCCAAACCCACATCCATCGAGTCGGGGATGCCATCCAGCCATCTCATCCTCTGTCATCTCCTTTTCCTCCTGCCCCTAATCCCTCCCAGCATCAGAGTCTTTTCCATCATTTGGCATCATTCCTTCCAAAGAACACCCAGGACTGATCTCCTTTAGAATGGACTGGTTGGATCTCCTTGCAGTGCATGGGACTCTCAAGAGTTTTCTCCAACACCACAGTTCAAAAGCATCAATTCTTCAGCGCTCTGCCTTCTTCACAGTCCAACTCTCACATCCATACATGACTACTGGAAAAACCATAGCCTTGACTAAATGGACCTTTGTTGGCAAAGTAATGTATCTGCTTTTTAATATGCTATCTAAGTTGGTCATAACTTTCCTTCCAAGGTTACACATGTATAAAACTGGAAGGTAAAACAAACACACAAAAGGTGACTGTTATTATGAAAGTGAAGGTTATATACATATAATCAGAAATTCTATAAAATACAAATACACAAGAATCTGGAAGGCCAGTACCTTTCTGAGTTCCAAATGAACTGCATCTGAACAGAGTCTATCTTCCTCAGTCATCTGTGAGGAGATAGGATGGCCCTCCTGAGGTCAAGCAGAACCACAGGGTGGGAAGGGAATAAGCAAAGGGAAAGAGAACACGCTTAGTTGTGAGGCTCTAGGATAGTTTCTTGAGGGAAAAGGATGCAATGGACAAAGGATCAGTGGGCCATAGAGAGGAAAGTACAGGGTTCCACCCCTGACCGGGACTCCAAAGATAGTTTGCTAAGTCACTTCCGTCGTGTCCGACTCTGAGCGACCCCATAGACAGCAGCCCACCAGGCTCTGCCATCCCTGGGATTCTCCAGGCAAGAACACTGGAGTGGGTTGCCATTTCCTTCTCCAATGCATGAAAGTGAAAAGTGAAAGTGAAGTCGCTTAGTCGTGTCCGATTCTTAGCGACCCTATGGACTGCAGCCTACCAGGCTCCTCCATCCATAGGATTCTCCAGGCAAGAGTACATGTGAATACAAACTTTGGAAAGGTAAAACATAATTTTCCAGAGAAAATGTTGCTTTAAAAAAAATTACTGGTATTGAGAAATGGAAACCTTCCTGCTGTATCAGTAAACAAAGGAGGTGAGAGCCATCAACAGTTGGAGCCACCAGGGATGGTGATCCAGTGAGCCCCAGGGGAACTCAGGAAGGAAAGAATGCCTGCCCTCTAGTAGCCATCAGACCACAGCCACTCACCACAATGAATGCTGGGAAAACTCAGGATATGAAAACTCTAGATACTGGCCCCAGATAGCGGAGGTGTGTGTCAAAGGAGTGACTTTTGAGCCCAGACTCTTGCATCCTCTCATACATAGAAAACTGCTAAATTCCTTAACTTGAGCTGTCTAGTTTTCTTTAATTTATTATAAGTTTTTGACATTCAGACTACCTGACTTTCGTTGCAAAACTTCCCTAAAATCTGACTCCCCCTTACCTCCTCAAAGTAGTTCTTTCAGGGTTATTTGAGATTCTGCTTCCCTGGGCTTGAGGTCTTAAAATGTTCCGCCAAATAATACAAAACTCTCAACTCTCAGGTTGTGCATATTTTTTTCAGTCGACAATTTATATTATTTTAGGGAGTCCAGGGTCCAGCTCCCCATGTGAGGAACCATTTGGCATTAGATTCTAAGTGAGTAGTTACATCTGAAGACGTGGGTGGTGGCATTCCCATGGAGGTCAAGACTGGTGTCCCAGGTCCATACATCTTAGCCTGTGGTTTAGTAACAACTTTGTTCTTTCCCTAGGCATCCCATTCTCAAATTTCTAAACTCTTCCTAAATCTCTTCTGTTTATCTCTCCCAGCCATATCTAGTGTGTGCATCTCCTATTAATCACTTGATTTGTATCATATCCAAGATAATCATCTGAACCCCCAGGATTTTATGAGACTGGCAGACATGAAGTCTACTCTCTACATGTTGGAGAACTGCATGGCTGGTGATGTGCAGATGCCCAGCTGGCATCCATGTCTCTCCCCTCACAGAAACCCAAAGTCATCCTCTGAAGCTCTGCTTGAGCTCAGAGCACTGTTTGTGTGTAATAATCCACCTCCTCTAGAAGAATGTGAGCTTCTGAAATAGACAGAGTGTGTCTGACTCAACTTCACATCTCACCAGTGTCTGCACAGTTCCTGGCCTAGAGAGTTTTGTTATTTTAAGTAGAGAAATAGTTGGAAATGTAGAAACAAGAAGGCTCCTTTGTAGCTTTGAGCAATTCCTGACTGTCTTGTTCTTGTTGTTTGGCTGTCTATTGGATAGGCTGTGACAAGTGAAGTATCAAGTATGTGGTGATATGAACCATTTTTGGCAAGATAAACATGGAAAGACTAACCAGAATTGGGGGATAAGCAATCCGTGAGGTCTACCTCACAAAAGTTATGACTGACATGCTAAAACTAACTGGCTAGCAAAACTGAATGTTGAGTTGAGGGGCCTGTGACCTATTTGAGTCGGTCTATGCAGCCCACTGTCTGAAGCAGATTCAGTTTGGAGATTTATATCTGAAAGCCAGCAGAGAATGGGTAGAATCTGCAGTTCTGTGATGGACAGGTTGTCTATTGAAGAATACATTGCCTAAGTATGCAAAGAGCATCAAAGCAGGAAGACTGCTCAGGGTTAAAGAACCGGCAGTAGTAGAGAAAGAGAAAAAGCCTGGATAGAGAGGCTGAGAAGACCCAGGAGGTAGACCTCCAGGGAAGTCAAGGGCAAAAAGGATTCCAAGCAAGAGAGACTCATCATCATGTAGAATTGGGTCCCAAACAACCTTTATTCTCGGGGAAATCGCATTTAGAAGGAATCATTTATTGTTGATTTCTGCATAAAGGAGAGTAGAACAGAAGAGTGTATGACGAGTTCAGATGGTGGGAAAGATTTTATTTTTGAAGAAACCTCTGTTTCTGTGACACTTGAAGGGCAGGATTTGGAAACTCAGGAGGACGGAGTGCTCAATATAAGAAATTGGAGGCTGCAATGCCTAGGGCATTGGTGTGGAGGACTCTGATGAAGAAAACCTAGAAAACAAGAGTCTGGGGAGCTGAATGCATTTTGATCAGACAGATCTAAAAGAATCAAAAGAGGAAAGGGGAGAAAGTGAAAGGGGATGCCTGGTCGGGGAGCACTGGATCCTCCCAATGTCTGAAAGACAGATGGGAGTGGTCCCCAAAAGGCAAAAGTCAGGCCTCATTCTTAGGGATAGACTTAAATAATTAACTCCATTGTAAAGGAGAAAGAGTGACCAAAAGCCAGAAAGGAGATACATCATGGAAGTGCAGCTGAGCTGGTAGGACAGCTCTCTCAATATGCAGGTGAGAGGGAGGGAAGCCTGAGAACTCACTGCTGAGATAGGGGAGATAGATGATTTTTTGTGTTCTTGATTTAATTCAAATTCTCTATTTACCAAAATAAGAAAGAAAGAAAGAAAAAGTGTAACAGGGTTGTGATAACTAAACAGAATGCCACCTGTGGTCAGTGCAGGTACAAAGAAAAATCAAAACTGATGAGAAAAGTGTTGGCAGTGTGAAAGCATAAAGAGCTAATATCAAAATGTGAGTGTGGTCAAGCCCGTAGGCTTGGTAACAAGTATGAAAGAGCTTAAATGATACTTGCAGGAGAACCTTCTGGGCTTTTTGGGTGCTGTGCAGACTTCCTAGTGGGGAAAAGACAGAACTGAAGGCTGCCTGTGATCCACTGCTTGCTGCTGGCAAGGGTGGGAGTGAAGGCGAGGATATTTGCAAGAAGAGATCAGGAGATAAGGAGGTTATGGTCTAGGGAGCTACTTGGGCAAAACCAAGAATTCAAACTGTCCCGTGGATGCAGATTGGCTAACAGTAGTTCTTTAATGAGGGTGAACATGGAAACAGAAAATACACCTTTTTGTTCAGGTAATTTCAATGTCTGCAGTAGGGAACTCAAAAATGACAAATATGAAATTTAGGGAAAGTCTAAATTCCAAAGGGTGTATGGTCTTTCCGGTAGTCAAGTATGGATGTGAGAGTTGTACCATAAAGAAGGCTGGGTGACAAAGAATTGATGCTTTTAAATTGTGGTACGAGCTAGAGAAGACTCTTGAGAGTGCCTTGGACTGCAAGGAGATCAAACTAGTCAATCCTAAAGGAAATCAACCCTGAATATTCATTGGAAGAACTGATGTTGAAGCTGAAGCTCCAATACTTAGCCACCTGATGGGAAGAGCCAGCTCATTGCAAAAGACCCTGATGCTGCAAAAGACTGAAGGAAAAAGAAGAAGGGGGTGGCAGAGGATGAGATGGTTGGATAACATTACCAACTCAATGGACATGAGTTTGAGCAAAATCCAGGAGATCGTGAAGGACAAGGAAGCCTGGTGGGCTGCAGTCCATGAAATCCAAAGAGTCAGACATGGCTTAGTCACTGAACACCAAAAACAAAGGGTGCAGAGTTAAAAGGACTAGGGTTCAGCTGAGCATTAAGAGACAAAGGTCACCCGATGGCCCCGGTGTTCCTAAGGAGACGTGGAGAACCGTGGACCACCTTGAGCAGCAGCAGAAAGCCTGCGGGTCATCAAAGGTGTTCTCTTTCTCATCCTCTTAAGATATTTGACTGGAAAGTCAGCTAAGAGCTGTGAAGTGCGGTCATCCAGCTTTCATGCACTTTAACCCTTGACAAAAACCAGCAGGGCTTCGGTGTGCCTTTGTAAACTGGGAAACAGAAGGATGCTCCTATGTCTGATGCCAAAGAAAATCTGGCTAGTGAGAAAGAACTAATTTCAACTCACACTAACAGCCTGAAATACACGATTCTCTTCTATTTTTAGAATAATGGCAAATTCAGTGATCTCCAGGAGGCCAGAAACAATTTGATGCAAAGACTTGTGAGATGTCTGCTTTGATATTTAAGAACACTGCTTTTTAATATGTGTATGCACAGATGACTTTCTTTGTTCACACAATTATAAGTGTTGACTATAAAGCAACTCTAATTATTCCTAGATGTTTTCAAAGAAAGGAAAGGGGTAAAGTGTGACTTGTGATTCTGTGAAATGCCTCATTTTTCTTTGGGAACAAAGCCTGCCACGATTCCAACATTAAACAGGGCAGAGAACCCACCTAGATCTTGATTTATAATTTTGCTGACATGTTCCACCATCTCCTTTTTTAAATTAATTTGTTATTAATTGAAGGATAACCGCTATATAGTATTGTGTTGGTTTCTGCCAAACATCAGCATGAAGCAGCCACAGTGTTCCACCACCTCTTAGTTTGCTACAATTTCAATAAGTCTTCTTACTGGCAGTCTTCAAGAGTGCTTTAAAAATGACTCATTGAATATAATCGTGTGGATAGGGTTGCCTGCATTCTAGGATGAATCCTGGATAGTCATCAAATCCTACCTGCCATTCAATCTTCAGCTTCATCAGTGGAAAGATGACTTTAGACCCAAGGCTGGTCCTTGGGAGATGAGCGATGCCAACATCGGGTTCCGTATGGAAAGCACTAGCTCCTAGCGCTGGGAGGTTTACACTGGCAAATCTCGTTCTGGGTCCCATTAGTGTAAAATTCCAAAATTGGACATATGCCCAAGACACTGTTCTTTGTCCGCACAATGAGTCATTCTGGAGGATTTTCAATACCGTATGCATGGGATTATGGACAGGAGTCGTCACTGCTGTTCCCTGCCACCCACTGGTTAAACTTGCCCTAGGAGGGCATAACCCCTCACATTCAGGCCCTGTAGGTGGTCAGAGAGGGAAAAGTAGATGGACCCACTTGAGGCAGGAGCGCTGTTCAGGCTGGATGCTGCATTTGCATGCAGCTGTCCACTCGACATGTAGCCTCAGAAATATTGTGCAAGACCTTGGGGGAGTGGTCTGACAGAGTGCTTTTATTTTCTACTTAATTTCTCTAAAATGCTATGGGTGGTTTCTATCCATTTACAGAGCTCTCATTTTTATTTCTTTATGAACATTTTCAGCTATACCTTTGACTCTCACCTGGCTTCTTCGTTTCAGCATTTAATGCAAAAACTTCAATTTTTAGATTAGATGGAAAAATCTCAGTGTCCAACTCTATTATGTTTCCTCTTAGCATCTTTCTCACTTTTATCTTTTTTCTTCATATTTGAAGGGAGGAGATCAAGTTTGTCCTCTACAACAATGATTTCATTTCCTGCGATTCCACTTTCAGGAGCTTACACAGTCATAGTGACTTTGAATTTCTCTCATTTATTGGCGTAGCAACATGATCAAGTATATCTAAGCAAACAAAACCTACCTTATACTTTCTCACTGGGTCCTTGCTTCCATATTTATTAAAAATATGAAAGTTGCCTCTATCTCCTAGATTCTTACCACTTATGGAAGTGTGTGATTCTAATTCTTAAACATTTCCCTGTCAAAAACTAAAATGAACGATAGGATAAACAGGAAAAGGTAGAATGTGAGTTGAATCTCAAAAGTTTAATAGAATCGGGACTTCCCTGGTGGTCCAGTGGTTAAGACTTTGCCTTTCAGCGCAGAGAATATGGGTTCAATCTCTGGTCAGGGATTTAAGATCCCATATACCTCACAGTAAACAAACCAAACAAAAAACAGAAACAATACTGTTGATAAAGGCTTTAAATATAGTCCACATCCAAAAAAAAAAGGAATCTTAAAAAAAGTTTAATATAATTGATAATTAAAAATCAATAGGGTACATGTTTGTTATGCAAAGTAAAGTTTCAATTCAAGGCAATCTGGGTACAGAAAATAACTATATTGCTTATATTTTATGTAGCCAAAGCTGTTTGAGTTCTTAAATGTATACATGATAAAATTGGAACTTTCCTCTTTATATATTATATTTTATATAAGATGCTGCTGCCTCGATCCATCACCCAGGAAACCCTTGCCATAGAGCAGTGTGGTTGCCTGCTGGCCTCTGAAGAGAAGGAAGTCATCCCTCAGGTGTGAGCAGAGAGATGCTCACAGGACAAGGTTCTAATGATAACAAACTTACATTCATCCAGCTCGTGTTTAGAAATGCACTGCTCCCTCAGACTTCAAAGTGTGTTTCAGGGACTCGAAATTCCTTCGATTTGATCCAAATCGACTAGAAACGAATGTGAAATATTACAATGACAGTTCTAGGCCTATTCTATAGCTGGATTAAACTTTACTCTTTTAGTAACCCATCTTACTAACCCAAACTTCTCCGTGTGAGAGATTTGCAAATCTTTGCTTCTTCATTTTGTGCTGTTTTCACTTAAATGATGCAGTCATTATTATCCATTGTCAGAGGCTCATTCTGAACAAAATGTAAGTTAATCGTAAACTAATTTCTATATGTGGACACGACATATTTTGATAAAAAGCCTGGCTTAAATGGTACTTATTAACTTATCTCAACTCTTTAATTCTTTAACAAATTCAGCTAACAATTTCACAGATTTCCATAAAACAACAACAACAAAAATGTTCTTTTTCTCTTTTGCATTGGCTTTTTTATATGCAAGTGACAGCATACCTATTGTTCAAAACAGGTTCAAAAATTCTAGCTGACAGTGACATAAAAATCCCCCCAAGTAATTTTTAAAATGTGTATGCAGCAGAATAAAAAAACTGAAAGAAGTTAAAATAACTTATGGACAGTCAATATTTTTATAAAAATGCATTTAAATGCATTGAAAAATATTGATAAGTATAAATAATAAAATACTTTATTTGTAATTCATCATCTTAGTTCTATGATAAAAACATAAATATCATGAAACATGCATTTATTTTGTGGAAATACATAATAAAAAGGACAACATAGGCATCAATAAATAGAAGTATTAATATCTGTCTCTTATACACATCTAGATGTGTATAAGAGACAGACAAGATACATAAGTGTGTTAATTTTATAAATGGAAATATTGAGCAAGTAACCAAGAAAATTCAACATTTGCAACATCTGAATGATTAAAATAAAATTTTGACCCCATAATTACCATTATAATGGTTGTAAAAATCTTTGAAAAGAAGCACTTTGCTTTCAGTAATTTCAACATAAAAGTAGAATTCTGAAATATGAAGATATATTCATCCCACTCCTGCATATCTCAATAGAAATCCATGCTTAGTAGAAACCCATATGATATAGTCAGACTTGAAAAACAAGAAAATAAACACCTTAAGCTTCTTTTGAATCCTTCATCTTGTCATTTTTTAAAAAACCAATAATTAACATAAAATGTATTTGTGATTCTTTCATGCTATTGATGCATAAGTAGTTTTTTTTCATTATTGAATAATATACAGTTGTATCAGTTCAGTTCAGTTCAGTCGCTCAGTCGTGTCCGACTCTTTGCGACCCCATGGACTGTAACCTACCAGGCTTCTCCGTCCATGGGATTCTCCAGGCAAGAATACTGGAGTGGATTGCCATTTCCTTCTCCAGGGGATCTTCCCGACCCAGGGATCGAACCCAGGTCTCCCACATTGGAGGCAGACGCTTTAACCTCTGAGCCACCAGGGAAGCCCCATACAGTTGTATGGATGCTCCAAATTTAGCTTGCTAATTCATCCATGATGCTAGTTTTGGGCTGTATGCATTCTCTGGGTTGTCTCACTAATTAATGAACTAGTTAATGAATCAGTTCGGTCACTCAGTCATACTCAGCTCTTTGTGACCCCATGGACTGCAGCATGCCAGGCTTCCCTGTCCATCAGCAACTCCTGGAGCTTACTCAAACTCATGTCCATTGAGTCAGTGATGCCATCAAACCATCTCATCCTCTGTCATCCCCTTCTCCTGCCTTCAATCTTTCCCAGCATCAGGGTTTTATTTAATGAGTCAACTCTTCGTATCAGGTGGCCAAAATATTGGAGTTTCAGCTTCAGCATCAGTCCTTCCAATGGATATTCAGGACTAATATCCTTTAGGATTGACTAGTTTGATCTTCTGGCCGTCCAAGGGACTCTCAAGAGTCTTCTCCAACACCACAGTTCAAAAGCATCAATTCTTTGGCGCTCAGCTTTCTTTATGGTCCAACCCTCACATCTATACATGACTACAAGAAAAATCATAGCTTCAACTATAAAACCTTCATCAGCAAAGCAATGTCTCAGCTTTTTAATGTGCAGTCTAGGTTGGTCATAGCTTTTCCACCAAGGAGCAAGCATCTTTTAATTTTCATGGCTGTAGTCACCGTCTGCAGTGATTTTGGAGCCCAAGAAAAGAAAGTCTCTCACTATTTTCATTGTTTCCCCATCTATTTGTCATGAAGTGATGGGACTGGATGCTATGGTCTTTGTTTTCTGAAAGTTAAGTTTTAAACCAGTTTTTTCACTCTCTTCTTTCACTTTTGTTGAGAGGCTCTTTAGCTCCTCTTCGCTTTATGCCATAAGGGTTGTGTCATCTGCATATCTGAGGTTACTTACATTTCTCCCTGCAATCTTGATTCCAACTTGTGCTTCATCCAGCCCTGCATTTCACATGATGTACTCTGTGTATAAGTTAAATAAGCAGGGTGACAACATACAGCCTTAACATACTCCTTTCCCAATATGGAACCTGTTCATTGCTCCAGGTCCACTTGCTTCTTGACTTGCATACAGATTTCTCAGGAGGCAGGTTAGGTGGTCTGGTACTCCAATCTCTTTAAGAATTTTCCACAGTTTGTTGTGATCCACACAAAGGCTTCAGTGTAGTCAATGAAGCCGAAATAGATGTTTTTCTTGAATCCTCTTGCTTTTTCGATGATCCAGTAGATGTTGGCAATTTGATCTCTGGTTCCTCTGCTTGTTCTAAATCCAGCTTGAACACCTGGAAGCTCTCGGTTCAAGTACTGTTGAAGGCTAGCTTGGAGAATTTTGAGCGTTACTTTCCAATGTCTGAGATGAATGCAATTGTGTGGTAGTTTGAACATTTTTTGGCATTGCCTTTCTTTGGGATTGGAATGAAAACTGACCTTTCCAGTCCTGTGGCCACTGCTGAGTTTTCCAAATTTGCTGGCATATTGAGTGCAGCACTTTAACAACATCATATTTTAGGATCTGCAATAGCTCAGCTGGAATGCTATTACCTCCACTAGCTTTGTTCGTAGTTATTAATGAATAAGAAGTTTTGAAAAAAGCTTCACACGTGAAAATTGTTTATCTTCTTAGGGGTAAAAAAGAAAGGTAAAGACTGAGGGGAACATTCTGTTCCATGGCTAGTCCTAGAGGCAGAAGCAGGATTGGATAACATAACAAAAAAATAAATGTAAATATTAAAGTGAGATGTACTGACATCTCAAAGGTGAATTCCTCCACGTGTTAATCATGTGACTTTAGACAAGTTACTTTCCCTCCCTACACCATGGATCATACATTTGAAAAATGAGTATTTTATTATTTGCCTAACTGAATATTGTAAGCAGAAAAGAGGAGAAATATCCAGCACATGGAATGTCCTTGTGAAAAGATCATAAATTTTTTAACAGATAAATGTAAATATTTTAAACTCCTGGATCTGAAGCAATGAAAAAACAACAAAAAAATTAAAGTTAATATAAAGAATTGTGAACCTGCATTCCTGGCATTTAAATTGCAATATTATTTTATTGGAGCAGAATATGCTCATTACTGATAATGGTCAAATGACATATAGGCAAACACCGAGCTTTAAGGTGCAAAATATTCAAATGGAAGGGTCAGTGAAGGAATCAAAACCAAGTGCTAAGCTAGGAAATCACCAGGGTCACAAGGTCACTTCTCAGTTTCTAAAGCTGGTCTGTAGTTGCTGTTTTGTTATTAGCATTTGAACTGAGACAATGCAGTGATAAACAAGCTATAATTAAATGAGAGGAGGAAGAGACATCCCAATAGAAGCTGTAACAGACAACACTGTTAGAATGACCAATGCCTGGACCCACGCCTTGGGAATGCAAGGAACACGCAGGGGCTCTGATGGAAACAAAGCAGGTTCAATGTTCCCTTGTCAGTCTTTTTATGGCTCCAGAGAGAACGACCTTGCTTAATACCTTATTTTACCATAGAAAGGGGTCACCCAAAGGTCATCCGTTGCCAAGGATGTAGAATTTTGTTCAGCTTTTTTGGGCTTTCTGCTAGTGGATGAATCAGAGCGATGAGCAGGTTCAATGTTCCCTTGTCAGTCTTTTTATGGCTCCAGAGAGAACGACCTTGCTTAATACCTTATTTTACCATAGAAAGGGGTCACCCAAAGGTCATCCATTGCCAAGGATGTAGAATTTTGTTCAGCTTTTTTGGGCTTTCTGCTAGTGGATGAATCAGAGCGATGTTCCCACCATTTCTTGCCGCCTCTGTTAAGGTTAATTATAAAATAATTTATAAGTTTGAAGAAGACATATTTTGATTAAAAAGGCATGGCTTAAACAGTACTTACTAAACAGCACTTACTCACTTATATTCTTAACTCTTTCATTCTTTAACTATAGAGCAATCTGTTTCCCAGATTTCCGTGAAATAAAAAGCAAAAAACAAATGATTCTTTCTTTCCTTTTCATTGTCTTTTCTGTATGCAAATGACAATACAACTATCATTCAAAACAGGTTCAAAATTTCAGTTGAAAATGAACTAATAAATGTTTTACCCATTTGTGAACTGTTCTTTCATTATTTCTGCAAAAAAGTATTTTTTAGAGCAATTCACAAATGATTAGAACACACTAAGGAATGATTGACCACTGCTGTTCTAAACTGCCACTTCCATGTCAGCGGGTCCGGGGATTTCTATAATCTGATCTTAGGATGCTGTCCTAGTGCACATTGCTGCTCAGTTGCTAAGTCATGTGCGATGCTTTGAGACCCCATGGACTGCAGCCCACCAGGTTCCTCTGCCCTTCATTATCTCCTGGAGTTTGTTCAAAAACACCCATTGACTTGGTGATGCCATCCAACCATCTCATCCTCTGCCACCCACTTTTTCTCCTGCCTTCAATCTTTCCCAGCATCAGGGTGTTTTCCAATGAGTCAGCTCTTCGAATCAGGTGGCCAAAATATTGTAGCTTCAGCTTCAGCCTCAGTCCTTTCAATGAATATTCAGGACTGATTTCCTTTAGGATGGGCTGGTTGGATCTCCTGTTGGTCCAAGGGACTCTCAAGAGTTGTCTCTCAGAGTGCATGCATGCATGCTAAGTCACTTCAGTCTGATTGTGTATGACTCTTTGCAACACTATGGACCATAACCTGCCAGGCTCCTCTGTCCATAGGATTCTCTCAGGCAAGAATACTGGAGTGGGTTGCCATGCCCTTCTCCAGGGGATCTTCCCGACCCAGGGATCAAACTCACATCTCTTTTCCTGCACTGGCAGGCAGGTTCTTTAGCACTAGTGCTACCTGGGAAGCCCATATTGTGCATTAATCATTATGATACATGCAAAATATCACCTTTGCTATTGCAACAGAAGCCCAAACAATAATGATAACAAAAGAATGAAACAGCAGCAAAGATTGAGACGTTTGAATAAAGATTACAGCATGGGATGTTAACAGCATCCCATGTTACCAGTATCACCACTGGTGAGACTATTGCTTCCTTGACTTCCTCTTGTGTGGCTGGCATGTCTTCGGGGCCTCGTGTTCCTCTCTGGTGCAGAGCGGAGCTTGCCGAACCCCCTGATCCCTGGAACTTCTGCATTCACTCATTCCATACGCAGATAAGCAGCTCTTTCCACTAAACTTTTGAAAGAAATCTGATTCCCACAGGCAAGACCTGCAGAAAGAGTAATGGAGTCCCTTTTAATCATGTCCATAGTCTTCACCAAACCCTAAGAATGTGTTTGTAAAATTAGTATGAAAATTTTGACAGATATACTTGTGGGAGGAGCAGCTGCATACACTAAGCTGACCTGTTGCTTCTGAGAAACCTAAAATGCCCTGATGCGTGTGGCGAGATTTCCGCATTTCTTTTAGCAACTCTCTTTCGTCAAATCCCCAAATCCCATCTGGCGATTCAAATCCTGAATTATTAAAGCCAAAGACGTACGGTCATATTCAACTCCTATGCACAGCCTTGGCTTGACTAGAAGGCTCAATCAATTACCAGGTCAAAATTGGGCTGGGATTTGCTTTGTAAATTGCTAAACAATTTAACTGGTTATAGAGAAAGATTCTCTATGACATCACATGACCTTCCTAAAAGCTCATTTCCCTCCCAGCTGCTCATGTTGGAATCAGTCTCAGGAGTCACTCAAAATGAGCAGTTTATTAGCTTCCTAAATGCTTTTAGTACATGCCAGATGTCCACCTCACACCAGTCCGCTCTTGTCTTTCAGTGACCCCTGGAATAGATGCTGCTGCCTCGATCCATCACCCAGGAAACCCTTGCCATAGAGCAGTGTGGTTGCCTGCTGGCCTCTGAAGAGAAGGAAGTCATCCCTCAGGTGTGAGCAGAGAGATGCTCACAGGACAAGGTTCTAATGATAACAAACTTACATTCATCCAGCTCGTGTTTAGAAATGCACTGCTCCCTCAGACTTCAAAGTGTGTTTCAGGTACTCGAAATTCCTTCGATTTGATCCAAATCGACTAGAAACGAATGTGAAATATTACAATGACAGTTCTAGGCCTATTCTATAGCTGGATTAAACTTTACTCTTTTAGTAACCCATCTTACTAACCCAAACTTCTCCGTGTGAGAGATTTGCAAATCTTTGCTTCTTCATTTTGTGCTGTTTTCACTTAAATGATGCAGTCATTATTATCCATTGTCAGAGGCTCATTCTGAACAAAATGTAAGTTAATCGTAAACTAATTTCTATATGTGGACACGACATATTTTGATAAAAAGCCTGGCTTAAATGGTACTTATTAACTTATCTCAACTCTTTAATTCTTTAACAAATTCAGCTAACAATTTCACAGATTTCCATAAAACAACAACAACAAAAATGTTCTTTTTCTCTTTTGCATTGGCTTTTTTATATGCAAGTGACAGCATACCTATTGTTCAAAACAGGTTCAAAAATTCTAGCTGACAGTGACATAAAAATCCCCCCAAGTAATTTTTAAAATGTGTATGCAGCAGAATAAAAAAACTGAAAGAAGTTAAAATAACTTATGGACAGTCAATATTTTTATAAAAATGCATTTAAATGCATTGAAAAATATTGATAAGTATAAATAATAAAATACTTTATTTGTAATTCATCATCTTAGTTCTATGATAAAAACATAAATATCATGAAACATGCATTTATTTTGTGGAAATACATAATAAAAAGGACAACATAGGCATCAATAAATAGAAGCATTAATATAGCATAAGCAAAATGCATATAATAAACACAAATGCACTATTTAAAATATCAACTATCATAACTGATGTCTTTCTGATTTCACACGGAGACATTTGCTTTCTATCTGTGGGTCCACAAAAATGCCACAGTTAATGATCCTATTTTCCTGGATATCATGGGATAAAACTGAATTACATAGCTAAAGAGCACTGTTCTGTTATGTCTGAATTCCATGGAGAAAGAGTTAAATTACTTTGTTGCTCAATAAGTTGCCATGTGCACGCAGTCAAAGATTCTTAATGGTGATGATGAAAAACTTGGAGATAGTAAAACATAGAAATTATTCAGATTCTTTCAAATATGTTAACATAGTTGTTTCTCTTTCAATTGCAGTAAAAAATCCAACCCCAAATTCTGCTGAGCCAAGTAAAACTGATATTTCTTTGTCGGGAATGTTTGAGAATGGGAGAGAAACATGGAGTAGACGTGTGTAAAGGGAAAAGCTCGCGTGAGCTGACAGGCTTAGAAAAGTCAAACCAACTTTGTGAGGGTCTGTTTACTCATGTGCAAAACGGAGGTAGTGATGGGGTCAGGGTGAAGCAGAGACACAACAGACATAAATCGCCCGGCACCCAGCCTGCGCCAATAATGACAGCAAGGCAGCCACCTCTGATACCTAACAGTTCGTTGGCTTTTCACTGAATCTGCCCAGTAACGGCCATTTGGCTTGACCTCTGGAGTCTGTTTTCCTGCCTTGCTGTTTTTTAAAAAAATTGTTTTGCCTGTTGACCATTTTAACAATATTTATTGAATTTGTTACAAAACTGTTTTCTGTCTTATGTTTTCACTGTTTCCCATCTATTTCCAATGAAGTGATGGGACCAGATGCCATGATCTTCGTTTTCTGAATGTTGAGCTTTAAGCCAACTTTTTCACTCTCTTCTTTCACTTTCATCAAGAGGCTGTTAAGTTCCTCTTCACTTTCTGCCATAAGGGTGATGTCATCTGCATATCTGAGGTTATTGATATTTCTCCCGGCAATCTTGATTCTAGCTTGTGCTTCTTCCAGCCCAGCGTTTCTCATGATGTACTCTGCATATAAGTTAAATAAGCAGGGTGACAATATACAGCCTTGATGTACTCCTTTTCCTATTTGGAACCAGTCTGTTGTTAGTACTGGACATGGAACAACAGACTGAGAGAGGGGTGTAGGGAGGGAGATGGGATCTGCAAGGGGGAGCCAAGGATGGATATGGTTCTCCACCTCTGGCCAGCTCTGACCTCCTCACAGAGGATGCTCTGGGGTCTGAACTGTGTCTCTGAGCTGGTCCAGCCTTGAGGCAGGAAGTCTGCCTTTGGACCCTCAGGCCAGTCGGTTATTGGCTGTGGGTTCTGCCTAGGCTCCCGGGAAAGAAGCTTCACTGAAGGGTCCTCTGCACCGGAGGAGGCAGCCCAGAGCAGTCCAGTCCGGGGGTCCGAGGGGATGTATCAGTAGAAGCCCCCAGGACGCTCTCCTCTTGATGGCCTGCCTTACTCTCCATGTTGTATTGTAAGAACTCAGGTGCTATGCATAATCACTCAGTTGTGTCTGACTCTTTGCCACCCCATGGACTGTCGCCCACCAGGCTCCTCTGTCCGTGGGGATTCTCCAGGCAAGACGACTGGAGTGGGTTTCCATGCCCTCCTCCAGGGAATCTTCCGGACCCAGGGGTCGAACACAGGTCTCCTGCATTGCAGGCAGATACTTTACCATCTGAGCCACGAGGGAAAGGTATGAGTTACTTGAGAACAAATTAAGTGAAATAGTTACCTTTCCAGTTCGCAAAATACCTAGCCAGCTCTATATATGATAATACTAGAATTTTTTTTTACTTTAAAAAATAATTTTTAATTGAAGTACAGTTGATTTACAATGCTGTGCTAGCTTCTGCTGTACAGCAAAGTGATTCAATCACACACATATATTCTTTTTCATATTCTTTCCATTGTGGTTTATTGTTTTCATGTGCTCAGTCACTTCAGTTCAGTTCAGTCACTCAGTCGTGGTCTGACTCTTTGCAGCCCCATGGACTGCAGCACACCAGCCCTCCCTGTCCATCAGCAACTCCCAGAGCTTACTCAGACTCATGTCCATGGAGTTGGTGATGCCATCCAACCATCTCATCCTATGTCATCCCCTTCTCCTCCTGCCTTCGATCTTTCCCAGCATCAGGGTCTTTGCAAATGAGTCAGCTCTTCACAACAGGTGCTTCAGATGTGTCCAACTCTTTGCAACACCATGGGCTGCAGCCTGACAGACTCCTCTGTCCATGGGGATTCCCCAGGCAAGAATACTGGAGTGGGTTGCCATGCCCTCCTCCAGGGGATCTTCCCAACCCAGGGATCAAACCCTGGTCTCCTGCACTGCAGGCTGATTCTTTACTGCTGAGCCACCGAGGAATCCCTATGGTTTATTAGAGGATATTGAATATTATATGTGCTCTGATGTGAAGAAATTTGAAATTGGCTTTGTTTCTAACTGGTGAAGATCCAGGATAAGGTTCCCATTTGTCCTACCTCAGACTGGAGTTCAGTTCAGTTCAGTCTCTCAGTCGTGTCTGACTCTTTGTGACACCATGGACTGAAGCACACCAGGCCTCCCTGTCCATTGCCAACTCCTGGAGTTTACTCAAACTCATGTCCATTGAGTCGCTGATGCCATCCAATCATCTCATCCTCTGCCTTCCCCTTCTCCTCCTGGCTTCAATCTTTCCCAGTATTAGGGTCTTTTCAAATGAGTCAGTTCTTTGCATCAGCTGGCCAAAGAGTTGGAGTTTCAGCTTCAGCATCAGTCCTTCCAATGAATACTCAGGACTGATTTCCTTTAGGTTGGAAAGGTTGGATCTCTTTGCAGTCCAAGGGACTCTCAAGAGTCTTCTCCAATACCACAGTTCAAAAGCATCAATTCTTCAGACTCAGCTTTTGTTATAGTCCAATTCTCACATCCATACAAGACTACTGGAAAAACCAGAGCTTTGATGAGACGGAACTTTGATGAGATGGAAATTTGATGGCAAAGTAATGTCTCTACTTTTTAATATGCTGTCTAGTTTGGTCATAACTTTTCTTCTAAGGAGCAAGTGTCTTTTAATTTCATGGCTGCAATCATCATCTGCCGTGATTTTGGAGCCCCCCAAAATAAAGTCTGTCACTGTTTTCACTGTTTCCCCATCTATGTGCCATGAAATGATGGAACCAGATGCCATGATCTTAGTTTTCTGAATATTGAGTCTTAAAGCCAACTTTTTCACTCTCCTCTTTCACTTTCATCAAGAGGCTCTTTAGTTCTTCTTCACTTTCTGCCATAAGGGTGGTGTCATCTGCATATCTGAGGTTATTGATATTTCTCCTGGCAGTCTTGATTCCAGCTTGTGCTTCATCCAGTCCAGCATTTCTCATGATGTACTCTGCATAGAAGTTAAAGTAGCAGGGTGACAATATATAGCCTTGACGTACTCCTTTGCAGATTTGGAACCAGTGTGTTGTTCCATGTCCAGTTCTAACTGTTGCTTTTTGACCTGCATACAGATTTCTCAGGAGGCAGGTCAGGTGATCTGGTATTGCCATCTCTTTCAGAATTTTTCAGTTTGTCATGATCCACACAGTCAAAGGCTTTGGCGTACTCAATAAATCAGAAGCAAATGTTTTTCTGGAACTCTCTTGCTTTTTCAATAATCTAACAGATATTGGCAATTTGATCTCTGGTTCCTTTGCCTTTTCTAAATCCAGCTTGAACATCTGGAAGTTCTCTGTTCATGTACTGTTGAAGCCTGGCTTGGAGAATTTTGAGCATCACTTTACTAGCATGTGAGATGACAATTTTGCAGTAGTTTGGGCATTCTTTGGCATTGCCTTTCTTTGGGATTGAAATGAAAACTGACCTTTTCCAGTCCTGTGGCCACTGCTGAGATTTCCAGATTTGCTGGCATATTGAGTGCAGCACTTCCACAGCATCATCGTTTAGGATTTGAAATAGCTCAACTGGAATTCCATCACCTCTACTACCTTTGTTCATGGTGATGCTTCCTAAGGCCAACTTGACTTCGCATTCCAGGATATCTGGCTCTAGGTGAATAACAACATCATCAAGATTATCTGGGTGATGAAGATCTCTTTTGTATAGTTCTTCTGTGTATTCTTGCCACCTCTTCTTAATATCTTCTGCTGAATGGAGAAGAACATTAATATTCATGGGGAGGCACACTGAAAAGGCAGAAATGGGCAGTTTTACCAACGCCGATGTAACCAGAGTTATCAAGGTATACGAGCACCCACGGACAAAGTGGGTCAAGAAAGGCATGGATTAAGGCATGGTCAGGAAAGGCAGGTTTCCTCAGCTGCTCAGTGCCTTTTTCCTACACATTAAGCTTACATATAAGATTCATGTCTAGGCCTCAGGAGAGTAGCACATTTCTAAACAATATGGACCTACGATGTGTATGAAGACTGCTCGCCAGGCTCCTCTGTCCTTAGGATTTTCCTGGCAAGAAAACTGGAATGGGTTGTCATTTCCTTCTCCAGGGAAACTTCCTAATCTAGAGATAAATAATCGACGTCTCTTATATTTCCTGCATTGGCAAGAGGGTTCTTTACCACCAGCACCACCTGGAAAGCCCCATACAAAGGCTGAATTGGGACTCTTAAATATGTGAATGCCATGGGTTTGGAAGGCATCTTTGTGGAATAAGTGAATGACATATGTAATTACAGAATGTGTCATAAATACATGTTATAAAACCTCTGAAAGAGCAATGAGAATGAAGATGGGAAGAACTCTGAGTATAATCTGTTTTATCCAGATTTACCCAGTGATCTTATCCAGCCTCTTTGCTGCCTACACCTTCTGTGTTTTGAAGATTCCCAAGTTTAAAAATCCTTGTTAGATCACTCATCTATGCTATTGTCCCAGAGGTGGATGATACTTACCCAAGTGTTCAGGCAGCTTCTTGCAGCTAAAACATAAAAAATAATCAATGTCATATATATCACCACCATCACTGTGCAGTTATACACGATTTTGAGAATTTGCGTTTTATGTTTCTGCAATTCTGCAAAAATAAAGTCTACCTGGGTAAGTTTATTGATTTTTTTTTTCTAGTACTGTTATTTTCTCTTGAAATTAGGGTTTAGCAAGGTAAATACTGCTGATAGTAACACTGCAGATGTATTCTTGTATTTTTTCATAGTATGAACTTCAGAAGAAGATTAAGCTCAGCCTTCAGTGGTTAAGAATCTCCATTCTTGAAAGCTAAATGGAAGCTAGTTGTAAATCTCTGGATGCTCCCAGGCGTTGTTCATTTGGGGATGTGCTGACAGTGTAATTAGTAAAATATAAAAATAGGAAGTCCCAAAGCAGAAGGCTGTTCTCATGACCCGGCAAAGATGCAGGTGGGGAGCTGGATTAGGATGAGGGATAATCATATTATATCTTTGTGCAGAAAATCCTATAAGAAAAGTGCTTCTCCGTTAGCTGTCCGTGGGAATTGTCTGTTTCCTGGGAGCAGCCTGGTAACGAGGATTTTTGCTGAATTTCCAAAGAGCACCCATAACTAAGGCCACGACCTTGGCCTGCTAAAATAGCAGTGCCGGTCCATCACTTCACAGTGACTGTGCTCTGAAGTCATTGAACCGGGGCATCTCTGAAGCCCCTACGGAGGGCTTCCTTAGACCGGCCTGGGCTGAGGAGGGCCGGGGGTCTGGGGAGGCTTTGCTTCTGCCCTCTCTTCTCCGGGTCCTTCTCCTGGACCGCTGCGGATCAGAAAGAACGGCAAGTCCTCTGGAGGCGGGGCTGAGCCGCGGCGCCAGCTGCCTGCGGCTTCCGCAGCTGCCTGCCTTCCCGAAGCCACGGCTCCAGCCTGGTGCTCCCGGCTCCCGCAGCTGGGGAGAGCGGGGGACAAGCTTTGCCTTCCCGCTGCTGTTCCAGGGGTACGACGCGGGTGGGGGGCCCATGTGAAGACGCACCAGCAGGCGGGGCGACGTGAGCACAGAGTAAGACGGAGCCGCCTGGGACTGTCTGGGAGAGAGCACCCTGGCCCAGAAGGACGGCGCTGGACAGAGCCCGAGGTCTCCCTCCTCGCTTCCTCGTGATGGGCACAGAGGACAGCGTGAGGACCTGGGGCCCCCTCTCTCTCGCAGCTATTGGCACTTCAACAAACCTGCGTTGAAGCAGGAATTATTTTTAAACAATACTTATTGCTGCTGCTAAGTCGCTTCAGTCGTGTCCGACTCTGTGTGACCCCATGGACGGCAGCCCACCAGGCTCCCGCGTCCCTGGGATTCTCCAGGCAAGAACACTGGAGTGGGTTGCCATTTCCTTCTCCAATGCACGAAAGTGAAAAGTGAAAGTGAAGTCGCTCACTCCACTTAGCGACCCCGTGGACCGCAGCCTTATTATAGGAGGGCTATTTATAGATTTTATTTTGAAAGCTCTTTAATCCCCTTGTCTTTTTCAGAACCCTCTCTTCTCCTTTGCTTCTGTGTTCCACAGCACCAGACCCCCAACTGTCCCTTCTGCCTGCACATCACAGGCCTAGGATGAGGGCAGGCGTCAGGGGAGAGGAGGGTTCAAGTCTGGGTTTCATTCCCACCTCCCCCGTGTGCTTGCTTGGCGACCTTCAGCAAATTATCCAACGTCTCTGTCTCAGTTTCTGCAGCCACAATCTGGGGATAACAGTGTCAGTGACCTGGGTGGACTGTCATGAGGGTGAAATCTGGAAATCAACCTCGGACAGCTCCTGGGACAAGTCACAGTCATTCCATTCTTTGCTTTTATTAGTATTTTCAAAGCTGATTACAGTCAATGGACTTCCCAGGTGGAGCTAGTGCTAAAAAATCGGCTGCCAATGCAGGAGACATAAGAGATGCGGGTTCAGTCCCTGGGTCAGAAGATCCCCCAGAGGAGGGCTTGGCAACCCACTCCAGTATTCCTACCTGGAGAATCCCATGGACAGAGGAGCCTGGCGGGCTACAGTCCATATGGTCACAAAGAGGCGGACACCACTGAAGTGACTTAGCACACACACACACGCACATATTTTCTTTATAATTTCCAATATATATTTATATATATTGCCTATGTAATTTCCTACATCAGGTTGGAGACCAGCCCAAAAACTGCACCACCCCAAGTGCCCTCTGTCTCTCCTTTCAGGTCAAAGGCAGGCCTTCCAGCTGGGCAACAAGCTGCGGTTTGCTGAGTTCGAAACTGAGAAGGGAGCTCTTTCCTACAGAACTTCTCTTCCTGCCAATAGGCCATCAAGCTCCTCTGCCCATGGGATTCTCCAGGCGAGAACACTAGAGTGGGTCGCCATGTCCTCCTCCAGGGGATCTTCCGGACCCAGGGATTGAATCTGAGTCTATTATGCCTCCTGCATTTGCGGGCAGGTCCTCTAACGCCACCTGGGAAGACCTAGTGCTGGACCAAAAATGCAGATGGAGGGACCCAGTACCCCTGATTGGAGGCTGGCGCTGGTTAGACGCCTCTGCCAGCCCCTTGGAAACCTGTGAGAGCCACTTAGGAGATGGATGGCCTGGAGAAAACAGCTGATGAGAAAATTCCCTCTGGCTTGGCATGGATCTCCCCTGCTCTAAAATGAAGTACAGCCGTCAGACCCCATCACCAATCACGCAGTGTGTATTCACACCTGCGGAAATGAACTTCCAAAAGGCATTGACATTTACATCAGCGAATTCTCTCCTTTATCTCAAGAAATTTTGTTTGTTACCAAGTCTTTTCTCAGGTTAATCTGAACCCCCAGAAAAACGGAGCTAGGAGGAAAATCCATATCCTCTCCCTTAGAAAATGTACAGGCGAAGCTGGTGTGGAGGAGGATGGTGGGGAGTGTGGATGAGGGATAGGTAAGTAGCAGTTAGGAAGAAAAAGAATTAAGAAACCAACACTGATGGCCTACTATGTGCCAGGCACTATACTTGGCAAAAATACACACCCTATTTTCTATAAAGCCGACTCATGTCCTTTAAGACTGAAACCACATTCCTTGTTCTACAGATGTGGAAGAGGCCACGTACATTAGAAAATCTAGCAGAGCTGATAAGTGATGGATACAAAGCTTGAACAAGTCTGTCTGCATCCCCCTCATAAAAATGAAGAACACTGTGTTCAACCCCAGGCCTGGAACATTCCTTTGATGAGTTAATCTCCAGCCATCCTTCAAATCTCAGCCCACTTGTCACTTCCTTAAAAAGATCTTCCATTGTCCCGCTGAACACCCTCTTCAGTACCCTCATTGCAGTTGTGTGAGTATTTTGTTCAGCGTTTGCTGGTGACTATATATGTTTTGGCTATTATTATATGCTTAGGGCCTCACTCATAACAAATAAGCATTTCCTGAATGAATGAGTGAATGAATGACAGCTGCCTAGCACTGATGAACAGAAGTCCACATTTTGTCTTATTAGTGCCCCTGTGTATTTCAGAGCTGATATATATGTTTTGGCTATTATTATACGCTTAGGGCCTCACTCATAACAAATAAGCATTTCCTGAATGAATGAGTGAATGAATGACAGCTGCCTAGCACTGATGAACAGAAGTCCACATTTTGTCTTATTAGTGCCCCTGTGTATTTCAGAGCTGGTTATGACTCTTAAACAAGCCATGCTTTGTCTTTTAGTTCTGTTCTGGAGAAACAAAATCCAGCCTTGATCTTGCCTGGACAACTCGCCTGAAATATCGAATGCACGTTCCATCCATAAGACATTCACTGGGCTGATTATTCATTCATCTTCATTCTTCACCGAGCATCAAGTCATATATGCGCAGTTATTAGTAATAAATACCCTAACTATTAAATATGTAGTTGGACAATCTGTTATATTATTTACATAAGAGAATTGTGGTGGGCATAAATGCTAATAAATAACAAAGCCATATTATTAGTGATCACTTATACTTGAAAGATGATACATTATGCAGGAACTTCTAAATTCTTGAAGGTAGTATCATATGAGATGGAAGCCGTCAAAGGTATATTTTATTCATATCTCAACATTTATACTTTTGACAGGTCTGATCATCTCACTCTGACTTGAGATGAAAGGAGGCTTTGTGTGAGATAGAGTCAGGTTAACTCTTTGCAAATTGCTGGGACACCATGATTTTTCATACTGTCCAAACTCCACTGTGCTCAGGGAACACTTACCCTGAAACACATGTGAATCCAACTTCCCGGGCTTGTCAGAGCCTCAGAGAAGAGGCACTCATGTGTCAGGGGCTTGATGGGAACACGCCAGATGACCCAAGCGTATGCTACAGCAGCTCCCACCATCTGGAAATTTATTTTCAGGTCACAGAGCAATTTTGCATGGCTCTGTCCTCAAAGTCAAAATTGGCTGTTCGGCACCATTGAATGCATTTCTCAGATAGAATTTTGCAAGTTCAGTTCAGTTCAGTCGCTCAGTTGTGTCTGACTCTTTGCGACCCCATGGATTGCAGCACACCAGGCCTCCCAGTCCATCACCATCTCCCGGAGGTCACTCAGACTCACGTCCATCGAGTCAGTGATGCCATCCAGCCATCTCATCCTCGGTTGTCCCCTTCTCCTCCTGCCCCCAATCCCTCCCAGCATCAGAGTCTTTTCCAATGAGTCAACTCTTCGCATCAGGTGGCCAAAGTACTGGAGTTTCAGCTTTAGCATCATTCCTTCCAAAGAAATCCCAGGGTTGATCTCCTTCAGAATGGACTGGTTGGATCTCCTTGCAGTCCAAGGGACTCTCAAGAGTCTTCTC
>SJYT01053331.1:712724-744076 GCA_006410635.1 Cephalophus harveyi
TCTGGGTCGTGAAGATCTTTTTTGTACAATTCTTCTGTGTATTCCTGCCACCTCTTCTTAATATCTTCTGCTTCTGTTAGGTCCATACCATTTCTGTCCTTTATCGAGCCCATCTTTGCATGAAATGTTCCCTTGGTATCTCTGATTTTCTTGAAGAGATCTCTAGCCTTTCCCAGGTAGCTAACAAGTCTTGGGGCTTCCCTGGTGGCTCAGATGGTAAAGAATCTGCCTGCAAAGCGGAAGACCTAGGTTTGATCCCTGGGTTGGGAAGATCTCCTGGAGGAGGGCATGGCAATCCACTCCAGTATTCTTGCCTGGAGAATCCCCATGGACAGAGGAGCCAGGTGGGCTACAGTCCGCAGGATGGGAGAGACTCAGACACCACCGAGTGACTAAGCAGAACGAGTCTTGAGCACTTACTCTCTGCTAAGTGTGTTACTTCTTCTTTTCTTTAATCTTGGCATCAACCTTGAGTTAGAAGCATTAGTACATCCTCCAATCATTCTTTCTTTTTTAAGGTGTTTTTTTTTTTTTTTATATGGATTATTTAAAAATCTTTATTGAACATGCTATAATATTGTTTCTGTTTTATGTTTTGGTTTTTTGGCCATAAGTCATGTGGGATCTTAGTCCCAGGTTGAACCCATATTCTCTGCCTTGGAAGGTGAAGTCTTAACCACTGGACTACCTGGGAAGTCCCTAGCCCTCTCTCATTCTAAAGCTAAGTAAACACTGACTTGCCAGAGTCACCAGGTCAGAGTCGCCAGGTAGCTGGTCCAAAGCCAAAATATGTGACCAAGTATGGATCTGAACCCAGGTCTACCTTAGGTTAAAATTTAGACTTTTTTTTTTTTTTTTTATTGCATCTTAGGTCAGCCTGAGGCAACTAAAATTATACATTTTCCATTATTTCTTTTTCATTAGTGTTTCAAGTGCTATTTTCATTCAAGCACAAATACTAATCAGACTTCTGTTGTGCACTGATTACTATGTAATCCTTGGGGAAAATATGGCATGTAATCAAGATTCAATCTCTTCTTCCATGAAGTTTTAAAGAATTAAAGAAAACAAACAGATTTGCTCACTATTATGATTATTTTAACAGTAAAGTTAGAACTAGTTGGTTTCAGCTTTGTCTCTTGAAACACAGCCCAAATCTGAGACCAGCTCACTTCCTGGCCACGAGCGCCCTCCCTAACTTTCCCTTGAAACTATTCCTCCCTAAGCATCTGAAACCCCCAATGTAAAGTGCTTAGGTCATCTAAATCTCAGCGCTGCTTTGCAGGGCGGCAAGGCTCCTGTTTCCCTGTTTGGTTTACCCACTCTGAAATTTACTGAGGCCTTTCTTGAATTTCCAGTCAACAGCCTGCTTCTTGGGCCAACCCTGTTGCTGGGACCTCTGGGGCCCGCATGCAAAGCCCATGCGCCACCCTGTGGCTGGAACAGAAACTTCTCCTCCTTGGAATTCTGGGACCTGGAGACAGCCACTGGGGATTCAATTTGATTTTAATTAATTTAACTTGTTTTAAAATTTAAAGAGCCTCTTGATGAAGGTGAAAGAGGAGAGTGAAAAAGATGGCTTAAAACTCAACATTCAAAAAACAAAGATCATGGCCTCTGGTCCCATCACTTCATAGCAAATGGATGGGGAAAAAGTGGAAACAGTGACAGACTTTATTTTCTCGGGCTCCAGAATCACTGTGGACTGTGTCTGCAGCCATGAAATTAATGCTTTCTCCTTGGAAGAAAATCTATGACCAACCTAGACAGCATATTATAAAGCAGAGACATCAGTTTGCCAACAAAAGTCGGTATAATCCAAGCTATGGTTTTTCCAGTAGCCACATATGGATGTAGGAGTTAGACCATAAAGAAGGCTAAGAGCTGAAGAATTGATACTTTCTAACTGTGGTGTTGGAGAAGACTCTTAAGAGACTCTTCTCTCAAGGAGATCCAACCAGTCAATCCTAAAGGAAATCAACCCTGAATATTCATTGGAAGGACTGAAGCTGAAACTGAAGTGCCAATAATTTGGCCACCTGATGCGAAGATCCAACTCATTGGAAAAGACCCTGAGGCTGGGGAAGATTAAGGACAGGGGGAGAGGGGGGTGACAGAAGATGAGATGGTTGGACGGCATCACTGGCTCAATGGACATAAGTTTGAATAAACTCAGGGAGATAGCGAAGGACAGGGAAGCCTGGCGTGCTGCAGTTCATGGGGTTGCAAAGATTCAGACACGGCTGAGCAACTGAACAGCAGCAACGAAATTTATTCTATTTTATCGCATTCATCCTCCGTGAGGCAGTGATTTTACCTTTTGGAAAGCCTCGTGTCTAGGTTAACTTTGGTAACTTGGTCTATTGAGTCCCAGAGCATCTTCCTCAATTTTCTAATCTCTCGTTTTATGCCTACTAGTGTCTGTATTGGGCTTCCCAGATGGCTCCAGTAGTAAAGAACCTGCCTGCCAATGCAGGAGATGTAAGAGATGCAAGTTCAGTCCCTGGTTCAGGAAGATCCCCTGGAGAAGGAAATGACAATCTGCTCCAGTATTCTTGCTTAGAGAATCCTCATGGACAGAGGAGGCTGACGGGATATAGTCTATGAGGTTGCAAAGGGTCAGACACCTCTGAGCAACACTTTCACGATAGCTATCAACCACAACACTTGAAATTCACAGAGTTCACATGAACATTTTTGTGTTCCTGGAAATCTCTATGAGATGAAAAGCAGAGTGTATAGTGGGAAATACCTTTTGCTTTACCCAGAGTTCTTACTGAGACAGCTCTGATGTTTTCTAGTAGAAATAATAGGAGAAGAGGATGTTGAGAAAGTAGTGATACTTGGGGTCTTGAGAGGTGTACACAGTGTAATATTTCTAGAAGAATTTGGCACCTGTATGAGGTCTATAGTCTTTATATACTTAACATGTTTTGTCTTCAGATACTATTGGTTTCTGTAGATATTTGGCCTTTCATTTTATTGTACTTTTTTCATTGAACAAACAATATTTTAAAAAATAGGTACATATTTTTAACATTGTTTGCAGTAAGGAATAAAAAATTGTGTATATTCATAAAATAGGTCACTCCACTCTTTCTTCTTCCAGATATCCTGGGAATAAAGATAATGCATGTTACTCCTCAAAATTCAATCATAAATGCAAATGATACATGTGTTTGTATGTTCATCCTTTAAAAAAAGAGGACTTTGTAGGGTTTGTAATATTAAATTCATGCAAAATAGGAAATGAATATTAAAACTGAAGAGTTTATACAGTTAAAAGGAACAACCAAGGAGATGGTATCAGGCGACAGGACCAAAATTTAGGTAAGTACATGAAATATGCAAATTAATGTAAGTCAATTAACCAAAATGTAATTAATAGTACTTTTTAAGCAGTGCTTTAACTTAAACAAGTGTGGTTTTCCTTTAAAATGCTGCCATATATCCAGGAGTGTGTCTGTTGAATTTTTTGAAATCCCAGAAGTGTAGTCATTTTTTCACACGATGCAGCATTCTGAAGACAAATGATGGCTTATAAGGGGACAGTGGATTATCAGAGAGGACCCCACTGCAGGCCAGACTACTCCAGGCGATCATGGATCTATGTATTTTCTTCCTAGAGAGAACTAGCTGGGTATTTCCCCCTTGGTTATCTGTGAAGAGAAAATTGTGCTTTTTTTCATGTTTTATTTTCCAGGAATGCATAGTATAGTAGAATTATGCTTTAGATCTAATCTATCTCTCTGAGAATAGACCAAAAAAAAAAAAAACCCTCATAAAAGCATAGATTCTAATGCTAAATCCTGCACTTTTTCTGTTCCCAGTTCTCATGGAAGAGGGAGGGGTAGAGAAATAGAAACTGAAATTTATGGATCCCCTGAAATAGTCCAGACGCTGCGCTAAGTGCACTAAGATCCTTATATTCTCTATCTTACTTTGCATCAACACTTTGAAAAAGAATTTTCTCCTCTCTGTCTCCCCAGTCAGGGGACTGAACTTTAGAGAGGTTACATAATTTGCAAAATGCCACAGTCAGAGTACAGCAGACTTCTGTTTGAGCCCAGATCTGGAAGTCAAGTTCATGTTGCTGAACTTGAAAATGAGAAGAGAACAAGACATTGGAAAGGTGCCCATTCCAGGTCTCTGCCTGTCTCAGATACCAGTGGGTTCCACACCCCTCCAGCCTGGGTGTGTGGCTCCTGTCTGTATGGACCTACACCTCATGTGAGTCTAGTTCCCTGGGATCTGAGGTCACTATCATTTCACACTCATCCTCCACTCTCTAGAGCCTCAGACCATGGCATGCCAGGCGCAGCTCAGCCAGTGGTGAGCAGACAGGTTGGTTGTCCACTTCCTTCTTTTTCAGAGTAGACATATTTCATTACAAACCTGTATGTGCCACAATTGCTTCAGTTCCTGAAAAGCTGACACTCATGGTAGGTGAGCTTTTCAGGCTTCTTTGTCCTTCATTATCTCCAGGAGTTTGTTCAGACTCATATCCACTGAGTCAGTGATGCCATCCAACATCTCATCCTCTGCCACCCACCTTCTCTTCCTGCCTTCAATCTTTCCCAGCATCAGGGTCTTTGCCAATGAGTTGGCTCTTCCCATCAGGGGACCAAACTATTGGAGTTTCAGCTTCAGCATTGGTCCTTCCTAGGAATATTCAGGGTTGATTTCGTTTAGGCTTGACTGGTTTGATCTTGCAGTCCAAGGAACTCTCACAAGGTTTCTCCAGCACTACAATCTGAAAGCATCAATTCTTTGGCTCTCAGCCTTCTTTATGGTCCAACACTCACTTCTGTACTTGACTACTGGAAAAAAACATAGCTATACTGGAACCTACACTGGCACTTCATTTTCACTCAAAGTCTATAGTTTACTTCAGGGCTCACTCTTGGAGTCATTCTGTGAGTTTGAACAAATGATTAATGACATGTATCAGTTATTATGTTATCAGTTCAGTTCAGTTCAGTAGCTCAGTCATGTCTGACTCTTTGAGACACCATGGACTGAAGCATACCAGGCCTCCCTGTCCATTACCAACACCAAGAGTTTACTCAAACTCATGTCCATTGAGTTGTGATGCCATCCAGCCATCTAACCCTCTGTTATCCCCTTCTCCTCCTGCCTTCAGTCTTTTCCAGCATCAGGGTCTTTTCCAATGAGTCAGTTCTTCTCATCAGGTGGACAAAATATTGGAGCTTCAGCTTCAATATCAGTCCTTCCAATGAATATTCAGGACTGATTTCCTTTAGGATGGACTGGTTGGATCTCCTTGCAGTCCAAGGGACTCTCAAGAGTCTCCTCCAACACCACAGTTCAAAAGCATCAATTCTTCGGCACTCAATATTCTTTATAGTATAATTCTCCCATTCATACATGACTACAGGAAAAACCATCGCTTTGACTAGATGGACTTTTGTTGGCAAAGTAATGTCTCTGCTTTTTAATATGCTGTCTAGTTTGGTCATAACTTTTCTTCTAAGGAGCAAGTGTCTTTTAATTTCATGGCTGCAATCATCATCTGCAGTGATCTTGGAACCCCCCAAAATAAAGTCTGTCACTGTTTCCACTGTTTCCCCATTTATTTGCCATGAAGTGATGGGACCAGGTACCATGATCTTAGTTTTCTGAATATTGAGTTTTAAGCCAACTTTTTCACTCTCTTCATTCACTTTCATCAAGAGGCTCTTTAGTTCTTCTTCACTTTCTGCCATAAGGGTGGTGTCATCTGTATATCTGAGGTTATTGATATTTCTCCCGGCAATCTTGATTTCAGCCTGTGCTTCATCCAGCCCAGCATTTCTCATGATGTACTCTGCATGTAAGCTAAATAAGCAGGGTGACAATATACAGCCTTGACGTACTCCTTTCCTGATTTGGAACCAGTCTGTTGTTCCATGTCCAGTTCTAACTATTGCTTTTTGACCTGCATACAGATTTCTCAGGAAGCAGGTCAGGTAGTCTGGTATTCCCATCTCTTTCAGAATTTTCCATAGTTTGTTGTGATCCACACAAAGGCTTTGGCATAGTCAATAAAGCAGAAGTAGATGTTTTTCTGGAACTCTCTTGCTTTTTCCATGATCCAAAGGATGTTGGCAATTTGATCTCTGCTTCCTCTGCCTTTTCTAAATGCAGCTTCAACATCTGTAAGTTCATGGTTCACATACTTGAAGCCTGACTTGGAGAATTTCGAGCATTACTTTACTAGAATGTGAGATGAGTGCAATTGTGTGGTAGTCTGAGCATTCTTTAGCATTGCCTTTCTTTGGGATTGGAATGAAAACTGACTTTTTCCAGATCAGAGAGAGTATTTCCAGTGACCTAAGAACCCTCTGTGCTCTACTTATTCATCCGCACCCCCTCCACAAAAACAAACAAAGAAACAGCAGCCACTGGTCTTTTTACTGTCTCCATGGTTTTGCCTTAGCTTATAAGTTAAGGCAAATGTATTTTTATCAGCAATATAATGTTATTCATCTATGTACCTCCCTCCTGAGTGGACAATTTCTCCCGGCAATCTTGATTTCAGCCTGTGCTTCATCCAGCCCAGCATTTCTCATGATGTACTCTGCATGTAAGCTAAATAAGCAGGGTGACAATATACAGCCTTGACGTACTCCTTTCCTGATTTGGAACCAGTCTGTTGTTCCATGTCCAGTTCTAACTATTGCTTTTTGACCTGCATACAGATTTCTCAGGAAGCAGGTCAGGTAGTCTGGTATTCCCATCTCTTTCAGAATTTTCCATAGTTTGTTGTGATCCACACAAAGGCTTTGGCATAGTCAATAAAGCAGAAGTAGATGTTTTTCTGGAACTCTCTTGCTTTTTCCATGATCCAAAGGATGTTGGCAATTTGATCTCTGCTTCCTCTGCCTTTTCTAAATGCAGCTTCAACATCTGTAAGTTCATGGTTCACATACTTGAAGCCTGACTTGGAGAATTTCGAGCATTACTTTACTAGAATGTGAGATGAGTGCAATTGTGTGGTAGTCTGAGCATTCTTTAGCATTGCCTTTCTTTGGGATTGGAATGAAAACTGACTTTTTCCAGATCAGAGAGAGTATTTCCAGTGACCTAAGAACCCTCTGTGCTCTACTTATTCATCCGCACCCCCTCCACAAAAACAAACAAAGAAACAGCAGCCACTGGTCTTTTTACTGTCTCCATGGTTTTGCCTTAGCTTATAAGTTAAGGCAAATGTATTTTTATCAGCAATATAATGTTATTCATCTATGTACCTCCCTCCTGAGTGGACTATAGCTTTTGTAATAAAGTTCAAATCCTTAGTCCACAACACTTTCACGATTTGATTTCTTCTTAGCTTTCTAATCTTTTCTCTTAGCATTTCTGCACGTCTTTTACTCTGGCCATAAAGGAGCATTCTAAGTATAAAATGCATTTCTTACATCTCAGTTGTTCTATGTGTTCTTCCCTGAACAAAAGCGTGAAATGACTGTCAGGCTGCACCTGAGTAATGAAGGACCCTCCCCCCTTGTTACAACACATAACTGGGCCTTCTACCAGACACAGATGGGGCTTAGCTCTGAGTACACAGTGGCTTTTGCAGATGTACATTCTGAGTCATAAATTGCTATAGCCTATGATGGAATAGACCCCCATATATACAGAATATAGCTCCAATACTTTGGCCACCTGATGGGAAGAGCCAAGTTATTGGAAAAGACCATGATGCTGGGAAAGATTGAGGGCAGGAGGAGAAGGGGGTAGCTGAGGTTCAGTAGTATTACTGACTCAGTGGACATGAATCTGAGCAAACTCCAGGAGACAGTATAGGACAGGGAAGCCTGGTATGCTGCAGTCCATGGAGTCACAAAGAGTAGCGATTGGCTTAGCGTGTGGCTTAGCGATTGAACAGCAACAAAGTGGAATAATAGCGTTGCTGGACTTGTTCTTCCTCTTTATATATATATTTTTTACTCTTAAATCTTGCTAACTCTCCCCCTCCCCCAATGCAAGCTAGTATAAGTTTGACTTCCTTCAGGAAGCTTTGCCTTGCATGTCCCAAGGAATTTAGAGACCCATCAGACAGGAGCTTCACCACCCTATACAATCCCCAATACCATCCCATGGAGAGGCCATCTATGTACTCATCTGTTCCTTCCATAGTCTGGAAGCATTTGTGGGAGTTTTTCTATTGCCTGGCAAGTCCTGGCACATTGAAAACATTCAGTAACATGCTGTTTGAAATGAACATCAAAGTAAGGATCACCTGGATTTTTATTGGATTTGTGTCATGATAGAGACCAAACTTAAGATAATTCCAATATTTCCCCCTTTCCTAGGCTTATAATGCTGTGTTACTCTGCCACCTTTTTCTTTGTAATGCTTAAAATGAACGCATACTGATTTAACTTTAAGTTTGGGGATATTTAGTTTTCCACTGGCAGAAGGTGCAAGGTTAGAGTTGCAAAGCATATCTCGCAAACACAGTCCTGGAACCATCCGTGTCTGCGAGCTAGCCCGCTCTCAGGGTTCTGCCCCTTGATGTGGAGGGTTTGGCTGCAGCACTTGGGGAAACTCCCTCCGTGGTGGCATCAGAGAGAAAGGGTTTCTGTGATGAGCGCTTACTCTGTCCAAGCTCTTGAACTTGATGAATGTGGCTAAGAAGGTGACTGATCAATAAGTATCAAACAAGAGGTGTTGGATTATTCAAAGTCATGATTATTTGAGATTTTGATAAGATTTGGCCACTGCTTGATGCAGGAGATGTGGGTTCGATCCCTGGGTTGGGAAGATTCCCCTGGAGAAGGAAACGGCAACCCACTACAATATTCTTATATTAAAGCAAAACAAAATAATCAAATAATTGTAATCAAAGGGATAACAAAATTATTTAAATTCCTGATTTTCTTAAAACTCCACTGGAATTGAATATAAAGAGGAGTCAAGGGTATGTAATATTGATACCGAGTTAACTGAGAGTTAAAATTCTTTTTTTTTTTTCCAGTAGCACTGCCTAAAATGCCCTGAACAAGATCATTTTTGTACATGAAATTTTGCACCTCATTACTCCTAATTACATCCTTTAAAAGGCATTCTTTGAGAATACATAATGAACAATGTAGAATAAAAAAATACTTATCTTCTTTTCTTATTGTTATGTCTTATTCTTACATCTGACTTCAGCATTTGCCTATTTCTATCCCAAATAAAACATTTTAAATCATCTAAACTTCAGAGAGTTTTCTTCTGGGGAGTAGGGAGAGAGACCTACCGTTTTAATGAATACAATGGAAACATTCTCCTTCAACACGGTCTTCCCACCTTGCTCATGTCATGTAACGTGTTCTACCGAATCATATAATTATACAATTCTCATTTTGGCTACAAGACTATAAACCTCCCAAGGACAGGAACATAGATTTCTTACATCCTTACTGTGGCTGAATGGGTGCCATGAGAAACACAATGCATCTGACAAGTTTTTGTTGAATAGAATGACAACAGTTTTCACATCTTTCAAGGCATCTTGTATTATGTGAATATTCCAACTATTAGAAATGCTCTCTCCATTTTGAGATCATTTCAGCTTTTTTATCTTCCACCAGATCATTTATGACATGGAACCATTTACAGTATGTCTAACCATTCTCCCCTGTCAGGCTAGCAAATTCTTGAAGATAATTAATTACATTATGATATTTTTATGCCCTTATCCTCACCACCCATTTCTTCATATCTTGATTTAAAATTTAATTATCCTGGTTGTTCTTCTTTGAGCATGCTCCTGTATATCTCTGCCAAATATATATTAATAAATCAACATCAAAATTGGATGTAGTCCTCTGAGATGATTTGTGTAGCTAAAAATAAACAGAATCATCACAGCTATTGCTCTAACCCGATTTTTCTACTCAATGCTGGGAATACTATTCACACACATTTGACTAGTTCAAAATCACATGTTCACATTAAGTAAAAAATGCTTTGTAACAGAAATCCAAGCGTTTCTCAGCTTAGTTACTATGATCTTATTCTTGCAACTTTTAAGGGGATTTTATATCTTTCCCTCAAATAAACAGATATAGATAGATAGTCCAACAGGAAGACAGACAGATAGATGGACAGATAGTAACAGCTAGATTTTTTCTTCCTTTTCTTTTTTTTGCAGGGGAGGATACTTACTTTGCAACTTTAAATATGGTACTTGGCACTCAGATGGTAAAGTGTCTGTCTACAATGTGGGAGACCTTGGTTCAATCCCTAGTTCAGGAAGATCCCCTGGAGAAGGAAATGGCAATCGACTCCAGTACTATTGCCTGGAAAATCCCATGGACAGAGGAGCCTGGTAGGCTACAGTCCATGGGGTCGCAAAGAGTCAGACACGACTGAGAGACTTCACTTTCAGTTTGAATACATTATTTAATCATTGCAATTATTTCATAACACAGGATGATTATTGTCTCTATTATAAAATGAGAAACTGAGAGTACTGAAGTTTAAGAAGATAAAACTAGCAGTTTGCCCTTGAATCCTGGATCCCAGAAGACTTCTTTACAATCTTCTCTACTTGTTTACAAAACTGCCTGGTAAGATGTTTTTAGAGTTAAAATATGTTTGCCTTTCATCTGCTGTTGCATAAACGTCATGACACCAGGAGAAAGGGCTCACTGAGTCAGGCACATTTGGAAACGTGTACAGAGGTGTGTGTATGTGCTCTGCCCCCAAACTATGCCACACAATGATGCGGGGACTCCCCCTCTTATCTCTGGTTAATGTAGAGGGCCCTTGGGGGACAACCTCCATCCTTCCTGGATCTATTGTAACACTTAGGATTTTTTTAAAAGGAAAAAAAACTACACTGAGATCAACATCTTGGTGGGAATATCCGTATACAGGTGGGACTGATCTTTTCTCAGAGCAAAGCATTTGGCAGTTGCCTTCTCTGTTCAGAGGCAGAAAGAGCCCTATTCTAATGCCCACATGATGTTCCTTCTTGGGTAGAAAGCATCGTGTACAGATCATCTTGTCAAGGAGGTTGGCTTATGTATCTTCTTATTTTTTGAGATGTATCAAGAGTTTTTTCATTTCCTGGTCATTTGCAGAATAGTCAATAAATCATTGGAAAATACACTTATAATACAGAGTTAGATTGCCTCTATTTAGAAGTAGGTTGAAATAAGAAAAGGAAGGTTTACCATCAACGTGAGGTTGGATAAGAACAAAGGGCATCTTCCCCATAGTCAGGCCTCCTGTGTGTGAGGCCTGACTCACCTCTGTTCTTTCAATGTTCTGTTCCTCTGATATTGAGACACATCAGACATCACGGCAAAGTCCCCCAAGAGCTCAAGACCTAAGTCTTAAGTGTCCCCAGGCTCTCTATCTAGCAGATTATCTCATAGAAGACTATACTTGCTATATAAGATTGGCTCTGCCAAGCCATTTCACTTCTGATGCCCAATTACTCAGCTACTGCTAGGTGCCAAGGCTTGAGCCTACACTCTAATCATGTCTTCACCTCATCCTTTCTCGGTAATGACACTAAGCAAAGTCCTTTAAATTATAGCTTCTCCACGAAATGTGGAACTCACACGAGCTCATCTCTCTTAACTAGGTCCTTAACCATTCTACTAACAGCTCAAATCTCCATCTCTGTGGCAAGCTTGTGGGTGTGTATGTGTGTGTATGTGAGTTTTATAATGAAACAGAAGGGTCAGAGAAGGAATGACCAGATATCTAACATATGCAAAGGATTTAAGAAACTCCTGAGGGTTAGGCTAGAGGAATGGTTATAATGATCCTAACCTGTTTTAATTGATCCTGTGCAAGTAAACAAGACTGTATCCTGAGTGAGTGATCATCAAGTCATTTTATGAACTCACATGACTCCTATGGAACATGTGGGGAGGATATTTGGAGCATCATCAAACACCTGGAGATTTTCAATTCCTCATTTCTTGCTTGTGTGATTTATTAACAGTTCTGCTAATGCAGATAGAATGTAACCCCCAATTACAGCAGAGGGTAGAGCTGAAAGCTGCTCAGTCTATGCTATTCAGAGTACAGAATATCTGCAGCCTAGTTGATCATTTTTGAATCATCAGCTCCATCTTTATGTTAAATTAACAATTTAACAGCTGCTTTCATCAAAGTTCTTTTGTGTCTATCAACTTGATACTGTCATTTTTTTTTTCTTAAATGCAATTTCCAAGATCATTTCTGTATCTCTTTAGTCTCAGATTACTGATTTGCATGTTTGCTCAATTTGTATACAAATGTTCAGGCATTTATATACCATCCAGGGAGCGTGAAACACCCTCCAGAACTCTAGAGAATAATTTAATCCTTCTCACCACTCACTTAACTTAAATTTCTTTTTCATTAAGGACAGGTGATGAATGAATGCAGTGAAACATGACTGAGCAGAGATCCATTGGTTCCCAAGTGACAAATACTCTAAATCAAATGAACAAGCAAAGGTTCTATCATTCAGTTCAGTTCAGTTCAGTCCCTCAGTCGTGTCCAACTCTTCGTGACCCCATGAACCACAGTACACCAGGCCTTGCTGTGCATCACCAACTCCCGGAGTTCACCCAAACTCATGTCCATTGAGTTAGTAATGCCATCCAACCATCTCATCCTCTGTTTCCCCCTTCTTCTCCTGCCCTCAATCTTTCCCAGCATCAGGGTCTTTTCCAAAGAGCCAGCTCTTCACATCAGGTGGCGAAAGTATTGGAGTTTCAGCTTCACCATCAGTCCTTCCCATGAAAACCCAGGACTGATCTCCTTTAGGATGGACTGGTTGGATCTCCTTGCAGTCCAAGGGATTCTCAAGAGTCTTCTCTAACACCACCGTTCAAAAGCATCAATTCTTCAGCACTCAGCTTTCTTTATAGTCCAACACTCACATCCATACATGACCACTGGAAAAACCATAGCCTTGACTAGATGGACCTTTGTTGACAAAGTAATGTCTCTGCTTTTGAATATGCTGTCTAGGTTGGTCATAACTTTCCTTCCAAGGAGTAAGCATCTTTTAATTTCATGGCTCCAGTCACCATCTGCAGTGATTTTGGAGTCCCCCCAAAATAAACTCCAGTCCAGGTTCGATACATGATACTGGATGCTTGGGGCTGGTGCACTGAGACAATCCAGAGGGATGGTATGCGGAGGGAGGAGGGAGGGGGGTTCAGGATGGGGAACATGTGTATACCTGTGGCAGATTCATGTTGATGTATGGCAAAACCAATACAATATTGTAAACTAATTAACCTCCAATTAAAATAAATAAATTTAAAACAAAAAATTATAAAAATAAAGTCAGCACTGTTTCCACTGTTTCCCCATCTATTTGCTATGAAGTGTTGGGACCGGATGCCATGATCTTAGTTTTCTGAATGTTGAGCTTTAAGCCAACATTTTCACTCTCCTCTTTCACTTTCATCAAGAGGCTCTTTAGTTCTTCTTCACTTTCTGCCATAAGGGTGGTGTCATCTGCATATCTGAGGTTATCGATATTTCTCCTGGCAATCTTGATTCCAGATTGTGCTTCATCCAGCCCAGCATTTCTCATGATATACACTGCATATAAGTTAAATAAGCAGGGTGACAGTATACAGCCTTGACGTACTCCTTTTCCTATTTGGAACCAGTCTGTTGTTCTATGTCCAGTTCTAACTCTTGTTTCCTGACCTGCGTACAGGTTTCTTAAGAGGTAGGTCAGGTGGTCTGGTATTCCCATCTCTTTCAGAATTTTCCACAATTTGTTGTGATCCACACAGTCAAAGTCTTTGGCATAGTCAATAAAGAAGAAATAGATATTTTCCTTGAACTCTCTTGCCTTTTCGAGATCCAGAAGATGCTGTCAATTTTATCTCTGGTTCCTCTGCCTTTTCTAAAACCAGCTTGAACATTTGGAAGTTTATGGTTCATGTATTGCTGAAGCCTGGCGTGGAGAATTTTGAGCATTATCTTACTGTCGTGTGAGATGAATGCAATTGTGTGGTAGTTTGAGCATTCTTTGGCATTGCTTTACTTTATTATTACATAATTCCAATAAGTGGGGATACTGAAAATCAAGTCAGACCTGTCATAAAGGGCAGGAAAGCCATTACTTTTCCAGTAGTCATGTATGGATATGAGAGTTGGACCATAAAGAAGGATGAGTGACGAAGAATTGATTTGTTCAAACTATGGTGTTGGAGAAGACTCCTGAGAGTGACTTGGACTGCAAGGGTATCAAACCAGTTAATTCTAAAGGAAACCAATCCTGAGTATTCACTGGAAGTACTGATGCTGTAGCTGAAGCTCCAATCATTTGGCTACCTGATGCAAAGAACCAACTCATTGGAAAAGACTCTGACGCTGCGAAAGATTGAGCATAGAAGGAAAAGGGGGCGACAGAGGATGAGATGGTTGGATAGCAGCACTGACTCCATGGACATGAGTTTGAGCAAACTCTAGAAGATACTGAAGGACAGGGGAGCCTGGAGTGCTGCAGTCCATGGGGTCACAGAAAGTCAGCATGACTGAGCCACTGAACAAAAACTTCTCACCTTTAATACCAGTCAGTTAAGGCTCCTGTAACAAAACACCTAAATGCTTTAGTGATTTTCGCTACTTTCTTCAATTTAAGTCTGAATTTGGCAATAAGGAGTTCATGATCTGAGACACAGCCAGCTCCTGGTCTTGTTTTTGCTGACTGTATAGAGCTTCTCCATTTTTGGCCACAAAGAATATAATCAATCTGATTTCAGTGTTGACCATCTGGTGATGTCCATGTGTAGAGTCTTCTCTTGTGTTGTTGGAAGAGGGTGTTTGCTATGGCCAGTGCATTCTCTTGGCAAAACTCTATTAGCCTTTGACCTGCTTCATTCTGTATTCCAAGGCCAAATTTGCCTGTTACTCCAGGTGTTTCTTGACTTCCTACTTTTGCATTCTGGTACCCTATAATAAAAAGGACATCTTTTTTGGGTGTTAGTTCTAGAAGATCTTCATGCTGCTGCCGCTGCTAAGTCACTTCAATCATGTCCGAGTCTGTGCAACCTCATAGACGGCAGCCTACCAGGCTCCCCTGTCCCTGGGATTCTCCAGGCAAGAACACTGGAATGGGTTGCCATTTCCTTCTCCAATGCATGAAAGTGAAAAGTGAAAGGGAAGTCAGTCAGTCATGTCCGACTCTTCGTGACCCCATGGACTGCAACCTACCAGGCTCCTCCATCCATGGGATTTTCCAGGCAAGAGTACTGGAGTGGGGTGCCATTGCCTTCTCCAGTAGGTCTTCATAGAACTGTTCAAATTCAGCTTCTTCAGGATTACTGGTCAGGACATAGACTTGGATTACTGTGATATTGAATGGTTTGCCTTGGAAACAAACAGAGATCATTCTGTCATTTTTGAGATTGCATCCAAGTACTGTATTTCAGACTCTTTTGTTGACTATGATGGCTACTCCATTTCTTCTAAGGGATTCTTGCCCACAATAGTAGATATAATGGTCATCTAAGTTAAATTCACCAATTCTAGTCTATTTTAGTTCACTGATTCCTAAAATGTCAATGCTCACTCTTGCCCTCTGCTGTTTTACCACTTCTATTTGCCTTGATTCATGGACCTAACATTCCGGGTTCCTATGCAATATTGCTCTTTACAGCATCAGACTTTATTTCCATCACTAGTCCCATCCACAACTGGGTGTTGTTTTTGCTTTGGCTCCCTCTTTTCATTCTTTCTGGAGTTATTTCTCCACTGTTCTCCAGTAGCATATTGGGCACCTACCAACCTGGGGAATTCATCATTCAGTGTCCTATCTTTTTGCCTTTTCACACTGTTCATGGGGTTCTCAAGCAAGAATACTGAAGTGGTTTGCCATTCCCTTCTCCAGTGGACCATGTTTTGTCAGAGCTCTCCACAATGACCCATCCTTCTTGGTTGGCCCTATATGACATGGCTCATAGTTTCATTGAGTTAGACAAGGCTGTGGTCCATGAGATCAGATTGGTTAGTTTTCGGTGATTATGGTTTTCAGTCTGTCTACCCTCTGATGGAGAAGTATAAGAGGTTTATGGAAGCTTCCTGATGGGAAAGATTGACAGGAGGAAACTGGGTCTTGTTCTGGTGGGCAGGGCTGTGCTCAGTAAATCTTTAATCCAATTTTCTATTGATGGGGGGGAGGGGCTGTGTTCCCTCCATTATTTACCTAGGGCAAAACTATGGTGAAGGTCGTGAAGATAATGGCGACCTCCTTCAAAAAGTCCCATGCACACATTGCTACACTCAGTGCCCCCAACCCTGCATTAGGCCACTGCTGACCCACATGTCTGATGGAGACTTCTGGACACTCCCAGGCAAGTCTGGGTCAGTCTCTTGTGGGGTCATTGCTCCTTCTTCCTGGGTCCTGGTCTGCAGAAGTTTTGTGCCTTACCAGAGTCTATTTCCCTGTGTAAGTTCTGGCAGCTCTATGGTAGGTTAATGGCAACCTCCTCCAAGAGATCTTATGCCATACCCAGGTCTGCTGCAGCCAGAGCCCCTGCCCCTGTGGCAGTCCACTGCTGACCCGCACCTCCACAGGAAACACTCAAACACAGTTCTGTCTCAGTGTCTGTAGGGTCTCTGGGTCCTGGTGCATGCAAGGTTTGTTTGGGCCCTCTGAGTGTCTCTGGCGGGTATGGGGTTTGATTCTAAATGTGATTTCACATTCCTACTATATTGCTGGGCTTCTCCTTTGCCCTTGGATGTGGGGCACCTCCTCACAGCCCCTCTGGCACTGTGTAGCTGCTGCTCCAGCATGACCAGATCATCACGATGGTGTGATCACTCATCTAGAGCCAGATATCCTGGAATGTGAAGTCAAGTGGGCCTTAAGAAGCATCACTATGAATAAAGTTAGTGGAGGTAATGGAATTCCAGTTGAGCTATTTCAAATCCTAAAAGATGATGCTGTAAAAGTGCTGCACTCAATATGCCAGCAAACTTGGAAAACTCAGCAGTGGCCACAGGACTGGAAAAGGTCAGTTTTCATTCCAATCCCAAAGAATGGCAGTGCCAAAGAATGTTCAAACTACCGCACAACTGCACTCATCTCACACACTAGCAAAGTAATGCTCAAAATTCTCCAAGCCAGGCTTCAACAGTACATGAACAGTGAATTTCCAGATGTTCAAACTGGATTTAAATAAGGCAGAGGAACCAGAGATCAAATCGCCAACATCTGTTGGATCATCGAAAAAGAACTATGAAGAAGAACTATGGATGGAGGTTCACTCCAGTGTGACTAGATAAGCGGTGGTTGGATCTGCAAGGAGATCCAACCAGTCCATCCTAAAGGAAATCAGTCCTGAGTATTCACTGGGAGGACAGATGCTGAAGGTGAAACTCCAATATTTTGGCCACCTGAGGTGAAGAACAGACTAATTTGAAAAGACCCTGATGCTGGGAAAGATTGAAGGCAGGAGAAGGGGACGACAGAAGATGAGATGATTGGATGGCATCACCAACTCAATGGACATGAGTTTGATTAAGCTCTGGGAGTTGGTGATGGACAGAGAAGCCTGGCATGCTGCAGTCCATGGGGTTGCATAGAGTCAGACACAACTGAGCGACTGAGCTGCCTGAACAAAACATCATTCTATAGGTGTCTGACACAGTGGAAACTGATTTTTCACAGTTCTAAAAGCTGGGAAGTTCAAGATTATAAGTGCCAGTCTATTCACTCCTGATGAGGACTCCCGTTTTGGCTTGCAGATGGCCACTTTCTTGTTTTGTCCTCATGTAGCCTTTCTGCTGTGTTTTCATGCATGCACACACGCACGTGCACACACACGCAGATGGAACTTGGGGAAGGGTAAAGAGAACAAGTTTTCCTGTGTCTCTTCTTATAAGAAATCCCATCATGAGGACTCCAGTCGAATGGTCTCCTCTGAGCCTCATTATTTCCTAAAGTCTCCTTCTCTGAACACCACCACACTGAAGTGAGGCCTTCAGCATATGACTTTTTGGTACAGGTGAGGGAACCCATAACACCTCTCATAGCTCAGCAAATATTTTAATTTTTACTGTAATTTTCTTTACAGTTGTCATCCTATTCCTAAGGTATAGGATATAGTAATACAGCCTCAGAGTCCTGAATCTAAAAGAAAGCAATAAGATGACAATATATGCAGATTTTCAAGGAAAATCTGTAGTGTGGTTTTGGCAGAAGTCACTTAAATCTGATGTTTCCTTATTGGCCATAAGATCTACCTTAGAACCAAGGTTTTCTCCAGATATGAATAGCCTCCTTGAGGATACTCATTATAATCCTCTATTACGAGTTGAGTTGAGAATGAGAAAATACTATGATTAGTCTCTGTAAAGAGTGTCAGTCTAGCCCTGCTAAGCAAGTCCCAAACAGGAGCTCTTCAGATCTGCCCATTGCTATTAGTTGTGTGACCAGGTACTGTAGGAAGTGCTGGGGAGGACAGCAGGGGAGGAGACATGGGAGGATTCCCTGCAGAGTCATGAGGGGTTAATTGGAGTCAAGGGGCAAGGAACAGGAGTACCGAATATTACATTAAGTCCACAGGATCCAGGACTGGGTTAGGGTTCGAATCCAAACATCTGAGTAAGTGGGGAAAAGTTGAAGTGAGAGCAGACCCAAGATCCTAGCCAGCTTTCAGGTAACCATAGCTTGACCTGTTCAGTGCTGAGTGCTAGATGGAGAGAAAGTAGCTCATCTGGATTAAAGGACCAGAGGCAGTGTGGACCCAACAGTTCACAAAGGCATAAGAAACAAGAGGTGTGGCTGATGAAGCCCAATAGGTCCTAAAGCTTTTGCTGTTCAAGTCACCCCAGGACTTGCACTGGCTTGATATTCATCTCCTGCAGAATTGGAAGCTTTTTAACATGAGGGCCATGCCATACTCTTCTTCCCCGAGTTTTCCACGTAGTACATGCTGCGAACAATAAATGTTCATCTTCTATTTTACTTTCTTGCATATCTTTTTGTAAATCTGGTATAAATGTGACCTTCACTAAGACAGTAGCATTTTAAATTATTCTCAAGATTTCATATCAAGGATCTAATGGATTTTGGGTACTTTCTGTGGAGCAGGCTTTGATTTGATGAGAAAAGTAAGCTAATTTAACCCTGGGCTCCTAGGGGAGAAGTATTAGGTAGAAAGGGGAGGACACAGGTGGTTCCAAAAATTAAAAACAAATGATGCAAAGAAAGTGGAAGCTGATGATAGACCTTCCTAATTGTCCAAGTTCTTGCAAGTTTCCAATGACATTTTATTCTCAATCCAGCCAGTGATTCTTGTTTAGAAAGATGCTGTTAGCAGATAACGAGCTTTGCCAACATTTTTGCATCAACCTAGTAGCTCAAGTCCTCCTGTCAAAATAATTAGAATAAAGAAGAAATTGAGGGGAAATGAAATTAGCAAGTATTTTGGAGAAAAAGCAGTTTCTGAGCAGTGATGTGGATTCTGTGCCCTTCCCAGGGTTGGATGAACCACACATCATGGCCTGACAACTACCAATATAGAATGTTCCTCTTCAAATGGACTGGTGGGCATCAATGTGTTCTTCTCTCTAAGAGATCTGCCAAACTGTGATGAGTAAGTAAGGGTTAGTTGCTCAGTCACTCAGTTATGTCTGACTCTTTGCAGTCACATGGATTGTAGCCTGCCAGGCTCCTATGTCCATGGAGTTTTCCAGGCAAGAATATTGGAGTAGGTAGCCATTCCTTTCATCAGGGGATATTTTTGACCCAGGGATTGAACCTGGATCCTGCATTGCAGGGAGATTCTTTACCCTCTGAGCCACCAGGCACGCATGTATAATTGTTACTGAGTTTTGAAATAAACCTACTTGAAAGTCATGGTAGTTAAGAGAGGTCAGTTGATTCTTAGAGTCTGAAGTAAGCCATTTTTCTAATCTGTCCACACTTCAGGAGCCAAAGATCACCAGCCATCAACTAGCTATTAATACATGAGACCCAGTGAATTTCCATCTCAGACTCACTGAATCAGTATCACAGAACGGACCGGGGAATGTGCATTTTACCCGGTTGTCCAGGTGATTCTAGGGCACTACAGGGTTTAGAGAAAATTATTATAGAATCTAACCTGCCTTGAAACCTTCAGAGCTGTGGTTCTGCAACTTTGCTTCATACTATAATTGTCTGGGGAGCTTTTAAAGAGCCTGATGCCCAACCTACACTCCATACCAATTAAATGCGAATTTAAGAGGTGAGGGATCAAGGAGTCAGTATTTTTAGATCCTAGCAGGTGTTTCCAATGTGCAGCAAGCGTGAGAACCACTTTTCACTTGGAGTAAAATGTGCAAGGCTCAGGCTCCTTCCTGACTGCCCTTAGAGAAGCTCAGACTAGGAGAGTGATATCACAGCTCGGCATGGCAGGGGCAGCCCCAGGGATGGCTTCGCAGCAGCAAGTCTTGCTCTTGCCATTCAGGCTGGCAAAAGACCACCTTGCAGCAAATGTAAACTATTAATCTATGGAGAAGAATATTGTTGAAGCCTGGGGAATGCCTTGAAGTGTGGCAAACTCTGGGTCTGGAAGTCTGTGTCTACTGTTTGCTATCTAGAACAGTCCTGAGCAAGTATGTGATGGCTCTGAACTGCAACTTCTTAGCTGTAAGGAGGATATGATAGAACTTACCTTGCCACGTGGTTGCTATTTTATCCTACTAATGGAGTGGACATGTTCAAACATGCAAAGTGCTTTTGGTTGGAATTGAGTCTTCATTGACTAACATTTGTGATCTTCTTAATTGTTTCTCCATTATTAAACATTTTTACAACCCTTCATAAGGCCAGTTTTCCTGATAACAGTTGGTAAAAAATCTGCTTCCAATACAGGAGACCCTGGTTAAATTCCTGGGTCAGGAAGATCTGCTAGAGAAGGAATAGGCTATCCACTCCAGTATTCTTGGGCTTCCCTTGTGGCTCAGCTGGTAAAGAATCCGCCTGCAATGCAGGAGACCTGGATTCGATCCTTGGGTTGGGAAGATCCCCTGGAGAAGGGAAAGGCTGCCCACTCCAGTATTCTGGTCTGGAGAATTCCATGGACTTTATAGTCCATGAGGTCGCAAAGAGTCTGACATAACTGAGCGACTTCACTTCACATAAAGCCAGTGGTGCTCAGTATGTGTCTCCTTTGTCTTAGACTAATTTTGGATCACTCTGGCAGCCCACTCCAGTATTCTTGCCTGGAAAATCCCATGGACGGCGGAGCCTAGTAGGCCACCGTCCATGGAACCACAAAGAGTCGGACACGACTGAGCGCTGAGCGACTTCTCTCTCTCTGTGTCATAACTGGCTCACAGATCCCATGGTGTTGGTACTTTGATCATCACTGCTGACTAAGAGGGAAGACAAAGGAGGACCTTTGTTACTTACATATCTGATAAAGTCCAGATCCTTCTGGAAATCATTTGGAGTTCATGGGCAAATGAAGCAGGTCATAAAATACTAAGAACTCAAGAGTAAAAATAAACTGCAAAGTTGAAATAGAAGTGAAGGTCTCAGCTTTGTCTTTCTTAACAATGCCTCAACTGTTTGTCATGGTAACCATGGAACGGGAGTTGTTACTGCAAAAGGAGAGGACCGTGCATGGGAGAGGGGTATGAAGCGCAGCAAAGGGAGAGGGCATTCTGGGGACTTGTAGAAATGTGGACCCAAATCTGTTGGTGTGACCCCTTGGGTGGATCAGCAGGTGGCCCAGTCCAGTCAGCTTTGGGGAGGCATGCTAATCTCCCTTGTCTTATCTTTGATGCAGAACCCCAAAGGCTTTGGGGTCTCAAAACGTGGGCCTTGGTGTTCGTGTGTGTAAAAACGTCTATCCTGGTACCTTACTGACAGAAAGCATTCTGTCTATGTGAGCTAAATAGATATAATGCAAATGAAAAGTTAATTTATGTTGACTGTTGAGCCTATAAGCTCTCTGGATAAAAATACTGCTTAAAAACACATGTGAGAATGGAAAGTTTGCTTGATCAATAGAGAATTAGAGTAACTGCAGTCAAATCCTTTTTCAAGAATACCTACCAAATTGAGTGGACTCATTAGAAAACACCCTGATGCTGGGAAATATTGAAAGCAGGAGGAGAAGGGGATGACAGAGGATGAGACGGTTGGATGACATCACCAACTCAACAGACATGAGTTTGAGCCAGCTCCGGAAGATGGGGAAGGACAGGGAAGCCTGTTGTGCTGCAGTCCATGGGGTCACAAAAAGACAAGTGAACAACTAAACACCAACAGTCGAACAGACTGATGCATTGTGAAGGGTGTCTGATCAGCTGGTACTCAGTGAGCTTGCTTTAAGTCTCGTATGTGTGTGTGTGTGTGTGTGTGTGTGTGTGTGTGTTAGTTGATCAGTCATGTATTCGATCCTTGGGTTGGGAAGATCCCCTGGAGAAGGGAAAGGCTGCCCACTCCAGTATTCTGGTCTGGAGAATTCCATGGACTTTATAGTCCATGAGGTCGCAAAGAGTCTGACATAACTGAGCGACTTCACTTCACATAAAGCCAGTGGTGCTCAGTATGTGTCTCCTTTGTCTTAGACTAATTTTGGATCACTCTGGCAGCCCACTCCAGTATTCTTGCCTGGAAAATCCCATGGACGGCGGAGCCTAGTAGGCCACCGTCCATGGAACCACAAAGAGTCGGACACGACTGAGCGCTGAGCGACTTCTCTCTCTCTGTGTCATAACTGGCTCACAGATCCCATGGTGTTGGTACTTTGATCATCACTGCTGACTAAGAGGGAAGACAAAGGAGGACCTTTGTTACTTACATATCTGATAAAGTCCAGATCCTTCTGGAAATCATTTGGAGTTCATGGGCAAATGAAGCAGGTCATAAAATACTAAGAACTCAAGAGTAAAAATAAACTGCAAAGTTGAAATAGAAGTGAAGGTCTCAGCTTTGTCTTTCTTAACAATGCCTCAACTGTTTGTCATGGTAACCATGGAACGGGAGTTGTTACTGCAAAAGGAGAGGACCGTGCATGGGAGAGGGGTATGAAGCGCAGCAAAGGGAGAGGGCATTCTGGGGACTTGTAGAAATGTGGACCCAAATCTGTTGGTGTGACCCCTTGGGTGGATCAGCAGGTGGCCCAGTCCAGTCAGCTTTGGGGAGGCATGCTAATCTCCCTTGTCTTATCTTTGATGCAGAACCCCAAAGGCTTTGGGGTCTCAAAACGTGGGCCTTGGTGTTCGTGTGTGTAAAAACGTCTATCCTGGTACCTTACTGACAGAAAGCATTCTGTCTATGTGAGCTAAATAGATATAATGCAAATGAAAAGTTAATTTATGTTGACTGTTGAGCCTATAAGCTCTCTGGATAAAAATACTGCTTAAAAACACATGTGAGAATGGAAAGTTTGCTTGATCAATAGAGAATTAGAGTAACTGCAGTCAAATCCTTTTTCAAGAATACCTACCAAATTGAGTGGACTCATTAGAAAACACCCTGATGCTGGGAAATATTGAAAGCAGGAGGAGAAGGGGATGACAGAGGATGAGACGGTTGGATGACATCACCAACTCAACAGACATGAGTTTGAGCCAGCTCCGGAAGATGGGGAAGGACAGGGAAGCCTGTTGTGCTGCAGTCCATGGGGTCACAAAAAGACAAGTGAACAACTAAACACCAACAGTCGAACAGACTGATGCATTGTGAAGGGTGTCTGATCAGCTGGTACTCAGTGAGCTTGCTTTAAGTCTCGTATGTGTGTGTGTGTGTGTGTGTGTGTGTGTGTGTGTTAGTTGATCAGTCATGTCTGACTCTTTGAGGCCCCACGGACTGTAGCCCGTGAGGCTCCTCTGTCCATGGGATTCTCCAGGCAAGAATACTGGAGTGGGGTTGCCACCCTTCTCCAAGTGATCTTCCTAACTGCATGCAGGTGGATTCTTTGCCACTGAGCCATCAGGGAAGCCCTTAAGTCTCCTAGATAACTACAAACACCGGGTGAACGTTTGCAGAGACTGAGATGAAAGTTGATTTTTTTTTTAATTGGCAAAGAGTTAAAATTCTAGGTCTCAAGGAGACTAGAGACTGTCAAAGGGCTATTTCACCTCCAAGTGAAATTTTTCACAGTCCGCCTACCCAAATGACTGACACTCTTCATGACCCCAGGGCCTATCCCGAACATACTCTGCTCTTACCTTCTGTGATAATACACACCTGCCTTTTGATAAAACCAGAAAGACAGTTTCACCATTTATGCCCAAATTCTACCTTTGTCACTAAAACATTCATTTCTGGAAAATATTTACTGGCATTTGAAGAAGTCCTGACTCTAAAGCTTATCATTATAGTAACATCTTAAAAATATAATTTATTTATTTATTTTTGGCTGGGCTGGGTCTTCATTGCTGCGAGCGGGCTTTCTCTAGTTGCAGCGAGGGGCTACTCTCTAGCTGCAATGCACAGGCTTCTCCTTGCAGTGCCTTCTCTTGCTGTGAAGCAAGGGCTCTATGCACGCAGGCTCAGTGGCTGGGGTGCACCAGCCTCGCGTTCCAAGGCACGAGGAACCTTCCCAGACCAGGGACTGAACCAGTGTCCTCTGTGTTGGCAGGTGGACTTCCATCCCCTGCACCACCAGAGAAGTCCCTAAAGTAATATTTTTATCTCAGACTTCTCAACTCTAAAATGAAGTAATAACACCTAACTTATGTCCTTAAGGGCTGTTGTGATAAACAATATTTAAGAGATTGAAGAAATGTCTACACAGATACTTTAAAGGCAGAGACCTCTTATCACTGGGAGTTTGATGACAATGGTTTTATTTCAGAACGATTTTGCAGTTAGTTGTTGGTTAGAAGATATTTGGAATGAGCCCTGTTTTCGTTTCTAGTTGCACTTGTGGCTGGTGGCTGACATTTACAAGATGACTGTGACAGGGTGCAGCTTTGGCTGGGGACACAGCTCTGCTCCAGCCTCGGCTTAAGTGGCTCATATGGTGATTGATCTCCTGACCTTGGATTCATTAACTCCATCCTCTGGTGAGAGGGACAAGCCAGTATAAGGCACTCTTTGTTAGCACACTTCTGTCTGTATTTCTGGGGGTCAGAGACACTGGGGCCCTACTTGTGTGTGTAATCTGAAGTATATTCCCTTGGCTAGACAGTTCCAGGGATATGCAAAATTCACTGAAATAAAGTGACAGCATGGTAGAAAAATGTAGAAAGCATTATAAGACTTTGTAATTGATAAGAGAAGGTAATAAAAATGCGAACTATGATACTTCAAAACGCTCAGTGAAGCACAACTGTGATTCCACATCTAATCCCATAACAAAATAGTGGGATTACTCCCATCTCAGGGGCCATGGTGGCTTCTATTGAAATGAATATCTCTCTCTGTCTCTCTTGTTTGCTCGCTATTATTCATCAAGATCAAATTTTACAAAAGTTCTTAGTTTAATTTGGCAGCATAATCCTACTTCTGTTTGAAAACAAGAAAGCTACGTTGAAGGGATTTTGGGGGGTTTTGTTTGTTTTTTTGAAGGTGGGCTTCTGTTTTTATAAAAACGTAAGATTCTTTTTAACAAACGAGTAGGCAGCACCCGAGAGACACAAATGTGAAATCACAAAATCATTCCTGCATTTTTTTTTTCCAAACTGCCTCCGGTGTCACTTTTCTGGGGGTGGAGGGGCGGGTGTGGGCTGGGGGCTGGAAGGGTAACCTGATCTCCACACACATCTGGGCACTCACTTCAGGCCCACAATAGGGCAAAGAACGCTTTTCAAAAGATGTGGTTGGAAGAGCCAGGGAAAGGAAGATCCCCTTGGCTGCTGGTAGATTTTTATACTGGATGGACTTTTCTGAATAGCAATTGCCATCCTCGGCTTCCTTCCCCACCAGGCGATCCTGAGAAGGCGTCCTTCGTCCAGGGTGCCCTCCAGCCCTTCTCAGCCCCTGTCTTCCTTGCAGCTTCTTCTGGACCTCAGGCTGTCTGATCCAAAGGCCTCACCCCTCCTTTGCTTTGGAGACCGGGTCCTCAGCACTTTGCTTCTCCAAGTTCCTGTGGTGAGGAACCAGAGCTGGGTATGCTTTGTTGTTTTTTTTTTTTTCCTTTTATTCCCAATATGTGTGGACAAATATTGTTGTAAAATTCAATCTAAATAAAATAAATTGAAAATTAAGATTAAATACAGTGAAAAAGCACAAGCACTATCATCATCTTCGCCATTGTTATCATTAGATTTAAGAGACAAATGAATCTATAGATTCTGTTTCCTTACTTGCTACACTAAAGAAACCGCGTCTGCAGATGTGGTCCCTGCCCTGGCCGCGAGTGCTGCGGGGGAAGGCCAGCACGGCCTCCCACAGTTTAGGGCACCTCTTCCTTCCTGGCAGCCTGTAGACTGTAAGGGGTTTGCTCAGCAGAGGAAGGGAGACAGACGAGGTGGTAGAGAGCATAGGGACAGATCAGACTGAGTGGGGTTCAAAGACCGTGCCATCGCCGGGGAGGAAGGGTTCTGGAGGAGGTTGCCACGGGTCCGGGAGCAGCACGTGGAGGCACACTGTGAAAGCGCCATACGTCAGGGTGACATTGCCTTTGCTCTGCCCTGGGAAGCATTGGTGAGGTCAAACTTTGTTTTTCTGATGGAATTGATTCTGTGCTATTACAGCAAGTACAGAAAAGCACAGATAAGAACCTCTTACAAGAACACTGTCAAGAGACATAAAATACTTGGAGAATTTTCCTTTAGAGCATTTATTCCATGATGCCTTCAAAGAATTAACATCTTATATAACATCTTATGTATTATTTTTCAGCTTCTTCACTAAAAAATATAAATTAATCAAATCTTTTTATTATTGCTTTGTCTTAATGGCCATATTTTTAATAGTTAATTACTGTTACATTCATCTGTGAATTATGAATCACTTAACCATTACATCATTTTTGTGATGTTTAGATGACTTCTGATTTATTTGCCAATATAAAGAGCAATGAAATGAATGCTTTTGTGTTTATACATTTTTATACAGTGTATGTGTTTATTGGTTATTTGTATTTCTCCTTTTGTTAATTATCTATTTACGTATTTCTATTTTCACTTACCCACCAGAAAATCAGCACTTTCCATATTGATGTGTATAAATTCCTTGTGAATATACCATAGGTAACAAAAGAGTCTAAAATGCAGTACTTGCATGCAATCTCAAAAACGACAGAATGATCTCTGTTTGTTTCCAAGGCAAACCATTCAATATCACAATAATCCAAGTCTATGCCTTGACCAGTAATGCTGAAGAAGCTGAATTTGAATGGTTCTATGAAGACCTACAAGACCTTCTAGAACAAACACCAAAAAAAGATGTCCTTTTCATTATAGGGGACTGGAATGCAAAAGCAGGAAGTCAAGAAATACCTGGAGTAACAGGCAACTTTGGCCTTGGAGTATAGAATGAAGCAGGCAAAGGCCAACAGAGTCTTGCCAAGAGAACGCACTGGTCATAGCAAACACCCTCTCCCAACAACACAAGAGAAGACGCTACACATGGACATCACCAGATGGTCAATACTGAAATCAGACTGATTATATTCTTTGGAGCCAAAGATGGAGAAGCTCTATACAGTCAACAAAAACAAGACTGGGAGCTGACTGTGGCTCAGACCATGAACTCCTTATTGCACAATTCAGACTTAAATAGAAGAAAGTGGGGAAAACCACTAGACCATTCAGGTATGACCTAAATCAAATCCCTTATAATTATACAGTGGAAGTGACAAATAAATTCAAGGGATTAGATCTGATAGACAGAGTGCCTGAAGAACTATGGATGGAGGTAAGTGACATTGTACATGAGGCAGTGATCAAGACCATCCCCAAGGAAAAGAAATGCAAAAAGGCAAAACGGTTGCCTGAGGGGGCCTTACAAATAGCTGAGAAGAGAGGAAAAGTGAAAGGCAAAGGAGAAAAGGAAAGACATACCAATTTGAATGCAGAGTTCCAAAGAATAGCGAGGAGAGATAAGAAAGCCTTCCTCAGTGATCATTGCAAAGAAATAGAGAAAAGCAATAGAGTGTGAAAGACTAGAGATCCCTTCAACAAAATTAGAGATACCAAGGGAACATTTCATGCAAAGATAGGCACAATAAAGGACAGAAATGGTATGGACTTGGACCTAACAGAAGCAATAGATATTAAGAAGAGGTGGCAAGAATACATAGAAGAACTATACAAAAAAGATCTTCATGACACAGATAATCATGATGGTGTGATCACTCACCTAGAGCCAGACATCCTGGAGTGCAAAGTTGAATGGGCCTTAGGAAGCATCACTACAGACAAAGCTAGTGGAGGTGATGGAATTCCAGTTGAGCTATTTCAATTCCTAAAAGATGATGCTGTGAAAGTGCTGCACTCAACATGCTGGCAAGTTTGGAAAACTCAGCAGTGGCCAGAGGACTGGAAAATGTCAGTTTTCATTCCAATCCCAAAGAAAGGCAATGCCAAAGAATGTTCAAACTACTGTACAATTGCACTCATTTCACAAGCTAGCAATGTAACACACAAAATTCTCCAAGCCAGACTTCAACAATACATGAACCGTGAACTTTCAGATGTTCAAGCTGGATTTAAAAAAGGCAGAGGAACCAGAGATCAAATTGCCAACATCTGTTGGATCATTGAAAAAGCAAGAGAATCACAGAAAAACACCGACTTCTGCTTTATTGACTATGCCAAAGATTTTGACTGTGTAGCTTCCCACAAACTGTGGAAAATTCTTCAAGAGATGGAAATACCAGACCACGTGACCTGCCTCTTGAGAAATCTGTATGCAGGTCAGAAAGTAACAGTTAGGACTGAACATGGAAAAACAGACTGGTTCCAAACAGGGAAAGGAGTATATTAAGGCTGTATATTGTCACCCTGCTTATTTATCTTATATGCAGAGTATATCATGAGAAATGCTGGGCAGGAAGAAGCACAAACTGGAATCAAAATTGCCAGGAAAAATATCAATAAGCTCAGATATGCAGATGACACTACCCTTATGGAAGAAAGTGAAGAACTAAAGAGCTTCTTGATGAACGTGAAAGAGGGGAGTGAAAAAGTTGGCTTAAAACTCAACATTCAGAAAAGTAAGATCATGGCATCTGGTCTCATCACTTCATGGCAAATAGATGGGGAAACAGTGGAAACAGTGACAGACGTTATTTGTTTGGGCTCCAAAATCACTGAAGATGGTGATTTCAGCCATGAAATTAAGACACTTGCTTCTTGGAAGGAAAGTTATGACCAACCTAGACAGCATATTAAATAGCAGAGACATTACTTTTCTAACAAAGGTCTGTCTAGTCAAAGCTCTGGTTTTTCTAGTATTCATGTGTGGATGTGCGAGTTGGACTGTAAGGAAAGCTGAGGGCTAAAGAATTGACTCTTTTGAACTATGGTGTTGGAGAAGACTCTTGAGAGTCCCTTGGACTGCAAGGAGATCCAACCATTCCATCCTAAAAGGAAATCAGTCCTGGATATTCATTGGAAAGACTGATGCTGAAGTTGAAACTCCAATACTTTGGCCACCTGATGTGAAGAACTGACTCATTGGAAAAGACCCTGATGTTGGGAAAGATTGAAGGCAGGAGGAGGACGACAGAGGATGAGATGGTTGGATGGCATCACCAACTCAATGGACATGAGTTTGGGTAAACTCTGGGGGTTGGTGATGGACAGGGAGGCCTGGAATGCTACTGTCCATGGGGTCACAGAGTCAGACACGACTGAGCGACTGAACTGAAACCCATTGTGGGGAACATCAAACTAAATGGCTTACAAATTTCCTTCCTTCTCTGTGGTTCTGTGATATTGAGGTATTTAATACATCATCAAGCTTTTGCCAGCCTTCAACATATATTTATTTACTAAATCAGGTTATAGCCTCTCATACCTGAAATTCAATTAAAGAACCTTACTACTAAAGGCTGTTAAACAAGGTTCTATATCAACAACAGAGAGTGAAATAGAAGAGCAAGGTCAGTTTATATCTCGACATAAATTGAAATGTCAAATTTGTTGGCTGGGTTGGCTAGTTAAATACTTAAGCTCCAAGGGAATAGATCCATTAGAAATTGGAAGGAAAAGCCTAGTCACCTGAGACCTGTCACAAGGGGTGGAGGGTGAGGAGGTGGTTGGAGGGAGTTGGCACAAGAGACCCTCCAGGTGGGCAGAGAACCACAAGCCCCTGCAGGGCACGCTGAAAGGCAGAAGGAGGAACAGGGCAGGAGGGACAGCTGACTTCCAGCCTCCTCGACAGTTTTGCTTGGGGTCGGCTTTGTGCGTGTGTAAATCATTCAGATAATTGCTGTAATTCTGTGCTTAGTTTGGCTGCTAAGACCCTTGGTTCATAAATATTCATAAGGTCTATCCACACTCCACTATTACTTAGATTTTCCTAGACAGCTTTCCTGCTGAGGGTGCCAGCACATTTGTACTGTGGATGCGGACGGTGATCACTTCTTGTCTGGGTGGAAATTTCCCTGTGCTCACTCATCCAGGTGATGGTAAGAAAAGGGATGCTTGTATAATCTGGCCCTGCTTCACAGTAGCTTTTGATCTAATACACTGATTCTTTAATTCATTGTTTACTGAGTTATGTGCCAGGCACCTTGCTGGGTGCTGGGGTTCAAGCCCAGAAGAAAGGTGAGTACCAACCTCAAAATGGGTGCATGTCCTGACCGCCAGGATAGACTTCTTAAGAAACCATCACAGAATAATGATAGTTGCTATTGACTCTGAATGTTCATTGGGAAGACTAATGCTGATGCTGAAGCTCCAATACTTTGGCCACCTGAAGCAAAGAGCCAACTCATTGGAAAAGACCCTGATGCTGGGGAAGATTGAGGGCAAGAGAAGGGGGAAATAGAAGATGAGATGGTTGGATGGCATCATTGTCTCAATGGACATGAGTTTGAGCAAACTCCAGGAGACAGTGAAGGACAGAGAAGCCTGGCATGCTGTGATTCATGGAGTTGCAAAGAGTCAGACAGACACTGACTCAGCCACTGAACAACACAAAAGACACTGAGCTCAGAGTGCCCTGGATAGAGCAAATACACAAAGTCACAACTGCGAGGGAGCGAAGTCAAAATGAAGAAGGAATTGCTTCTCACAGGATTCAAATACCTGAACTGAGTCTTAAAATGACATCACATAACCAGTATATGCTCATTGCAGAAAACAAATGTAATAAGGTGAGAAAAAGTCACTTGAAAATTTTTACCTAATTTGTTGTATGTACTTGAAGATTTTTCTCTGTATTTTATTTTTATTGAAACATAGTTGATTTACAATATTGTGTTTTTTTTTTCAGATATATAGTACAGTGATTCAGTTATATATATACATATATATATATC
>SJYT01053331.1:744529-858279 GCA_006410635.1 Cephalophus harveyi
TTTTTCAGATTCTTTTCCCTTATAGGTTATTTAAAAATATTGAGTATATTTCCCTATGCTATAGAGTATGTCCTTGTTGTTTATCTATTTTATTTATAGTAGTGTGTATATGTTAATCCCAAATTCCTTATTTATCCTGCACCCTGTATTTCATTTTAAGAATACAACAAATCATGAAATATATACAGTTTTATAATCTAGATTTTTTTCAGCTGAAGAAATATTTATACTAAATCTCAAAGAATGAGTTAGATCCCAGGTGAAGTGAAGTGAAGTCACTCAGTCGTGTCCAAGTCTTTGCAACCCCATGGACTGTAGCCTACCAGGCTCCTCTGTCCATAGGATTTTCCAGGCAATAGTACTGGAGTAGATTGCCATTTCCTTCCCCAGGGGATCTTCCCGACCCAGGGATCAAACCCAGGTCTCCCGCATTGTAGACAGACGCTTTACCATCTGAGCCACGATCCCAGGTAGATGAGATCAAAGAAGGTGGTTTAAGCTGAGAAAGCATCAGAGATTCCACAGAGGTGGGAGCCTCGTAGGGCTTGGGTCTGAATGAAGCCCTAGCTAAGGTCTCTAGCTAACAATGGTCTTAGAGGGGAGGTGGGATGGACAGTATGTGCTATGCATTCCTGTCTGGGGTTGGTGTTTCATCCTGAAGGCAAGGGAAGTCACTGAGGAGGGGTAAACAGAAAAACAACAATTTGGAAAATCACTTGAAGGATGGCTGGAAGCAGAGACAGCAGTGGAAGGCTTTCAACTGAGTCTATGGCAGGGACTATAGAACCTGGCCACAACCAGGCTGGAATGGAGCCAGTCTTACACAGAGACCAAGTGTGTGTTCATTTTATGGTCCTGGCATGTGGATTTTCTAAGTATGGCTTCTCCACCTTTGTCAACTGATGAAAACTTAAAAGTCTTAGCACCTCACAAAACAGCACAGAGATTCATTTCATTTTGTGCTTGAATTCTAGGACTAGAAGGCAAATCAATTAAAAATTGCTTATCCATCCAAGCCACAACTCCAATTATTCTTAAAGGACCATCTTGACCACGGGACTTCATTTTTGTTGGGGCACAGTGATCTTTTACATTGCTCGAAGAATTGCATTCCATTAAAAGTATGTTTAAAGTAACCTAGCAAATCATGTAGTTACAGCAGAATCGGTTGCTAGAGACAATTTATAAATCAGTATATGAGAATGTACTTTTCAGTTCAGTTCAGTTCAGTTGCTCAGTCATGTCTGACTCTTTGCAACCCCATGGACCACAGCATACCAGGCCTCCCTGTCCATCACCAACTCCCAGAGTATATTCAAACTCATCTCCACTGAGTTGGTGATGCCATCCAACCATCTCATCCTCTGTCGTCCCCTTCTCCTGCCTTCAATCTTTCCAAGCATCAGGGCCTTTTCCAATGAGTCAGCTCTTCACATCAGGTGGCCAAAGTATTGGAGTTTCAGCTTCAATATCAGTCCTTCCAATGAACACTCAGGACTGATCTCCTTTAGGATGGAATGGTTGGATCTGCTTGCAGTCCAAGGGACCCTCTAGAGTCTTCTCTAACACCACAGTTCAAAAGCATCAATTCTTCTGTGCTCAGCTTTCTTTATAGTCCAACTCTCACATCCATACATGACTACTGGAAAACCCATAGATTTGACTAGATGGACCTTTGTTGGCAAAGTAATGTATTTGCTTTTTAATATGCTGTCTAGGTTGGTCATGACTTTCCTTCCAATGAGTAAATGTCTTTTAATTTCATGGCTGCAATCACCATCTGCAGTGATCTTCGAGCCCCTCAAAATAAAGTCAGCCACTGTTTCCCATGTTTCCCCATTTATTTGCCATGAAGAGATGGGACCAGATGCCATGATCTTAGCTTTCTGAATTTTGAGCTTTAAGCCAATGTTTGCACTCTCCACTTTCACTTTCATCAAGAGGCTCTTTAGTTCTTCTTCGCTTTCTGCCATAAAGGTGGTGTCATCTGCATATCTGAAGTTATTGGTATTTCTCCTGGCAATCTTGATTCCAGCTTGTGCTTCTTCCAGCCCAGTGTTTCTCGTTATGTACTCTGCATATAAGTTAAATAAGTAGAGTGACAATATACAGCCTTTTCCTATATACTCCTTTTCCTATCTGGAACCAGTCTGTTGTTCCATGTCCAGTTCTAACTGTTACTTCCTGACCTGCATACAGGTTTCTCAAGAGGCAGGTCAGGTGGTCTGGTATTCCTAGCTTTTTCAGAATTTCCCACAGTTTATTGTGATCCACATCAAAGGCTTTGGCATACTCAATAAAGTAGAATGGATGTTTTTCTAGAATTTTCTTTCTTTTTCGATGATCCAACGGATGTTGGCAATTTGATATCTGGTTACTTTGCCTTTTCTAAAACCAGCTTGAACATCTGAAAGTTCACAGTTCATGTACTGCTGAAGGTTGGCTTGGAGAATTTTGAGCACTACTTTACTAGCATGTGAGATGAGTGTAATTGTGCGGTAGTTTGAACATTTTTTGGCATTGCCTTTCTTTGGGATTGGAATGAAAACTGACCTTTTCCAGTCCTGTGGCCACTTTGCATTACAATAAACTTGTATAGAAAAACATAGCACTCTTGGGATTAACTCTGGGATCTGAGTTGTTGTAAGGGAGAGCTCAGATCATTTCTGCATTATTTATACACTCTGCTGCTGCTGCTGCTGCTGCTAAGTCGCTTCAGTCGTGTCCGACTCTGTGCGACCCCATAGACAGGAGCCCAACAGGCTCCCCTGTCCCTGGGATTCTCCAGGCAAGAACACTGGAGTGGGTTGCCATTTCCTTCTCCATTGTGTGAAAGCAAAAAGTGAAAGTGAAGTCGCTCAGTCGCATCCGACTTCTAGCGACCCCATGGACTGCAGCCTACCAGGCTCCTCCATCCATGGGATTTTCTAGGCAAGAGTACTGGAGTGGCTTGCTATTGCCTTCTCCGATTTATACACTCTAGTATTTGATAAAGAATATGTTTAAGTTTGTAATGAAATAATATATTCAAATCTTCTTTTTCTTTTTAACCAGAAAAGATGCATTTTGATTTGAAAGAAATGAAGAAAGTAAAATATATGGGATATCATATCTGATTGGATATGGCAGGGAGATACAGGGCAGGAGCATGTGGTGATTGGTTTCTTTTCCCATGGTGGCACCATTCATGGTAGGGAATATGGACAGAGGACAAAGAAAGCAATTTGAACACACAACACACTTGAAATGTCTTAAGACACTTGAGTTCAAGACACTAAGACATTATAGAATCTCTTCATTTGGATTCCAGAGGAAAAACTATGCTGAGAATTTTAAGTTAAAAATAATCTGACCATAGATAGTCATTGTCATCCTGGGGAGGGAAACCATCGTTCAAAGAATAAGAAGTAGAAAGAAGAGCTGACCTAGAATTGAGCCTTTGGGGACACTGAGATTTAATGGGAAAATAAATCAATTTACTGGCCAAAAGGAAAAAAGAAAGCTCAGAGCAAGGGATCACAATTTAGATGAGGGAGTGCTTCTGGAAGGATGGATAATTCCTTAAGTTGAATCTTGGGATGTGCCCTCCTCTGGGGAAGGCAGCATTCACCTTCTTGTACAGGAGCTGAGTAGACATATAAATGCAGACCCTACTTTTAGAGAGAAACAACTGGAGAGGCTGAAAGCTCGAGCCCCACTTGCAAAGAGAGCAGGAGAGTCGGTCCAGAGTCTCTAAGTAGTTTTTGTCTTGGTCTGGGTTTGGGTTACACACACACATGCACACAGTACTTTGGATGAAAATGTAAAAGATGCTTCTTTAAAACTGTTGAAAGTATCTAGATACAATTCCAGGCTCTGCAAACATCTTCAGGTCAGACTGTGACACAGAAACAGAGAGCCAGCCTCTCATTTGACCTCAGATCATCTTCTAGCTCTTCCACCTTAGCCAAGTCAGCCTGGCAGTGGAGATCCTCAGTGAAAGGAAAACTTGTTCTCTGTGAAGCACAGTTATCAAACAGGAGTGGCAATTCCCAACGCAAATTGCTCGAGTTCCCACAAGACTGGGTCATGTCCATGTGCAACAAAGGAATAAAGAAGAAATTGCAGTGATCAACACATAGAACCCAATGGACAAACCAGAGCAGAAGAGTTGGGGAATTGTTACATGCCATTTAAGTATAAAAGGAACACAAACATGAGAGATACCCCTCACCTAGAAAAAAATAGGTCAAGAGTGCTATGGACTTGTTGTACTCCTGCATAAAAATTTTGGGAAAATGGTAGATGAAACTAAAAGGTTTAATTATTTTTGAACAAAATTTTTAATTATTATTATTATTTAATTATTATTTAATTATTTTTGAACAAAATCTACTCATAAAGATGATCACACAGTCCAAGACAATGCACCATTCATTTGTAACATTTATTAACACACCTGCCATTCTTTCTAAAAAAAGATAGATGGTATATGAAAGACCTTAAGACTCCAAATTTTTGCTAAACAGATAAACAACTACAACAGCTCATGAAAGCTTAATGCTATAAATTAATAGCATTAACTATAAACCTGGAGTTCATGCTATAAATCAAGGTTGTCAAACTTGAGCCTGTAAGTCAAGTTGACCCATTATCTCATTTTTAAAATTTAATTTTTTAATTATTATTATTATTTTTTACTTTACAATATTGTATTGGTTTTGCCATACATCAACATGAATCTGCCATGGGTATACACGTGTTCCCAATCCTGAAGCCCCCTCCCACCTCCCTCCCCATACCATCCCTCTGGGTCATCCCAGTGCACCAGCCCCAAGCATCCTGTATCCTGCATCGAACCTAGATGGGCCATTATCTCTTTTTATAAATAAAGTTCTATTGAGATAAAGACACCCTTATTAGTTTATGTAGTGTCTATGACTGCTTTCAAGCTACAAAATTGAATAGTTGTGATATTGACTATCTAGTCTCAGAGCCTTAAAAAATTCACTCTCTGGCCCTTGATGGATTTCTCTATTGTAACGATAAAAATCATCTCCCTTTAATTTGCTTGATAGTTGTTTTAACAAATTAGCAGACACACCTTGGTAGAAAGACCAGGTTCACCACCTATATTCCAGAAGCAGCTGCCTCCCCAGACTTTGCATATACTGAATTTCACACTCACACCATATTTATGGCACACATTTTGCCTGTGTGTTGAGAAATGTATTCTAGTTTACACTGCACACCACCCCCATTCGGCACGCTGACAAAGCACGAATATCCACCCACTTATTCCCATTACAGCCAAGGTGAATGCCGATGTCTCTTTGGGAAACCTCTTAGTACAATACAACTGCCCCAGTCCTTAATCGATTTCATGCAGTGAGCTTTTCCAAGGCCCATTTCCCTCACAGTGAATGGACTTCCCCACTGGGCATCGAATTTCACAGAATGACCATATGAGAGAAGTGAGTCGGTTGAAAAAAAAAAGTGCTTGTTAAAAATGCAGATTTCTGGGACCCACCCCAGACCTGTTAAAACTTTTAGAGGGAATCAGAAAATCTGACTGGGGGCCCCCAAGCTTCATGATTCTGATATAGACCTCTAATCCATATTTTGAAAAAACACTGATCCCTAGAATTGTTTTCAGCCATAATGCTTTGCAACTCTTTGAACGCTTGACTTGCTTTACATTTTATTTCTCAAATCATTCTGTATGCTTCTATTTCCTTCTCTTTCAAAGCTGGAGAATATTCAAGCCATGTGAGATTCAGTATTGAAAAGATTTATACCAGTTGAAATTTGTGTTATTATATTTGTTTCATGCATTTAATTCCTGTTGAGACTTTAAGTACTGGCAGCTGGACCCCTATTCCAGGTGCTATGCCTCACAAATTGTTGACATCTTTTCTCTCTGTTAGATACCAGAGCCCAGCTGTACCAGAAGTAACAAACCTACCACCTACGTTACTCTCTCATTTGCCTGGGTGACCACCACTGAAGATATGAAAGCACAAATTTGGAGGTGGGGGGTGGTTGCTATCCTAGGCTGCATGCAAGCCGTCTTTGCAGCTTGCCTAACTGAAGTGTACGAATAGCAGTTTCTTCTAGATTAAACAGATTTAGGTTTTGAGAATTATTTCCTGGCAGAGAAAGGAGGCAACACAAAAGCTTAATGATTCATAAAAAAATTCTGCCGGGAAAGCATTGGGGTTTTATATAAGCATGGATACCCAACTCCCATATAGTTTTGCTAACAGGGTATTTAAAGCCCACCTCAATGACTACTTATCCCAGAAAATGTTCTATAATATCTGTCCTACCTACTTAATTGTCAAAAATTAAAATTCCATTGCTTTAGTACCTCTAACATTAATGTAGCCAATATTGATTAACTGTACTTTAGTATCAGAGTCAGCAGAGAGAGCTTTCAGAAATTAAGATATAATCCTTGCTTTCCAGGAGCTTATGGGTACAAGCAAGCACTTAAAGAGTGAAGAACTGATTATACTGTGTTCAGAGGATAGGAACATATATTTCAGTCTTCCTACAGGATTGAAAACCAGAGGTGAGGAAGCACTTGTGTCTTGGTATTTTTTGTCTCTACCATATCGCTTGTCATCTTCCTCAGTCAAGAACATGTGCACAGCGCACAGTCTTGAGTGGATTCTAATTTATCTTTTCCTTTTAATGGATCAGAGTCATAACATCTAAGTTATCCTGTTAGAAAATTATCTGTTTGGGGTAAGTCTTGTTCATGATATTCAGGGTTGGAAAGTGTGATTTGCCACCTTGGAACTAAGACTCAGCTCCAGGTAAAGAAAGAGAGGAATTTTGGCTAGTTCCCTCCATTACAGAGATGTTCTCAGCTGTCATACTACCCATGAGGAACACTTATATCCTGGAATGTTCTACTCTCCTGGGTGTTTCCTTCTCTCTCTAATTTCCCCTGCAATAATCACTTATTCTTTGACTAGATTTTCCAAAACTCTCGGTGAATAAGGGAATTTAACAGATTGATGATAGGAAAATCTAATGAAAAGTGTATGGTTTTCTCATATTACAGATTTGTATTTTGACAGGAACTTTAGGAAACAAAAGGTCTTTAGCAAACAAACAAAATAAATAAAATTAAGAGGACAAATTTTTGAAAAATAAGAAAGGCTTTTTTAGAAGTTATGTTTTTAATGCCCATGTTTACACCAATCTGCTTGTTTTTACTTGGGATTGGAGTCCTTTCAAATCTGGTTTTAAATGTAAAAGTCAGAATCTTTAAGATTATCTTTTAAAAATTCCCATAGCTTTTTAATCCTGAGGACCTTACTTATCCACTGTATACTGTCATATCCTCTAATTTAAAAAGGGTAGTCTTGAAAGAGTCTGAATCTAACTTTTATAAATTAGATCTTTTTTTTTTCACATTCTGTTGTGTTTTATAGTAAGATTTCTCAAAAATGAATTTTGTTTCAAATACTCAATTTTTAAAATGTACTAAATATCACACATTACAAGATTTATGCAAACAAAAATATACAGTAAAATTATACTATGTAGTAGATCCAGTAAAAGGTATTTATTCTTCCTTCTTTTACATCCTTATGTGATGCTATGGCGTGCATTCAAGTTTAGGACTGGAAAAGCCTTACTGATGGCTTTCAGATGGCATCAAATTTTTATAAGTGAACAGCCCCATATTCTTAGACATGAGGAGGTTCCCCAAGGAAGTCCTGGGGTAGACTCTAGGTCTCCTGACTCGTAATCCAATTTTCCAGTTCCAGGAGGGCAAAAAAAATAAAGTACTCAGATCAGGACTGAGCAAGTAGATGGCACAGGACAAAGTGTAAAGGTCAGTGTGGGGAATGGACTCCGAGATGCCAGATGTGAGCTGGCATCTATTAGCTTCATCACTTTAGTTAGTGACTGACCCCCTCCATCTCAATTTCTTTCTCTGCAAAGGTAGAGAATACGTGCACAGCTGCTCTGGACACCACTGCAGTGTTGTGCAGGTGAGAACCAACCCTATCGCAACCCTTATTATTCTATGTATACCGTTTTAATTAGTAGCTGCTGGACCCAGTGGATATGGTTGTGCATCCTCTCTAAGCAGGCGAAGCTCTCAGCAGACATCAATCCCAGCCATGTTCACACATCCTCTTTGGGAGTAATGCTGGCAAGAGATTATCAATCTTATTTTACAGATGGAGAAACCAGAGCTGCGCCTTTCCTCCTGACTGTGCTGACTCAGCGGCTTGTTAATGCCTGAATCAATGCCTCCCACTTTAAATCACTGACGGAGAGCGAGCCTGTGAGCCCAAAACTGATCACGCCATTTCTTTAAACCACTGTGGAATTGTGTGTGCCTGGAAGTTCTGAAGACATGACGCTTAATTCAATATGCAGTGAGAAATTTATATTCTTCTCCGTGTGTGCATGCTCAGTTACTTTAATCATGTCTGACTCTGTGACCCCATGGACTGTAGCCCACCAGGCTCCTCTGTCCATGGGATTTTCTAGGCAAGGATACTGGAGTGGGTGGCCATGCCCTCCTCGAGGGGATCTTCCCAAGCCAGGGATTGAACCCAGGTCTCCAGCATGGCAGGTGGATTCTCTACTGCTGAGCCATAAGGGACACCCTTATATTCTTCTACCATATATCAAGTCTAAACTAATTTTTGGAGGAATGATACCTCGGATCCTGGTAAAGACACAGGACCCTGATTAAATAAAAATGCAATAGACTAGGGAATAAGGACAACATATTTTTTAAATAGTAAGGTGGTTCAGAGAGGAAGAGTATAATCAAGGGCAAGTTCGTCCTTACCCAGGTGCAGTCAAACCAAACGTTACATGGATGTAAATATATATAACCTTGCATTCATCAGAAAGCAAGAGGTTTATTTTACTGTCTTTGCTCTGGTCCTGGTGTGTCTACCTGGATTCTCTTCATGAACACCATGAGGCAGGCAGGGCAGAGCATCCTGCTCGTTTGATGAAAGAGAGAGTGGGGGAGCGGGGCTCTCAGGGGCTTTCTGCACGGCCGAGAGCCTCCTGAATGTCAGAGCAGGGCACTCTGCACTCCCGCCTCCCTGCTTTTGGTTTTCCCGTGGACTCTGCTGCTCAAACCCCAGTCTCCTCCCCAGTCAGGAATCAGAAGGGCTTCCGAGCATTCCTGACACCTCACCGCACTTTATAGGATGCTTCCATGGGACCCTTGCTGGTAGCCTCACGGGGCTCACGTGTCCATTGGATTTCCCACCCCAAGTGCTTGTAGCAAGTCAGAGTGATGGGGATGGTGTCTCATCTTTTCAAACTGCATTTGGAACACTTGGCCATCAAGATCTGAATGAATTGCAGAGGTTTCAGCTAGTCCCTGATTGGGCTGCTTTCTGCCTCATAAATCTTCAGCCTTGCCTTCAATAAAACCTCGGCGCTGCCCTCTAGAGGGGATGCCCAGATGAGCCATTCGAGGGGCTGAATAATCACAGGCTCATTAGTGCAGGTGGTCTCCCCCATCAGCCTATGAGAGGGCCACTGGGGTTGAATGTCTGTATGGCACAGCTGGTCTGGAATGAACCCGTGGCTTAATTTCAGTCGTCCTCATCTCTCCCATTTACACTGACCCCCGCTACCCAGATGGGAATGCCACCCCAAAGAGAACGTGAGCACAAACATTATCTGGATCCCAGCTATCGGTAATATTTCTATTAGATAGATGCCCTGTGTTCTATCTTCATTTCTGTTTATTTCCTTATTTTCCAAGGAATAATCAGTTTGAGACTCGTCAACACAATAAAACTCAAAGAGACAGCCAGAGGCAGATTCAATTCTGGGGAAATAGAGAAAAGACCGATTATCATGAAAACCCTCAATTTGCATTTTGCTCCGCTTGTAAGTCATAATACCAGGAAGCTAATGCAATCCCCTGAAAGAAGCTTTTTATATCTAATGACAAGGCTATGTGCCTCCAGGGTGGTGAGATTATATATTTTTCATCACTCATCTGAGATGGTCCCTCTTCTCTGCTCTGCACTCTCCTGGGGAGGGGAGAACTGTTTCCAGGGAAGCAGCCCAGAGATGCTGTCTGCCCGACAGAGAGGTCTCTGAGAGGTGGTTTCTGGTATTTCCTGGCAGGAGATGTGTCTGGCTAAGTCTCGAGGCTACAGGCTCAGGTGATGGAGAATGCCTGGGGAGTGCCCTAGCCTGGTGTCCCAGGCTGCAGGGGCAGCCGCCTCCCTGGAAGCTGGGATGCAGGGTTGCCTATTTAGCATGTGTGCTCCATACCTTTCCAGCCTGCTCTTTCATCATCTTGATATTAAAAATAGATTCTGAGGAGTGTGCCTGAAGTGGTGGGGGTTGTTCCACATTGCTCTCCCTGATACGAAGACCCTCACATCACCCCTGCATCCAGTTGCCCCAAACAGCCCAGCAAGCAAGCAGGGACAGTGCGGTTCTAGACTCAGGCAGACGACTAACAGCTGCATGGTTAATTGCGGCTTTCTCCCTCTTCCTCCTTCTCCCTCGAAAATCTCAGCTTTAGAAATCAAAGATAAGAAATTCTTTGGAGTAATTAGAGACTACTGAGCGCTTATGGTAATAATGAAGGGGAACATTCCGACTGATTTACAGCAGGAAAAGGCAGTGAGGGAAGCGATGCAGGTTGAAAAAAATAATAATTAAAATCAGCTTTGCCACTATCTTGACTGAGCTGCCAGTCAGCCTGAGAGAGAAAAGAAATGCTAATGAAATATTAATATGCTGCCTTGGATTTTATGTAACAGCCTTTGTTCCCAGGTACCATTCTCGCTCGTCAGTCAAAAGGGTTAGGGGTGAAGGATGCAGGAACCGTGGGGAAGGGGGGACCCCAGCACCTGGTTGCCGGAGGGTGCTTGGCCTCAGAAGAACTTGCTGGAGCCTCTGGACAGACAAGATGGCGCATCTTTCCTGGACACCAGGGGCTCAGCCTCACCAGCTGAGGCACCTTAGCGGGGGGCAAAGCCTCTTTCTTTTCTTATCCTTTTTCTCCCTAGCTGACAGACACGAGCTGTCAGGAATCATCATGACACAATCAGAGCGGGTTTTATAAGATCTGTAAGTGGTTTCCACGTCTGCAGATGCCAGCCACTCTCACCAGCTCAGGGAGGCTCTGTCTCACAGGTTGTCTTCAGAGGAGACGGAGCTGCACATGCTTTCTGGTTCATCTGATCAATCACTCAGGGCTGGGGTGCAAAATAGATGATGACATGGCTTGGAAAAGTTCTGGGTGTGTGCATGCTTGTGTGAGCTGTGTGTGCACATGTGCATGTGTGTGTGCCCTGTGAAAGCTGAGTGTGTGCACCTGTGTGTATGTGTGTGCTGTGTGAGCTTCACCTGTGTACATGTATGCTCATTTGTGTGTGCACTGAGAATTATTTGTGCAGTGTTTGAATTATATGTTTGAGTGCACATGTGTGCATACGTGTGAGCTGTGTGTATGAGCACATGTAGGGGTGGCATGTGTGACCTGTGTATATGTGTGTGCATGTGTGTGTGCACTGTGTGAGCTGAGTATGTGCACCTGTGTGCATGTGTGTGCCATGTGAGCTCTGTGTGTGCACGTTTGCCTGTATGCACACTGTGAATTGTGTGTGCAGTATTTGAGCTGTGTAATGAGTGCACGTGTGTGTGTACATGTGAGCTGTGTGTGAGGGCACATTTGTGTGTGTGCATGTGTGTCTGTTAGCTATATATACACGTGTATGTGTGTGCGCACTTATATGAGCTGAGTGTGTGAACCAGTGTTTCTGTGTGTCCTGTGAGCTCTATGTGTGTGTATGCGTGCATATTTGTCTATGTGTGCACTGTGAATTGTGTGTGCAGTATTTGAGCTGTGTGTGAGTGCATGTGTGTGAGTGAGGGCACAGGTGTCTGTGTGTACAGGTCACATGTTGAAAGGTTTCCAGGTAGCCAACATCATACTGTACATGGAATGGTTTGGGGATCTGGGTAAGTTCCCGAGAACTCCAGAGTAATCATCCCCATGAACACGGAAGAGACGGATCACGGCAGGAATGGAGACAGTGGCCCAGTCACCCACAGGAGCCACCAGCACAGCGCTCACACAGTGTCGTGCAGCTTCATCACGCAGAGCACCTTTTGCATGGATTCCGCCAAGGTCTGGAGTCTCAGGCTCGGTAGACTGATGGGGAGGCGGCGCGGGGCAGGTGACCAAGTAAGGAAAGCCAGGGCCAGGAAGGAGGCAGACAGAGGGAGCGAGGAGGCGGGCGAGGCTTACGCAGGAAGCAGGAAGACCTGGGTCGGTTGAGTCCTGACGCTGCCGTGCGCTCCCTGCGCGCCTCTAGGCCAGAAACATAAACCCTGTGACCTCATTTCCTGTAACTAAGAGATGAAAAAAGGCTGGGGTCTCCAAGGTCCTGCTTGGGTCTGTGATGTGAAGAGAAGGCATTAAGGAAGGGACGTGGGATAAGAATGACGTTCCTTTCTGTCTGGGGTATGGCTTCTGGCTTTTTGTAAGACAGCTGACTTGTCTTTCAAGATTCAGTTATAGTTCGGTTGAACACATTTATTCCTTTCATAAAGAAAAGTAAAATGGAGTAGCAGCGATTGCATTTTTTTTTCAGAGATCTATGCATAAGGAATTTACATTGTGTTGGATTACCTGAAAGTCACTAAGGGCTAGGTGTTATCATCTCTTAGAGACACAGAAAACAAGAAAGACCCCAGTTTCCAAACGAGAGCAGAGGGCTGGGTCCCCACCCAGGAATGTGGCTCCGAAGCCCGCGTTTCCTTTCTTCCACTTCGGGGCCGCGATCGTGTGGTCGGTTATGCAACCCATCATCTGTGCTGTGTGTTTTTGTTTTTGTTGAGTCCTAAAATCAGCTCCACGAAGGGATGGAGATTGGAACCTCCCTACGTAGCCCACTGAGTGGGCTGGAAAGACCAAGCCCTTTCACCCAACTCCTCAGTTCCCTGGCCGGCAGACACTTCTGCGTCTGGATCCTTTTGTAGTGCATAGTCAGTCATGTCCAACTCTCTGCAACCCCATGGACTGCAGCCCACTAAGCTCATCTGTCTATGGCATTTCCTAGGCAAGAATACTGGAGTGGGTTGCCATTTCCCACTCCAGGGGATCTTCTCAACTCAAGGATCAAACCCACAGCCTTTGAGTCTCCTGCCTTGACAGGTGGGTTCTTTACCAACTGCGCCCCCCGGGAAGCCCTCAGTTCACTGGATGGCAGACAGTTCTGCATCTGGCTCCATTCAGGTGAGCACAAAATGCGGGAGAGCCGGGCCTGTACACCTGACATGAGGCTGCCTGACTGAGCGAATCCCACACTCTCCCTGGTGGCTGTGCCTGAAATAGAAGAATATGGCATCCTTGTGGATGACTGTCATGAGGGTTAATTAGAAGTGATATCATAGAACACTCAGCATAGGGCCTCGCTAATCAGAATAAAATAGCAGCTGATGTTTATTGAGCTTGTACAATATGTCAGACCTTACACCTGCCTTGGGGGACCCAGTTCTCACACTCTGGAAGGCAGTGCTCAGGATTCGCAGAGCCTGGTCTAAGGACTTGGCCATATCTGTGCCACCTTGAATTCCACCCATGTCACTGGTGCCCATCACTAAATCTGCAGCCTTGACATTTCTCATCCTGAAGCTCAGTTAGCAAAAAAAAAAAAAAAAAAGCTTTTATTCCTAGTACATAAATGTATTTATTCTTTCTTTTAAAAATATTTTAGATTTTATTTATTAATATTTTCATAGTACCGCATAGCATGTGTGATCTTAGTTCTCTCTATGTATAAACCCTGTTGCAGTGGAAGCATGAAGTCTCAACCACTGCATCACCACTGCCCCTCATTCTTCCTTTTCTACATATAGCTTGCCAAGATCTATACATGAACAGGACAGCTCAGTTTATTTTTAACATGTTCAGTTCAGTTCAGTTGCTTAGTTGTGTCCAATTCTTTGCGACCCCATGAATTGCCACACGCCAGACCTCCCTGTCCATCAACAACTCCCAGAATTCACGCAGACTCACGTCCATCTAGTCAGTGATGCCATCCAGCCATCTCATCCTCGGTCGTCCCCTTCTCCTCCTGCCCCAAAACTCTCCCAGCATCAGTCTTTTCCAATGAGTCAACTCTTCGCATGAAGTGGCCAAAGTACTGGAGTTTCAGCTTTAGCATCATTCCTTCCAAAGAAATCCCAGGGCTGATCTTCAGAATGGACTGGTTGCATCTCCTTGCAGTCCAAGGGACTCTCAAGAGTCTTCTCCAACACCACAGTTCAAAAGCATCAATTCTTTGGCGTTCAGCTTTCTTCACAGTCCAACTCTCACATCCATACATGACCACTGGAAAAACCATAGCCTTGACTAGATGGACCTTTGTTGGCAAAGGAATGTCACTGCTTTTCAATATGCTATCTAGGTTGGTCATAACTTTTCTTCCAAGGAGTAAGCGTCTTTTAATTTCATGGCTGCAGTCACCATCTCCAGTGATTTTGGAGCCCCCCCAAATAAAGTTTGACACTGTTTCCATTGTTTCCCCATCTATTTCCCATGAAGTGAAAGGACCACATGCCATGATCTTCGTTTTCTGAATATTGAGCTTTAAGCCAACTTTTTCACTCTCCACTTTGATTTTCATCAAGAGGTTTTTTTAGTTCCTCTTCACTTTCTGCCATGAGGGTGGTGTCATCTGCATATCTGAGGTTATTGATATTTCTCCCAGCAATCTTGATTCCAGCTTGTGTTTCTTCCAGCCCAGTGTTTCTCATGATGTACTCTGCATAAAAGTTAAATAAACAGGGTGACAATATACAGCCTTTTCCTATTTGGAACCAGTCTGTTTTTCCATGTCCAGTTCTAACTCTTGCTTCCTGACCTGCATATAGATTTCTCAAGAGGGAAGTCAGATGGTCTGGTATTCCCATCTCTTTCAGAATTTTCCATAGTTTATTGTGATCCACACAGTCAAAGGCTTTGGCATAGTCAATAAAGTAGAAATAGATGTTTTTCTGGAACTCTCTTGCTTTTTCCATGATCCAGCGGTGCTGGCAATTTGATCTCTGGTTCCTCTGCCTTTTCTAAAACCAGCTTGAATATCTGGAAGTTCACGGTTCACGTATTGCTGAAGTCTGGCTTGTTAGAGGAAAGCAAATATGCATACAAATCCTATTATTTTTTTCCAACAGTATGGCTGGGGATCCTTTGCCTTTTATTTTGAAATCCACTTATTTAGTTACTGAGGAAACCTACCTGACCACATGGCATGTGTATCTCAACCTGGCATTATCATTTTCCGTCCATCTTCATCTTTTAATGTGATATAAAAGGTTGGTTCTTCATGTTAAATGGCTATAAAATAAGTAAGCATAGATGCTGATGAAAAAAAAAAAAAAACAGAATGAATGCAAAGAGGTTTAAAAAGTAATAACTCTTAGCTCCCCTTCAAAAATCAATTGTTACTAGGCTAACACTTATCAAGGGATTTAAGCTAAACATAGAATGAGTGTTTGATTACATGCTAAGTTGCTTCAGTTGTGTCCAATTCTATGCCACCCTATGAACTGCAGACCATCAGGTTCCTCTGTCCATGGGCTTATCCAGGCAAGAATACTGGAGTGGGTTGCTGTGACCTCCTCCAGGGGATCGAACCTCCATCTCTTATTTCTAACCTGCCTAGAGCAAATATTTGGTTCATGACTACAATATTCTAGGTACTGTGCTGAATTGTTCTCAGCTGTTCATTTAATTCTCACAATAGCTGTTGATGGTTGTTTAGGAGTTAGCTGTGGTTTTGGTGTTCTCCTGAGCAGAGGTGAGCTCAAGGTCCTTCTACTCCTCCATCTTGTCTCCTTCCTAATTCTCACAACAACTGTGTGAAGTAGGGTCTGCTATTCTGTGAGGTAGGTGTAATGAGCTCCACTTTACAGATGAGAAAACTGAGGTAGAGAAAGATTAAGATATGTTTACTACACAGTTAAGCATGGAAGAGGGAGAAATAGTTTGGGACAAATAACGCTGACTGTGTCAAAAGCATGGATCAATGACAAATGTTCTCCCTAAATTCTGCAAAGGGAATGAACCCTTTGTCCACAATTTCTCCTAGCACTCTGAGTTACAGTAGGTGTCATGAACTTAGCTTTACGGCTGTCGGTGATATTGCAGACGGGGAAGCAATGTCTGTTGGTTGTCGGGTGAACATGGCCCTCTGGCCACTCAGTGTTTCAGCTGAGCCTGTAGCGAGGCAAAGGTAATAGCACTTCTTTTTGGTTTGTCTTTCACGGATACTTAACTTTTTAAATTTTATGCCTCAAGGATAGCAAAAATCCTCTTCGCCTCCCAGAGAAGGCCATTTAAAATCCTGACTGGCCACTTAATGAATAATTACCTCTTCAGTTCTATCATGTGGCCAGCAACCAGGACAAGCACAGAATTCAAGGAAAAATACTCACTCCTGGGGGTACCACCTTAAACTCATGATCTCCTTGAGAAAATGTTTAAAACATGTTAATAATTAGAGAGCAAGTCCTTAATCACACTTTAAAATCAGCACATGGAGGGGAATCACCGCAGGATCTGCATCCACGTGGCCCTTCCCTGGTCTCTGCTGAGCACAGATGAGATGGTCCCGCTTGGGTGTGAGCCACAGACCGTGGGACCCTCGCCTCTGCCCTGATTCCTTGTTAAGCTGGGAGCCTCCGCTCACATCGTCCAGCCCCCGTGTTCTGTCTCTGAATTGAAATGATGAGCATGCTGACCTCGCAGGGGCCTTATAAGGACTTAGGAAGAAGAAATCCCAAAACACGGGGGCCTGATAGACAAGTGTGTGTCTCTCTTTTTCCCTGGGCTCGGCCAATCCCCTCAGGGATGACCGAGCCAGGGCTTGAAGGAGCTAAAGTCCCAGCAGGAGTTGTCTCTGCAGAATCTGTGGGACTTGAATGTGGAGGTGGGTGGAGGTGGGGCCTGGCCGGAGCCAGAATCTGAAGCAAAAGCCCCAGTGCTCTCAGATCGAGTCCTGGTGGCTCATCGTGGGGTCCTCCTTCACAGCCTCACCCTGAAGTATCCACCCAGGTCTTGAAAAGGCCCATCAGGGATGCTGCAGGACAATGACTGAACTGCCTCCAGCCTTTCCTGTAATGACCTCATTTAAAAAAAAATAAATAAAAATTGATACATGCATTATTTGGGGTGACCTGCTTAACTGAAGTTATCCTCAATGTCCTCATCTGGTTTCTATAGTACGAGCATCTCCTTGGCAGAGATGATATGAAGATGAAATGAGACAATGTAAGTGAAGCATCTAGTGTTTTGCCTGCCACGTAGACATGCGATATGTGTTGAAAGATAGGCTGGCGTGTGCCTTGGGGGACAGAATGGATCTGGGTGTCAACAAAAATGGGACGGAATGATCTCAGGAAAACTAAAGGAACCACGTGTGTACAGGGATGAGTGTTCTGCGTCTGCCAGTTAACTTCGAAGTAATTTTCCCTTCCAAAGGATTGTGATATTTTGCAATTTTGTTGGAGAATTACAGAGGACTCCACTGTATGTTTCTTATGGCAAGATATAGTTCTAAAAATAAGAGTGCATTGCTATATGTCCTTAAAATCAAATGAAACCTGACTATGAAGGCATATCTCATCTGGCAGGTGGGACAGCTGGTCTGCATTTTGCAGGGGGTTTCCTCTCTCTTGTAAAATCCAGTGAGACTCTAGCAAGCTTGCATGGCCCCCAGAATGTTGGCATGCCTTGTGTCTCACTCCGTTAAGAGCACTGCTGATTTCCTCGTCCTCTTAGCTTGAACGGTGTCTTGAAGGCAAGAGGTTCTCCTGCTCTGACGGGTCAAAGTACAGGCATGTGCTGAAGCTAGAAGACTGTGTATTGGAATATAGCTTCCCCAAGGGCTCACCTAGCATCCTCATGGAGGCCCCCCATCCCCTACAGAGATATGAGGCGGACATTATGGTTGTTCCCTTCTATCTGTGAAAGAGTAAGTCTTAAGTGACAAGCAACCCACCCAGCCAAAGCTGTGAGGCCAAAGAGCCAGGAATTGGATGGAGCCAGATGGCGAGTCCAGGACTAGATCTTCACCCTGGGTGTGGGAGACACAGCCTCCATGGGAAGGAGCACAAGACAGAGTGGACATAATGAAAAGCAGACCTCTAGGCTTTAGGTCAATTCCTCTGCATCCTTTAATAGCAAAACCAAGAAGACTGTCTAGATCTGGAGTCTCCACTTGGGTTCAGCATCAGAACAGCCAGAGGTTACATCCTGGCTGGACCACCTGCCAGCTTCAATGATGAAAAGAAACAGAATCCAACCACCCAATGAAACAAAGCAAGTAGTCCCAACATCAGCAAGAGCAAACAAGGGGAATGAAAGAAAACAGGAGAACCTTTGCAACAAACTGGTCTGAGCATGAATCCATGCTTATATCTGAGCCATCCTCCCCTGCACTACACCTGGATCTCCTTGCAGTGAAAGGAACGTATTCATGCCACCTTAGCTGATGGCATTGGTCAGGACGGCTGCGTGGCATGCATGTTGCTCTGCGCAAGCTGTGGAGGGTATACCCCACCTTGGGAGACACTCAAGGGCAGGGGATAGGTGGGAGAGTGAGGCCTTCCCGCTGCCCAGCTTACACCCTCTCAGCCCTGTCCTCGCCATAAATGTGTGAGAAAACCATGGGACCATTATTTGAGCCATCACAATTTGTGGATGCTCTACTCCTCCCTAACTACCTCTCAGAACTGGACTAGACCTAGGAGGATGTGAAAAATGCTGGTAGATTCTGGGAGCTATGCCTAATAGATTCTTGGTACCAGCATCTTGAGGCTTAGGTAAAGTGAGCTGTATAAGCCCTTGCAATGTGGAACCCGTGCACAGGGTTTGTGAGTCTGATCAAAGTCCCTGAGGCTTGTTTGGAGCAGGGAGACATTTTTGGATGCAGGGAGTGACCAGGGCAGGCCAGGGGACTCCAAAGCATCAAATGACATCCCCGCGATTCTGAGCTCACATGTGAAATTTTCCCATGCAAGTGACAAGGGAGGTCTGAGAAATAAAGTGGGAGGAAATCAACACTCAGAATACATGACCCTACCCCCAGTCCCCAGAGGGTGAGCTTTTAAACAAATTTACTGAAAACTTAAAAAAAAAATACTACAAGACAAATGCTATATGATTATAATTTTAAAAGTTGGTAACTACAGCAGAGAAACATGAAGAAATAAACCAGGCAACCAAGCCAAAACAAGGTGGCGTCTGCTGGCGGTGACTCCGAGCAGGAATTTTTATGGTGTGGCAGGCAGGGAGGCATTTTCAAAGTCTGTTTACCTCTTCCCTTTCCGTATCCTGAGTTTGTTTGAGTCTGGCCTCATTTCTTTGAAAGACCCTGGGCCTAGGGGCCTGTACTAATTTCTATAGCTGTCCTACATTTTTTTTTTTTTTTTAACAGAGCCATTGTCTGCTTTGAATACCAAACCAGACATAAACTTAAAAAAAAAATTAGAATCATTTTACGGATAATTGGAATGCACAGTTTTGTGAATGTTAATACCCCGAAAGAGGAAATCAACCTTTCCCTATGTCTACATCTTTGGTTGGATTAATTTTCCACTATCTTTACTACCACTTTTGATAACCTAGAGAAATTCCGGATTTAAATAAACTAATTAAATGAGGGGCTTGGAGTCTCTGCAGACCAAAGGCAAGCCCACACCTCTCAGAGCACTCTACGAATCAAGGCAAGCTGCAAGGCCCCGGCTGGCATGTCACCAGAGTGTGGGAGCCTCCTGCAGAGGCCACTGAGATAGCAGCAAGAGGGACACCAGGCAGCGTTGGTCACACGGCACAGGAGTCCTCTGGGCTCTGAGTAGTAGTCAAGAAGTCCTCTCTAGCGATGGTGAAGGGCGAGAGATTCCTTGTCATTTTGTGTCCTCTGCAACCTCTGAGCCAGGAGGCTCTGACAGGGTGAACCACATGTGCAGCCAAGGGCTGGCACCCAGAGAGCTCTCTGTGTTGCCCCGCTTGGGGTCCCCGAGCAGCTGACCTGCCAACTGTTGGTGCCAGAGTTGCTCAAGGGAGGGCAAGTGGATGAGGGCATGCACTGCTCCCAGCTGGCAAACCAGCCACCCTGGGAGCTTCCTAAAGCTCACAAGAGTGAGAAGGTGAGTCTTCCAGGCGCCTCTCAGCCACATCTGGGATGATTACAATAGATGATGATGATGAAGTCTGAACTCAGGGAGAATGATTAAAATGGGCTTCCAGAAAAGAACCTCCTGTCAAGGAGGTGGGCAAGGGGACCCTTTCTTTTCCATTCATGTTATATTTGTATTAGTGATATCTAAGTGTGTGTGATTATACAGTGGAAGTGAGAAATAGATTTAAGGGACTAGATCTGATAGATAGAGTGCCTGATGAACTATAGAATGAGGTTCGTGACATTGTACAGGAGACAGGGATCAAGACCATCTCCATGGAAAAGAAATGCAAAAAAAGCAAAATGGTTGTCTGGGGAGGCCTTACAAATAGCTGTGAAAAGAAGAGAAGCGAAAAGCCAAGGAGAAAAGGAAAGATATAAGCATCTGAATGCAGAGTTCCAAAGAATAGCAAGAAGAGATAAGAAAGCCTTCTTCAGCGATCAATGCAAAGAAATAGAGGAAAATAAAGTGAAGAGGAACTAAAAAGCCTCTTGATGAAAGTCAAAGTGGAGAGTGAAAAAGTTGGCTTAAAGCTCAACATTCAGAAAATGAAGATCATGGCAACTGGTCCCATCACTTCATGGGAAATAGATTGGGGAAACAGTGGAAACAGTGTCAGTCTTTATTTTTGGGGGCTCCAAAATCACTGCAGATGGTCACTGCAGCCATGAAATTAAAAGACGCTTACTCCTTGGAAGAAAAATTATGACCAACCTAGATAGCATATTGAAAAGCAGAGACATTACTTTGCTTACTAAGGTCCGTCTAGTCAAGGCTATGGTTTTTCCTGTGGTCATGTATGGATGTGAGAGTTGGACTGTGAAGAAGGTTGAGTGCCGAAGAATTGATGCCTTTGAACTGTGGTGTTGGAGAAGACTCTTGAGAATCCCTTGGACTGCAAGGACATCCAACCAGTTCATTCTGAAGGAGATCAGCCCTGGGATTTCTTTGGAGGGAATGATGCTAAAGCTGAAACTCCAGTACTTTGGCCACCTCATGAGAAGGGTTGACTCATTGGAAAAGACTCTGATGCTGGGAGGGATTGGGGGCAGGAAGAGAAGGGGCTGACAGAGGATGAGATGGCTGGATGGCATCACGGACTTGATGGACGTGAGTCTGAGTGAACTCTGGGAGTTGTGGATGGACAGGGAGGCCTGGCGTGCTGCGATTCATGGGGTCGCAAGGAGTCGGACACGACTGAGTGACAGAACTGAACTGAACTGAACGTGCGCGCGTGCGTGCACATGCACGTTACTCACTCAGTCATGTCTAACTCTTTACAACCCCATGGACTGTATGTAGCCCACCAGGCCCCTCTCTCCATAGAATTCTCGAGCAGGAATACTGGAGTGGGTTGCTGTTTCCTTCTCCAGAGGAGACACCCACAACAGGCTATATACACATAGCTGAATAAGGGTGGGACAACGAAGGATGGTCCGTGGGGCAGCCTTCCTGGTCCCAGCCAGTGGGATGTCCCTGCCAAGTTCCGAGGCTCCCCTGCTTTGGAGACCCCTCCATATGGTGGTCCATTCTCCAGAGGAAAGTCTAGAACCATCGGAGCACCTTCAAAAAGCATCCAAAGCCCATGTCATTGGTCAATTTCTATGTTCTTCTCCATCATTGTTTTGAGTTTTGAGCTGACTGATTTATTGGGGGTGAATTAGAAATGGAAGTTAATGATAAGGAAATCTGACTCACTGAAATTTAGAAACAAAACAAAACCAAACCCAGGATCTCTCAGAGTGCCTGCCATGTGCCGTCTGCAGAAGAGCAGCAATACCTGTTACTACCTGAGCACCTTCATTCTAAGTCTACACATAAGGGTTATGGCAACAAGTTTCTTAATGCCACCAGTATCTGCTTAGAGAAGCAGTATTTTTGTTTATTTGTTTGTTTTAACTTTGCTTTGTTTTCTGGCGTCATCAAACAGAGTCAAACCAAGGTGAGTGTGTAGAGCGAGATGTCAAAGGCAAATGTATTCTGACTCCTTGGAACTATAGAGTTAATGGGACTTCCCTGTTGTGTTAAAGATTCTACAAGAAGGTGCATAAGACATGGGCTCTGCCTGTGAGGTCAGTGAGTCAGTGACAGAGGTTTTATATGTTCTGTTCTCCCCTGGAGAAGGAAATGGCAGTCCACTCCAGTATTCTTGCCTGGAGAATCCCACGGACAGAGAAGCCTAGTAGGTTACAGTCCACGGGGTCGCAAAGAGTCGGACACGACTGAGCGACTGAACTGAACTGAACTGTTCCCCTGTGGGGCTCAAAGGAGAGCTCACATTTCTCAAGTATTTACATAGAATCATGAGCCCCATTGACTTCTATTTAGCTCTCAGTATTATCCTGTAAAGGATGCACCACCCTGCAAGGGAAATATTTATAGATAGGAAATTGAGGGTCAGAAAGGTGAGGAAATGTGTCCTTACCACTCAGGTAGAAATCAACAGAGCTAAGATTTGATCCCAGATCAAGTTTAGCTGAACCATGTCCTCTTGTCTGAACATTTGGACCTACAGGTAAAACTGAATATCTTTTCTACCAGTATGCTTGAGATGCGGGTGTTTCTGCACTAACATGGCTGGATTTACTGAAAAAAAAGCTCTTGTTATACAACACTGTTAGTAAAAATACCATGGTTTATGTTGTTGCTGGTGTCCTAGAATTCAACACTCTTGAAACTTCAAACCAAAGCGCTAAAAATAAAACATAAATAGATAAATAATTAAATTAAAAAGCAACTCCAGCAATCTTAGTAAAGACACACATACACAATTATGTCTCCATTGGAATTTTCACTATGTAGCATGGTCAAAGGCCCTTTTTAATTCTGATGGCTTATTGAGGTTTCTCTTGAGATGAAAGCCCTTAAATATGTTCATTTCTAACACAGCCCAGCTTCAGCTACTTCAGATGGGCATAGTCTTCTCCATCAGTTATTTTTTTTAAACAATTTGTAAAATGTATTTGAGTTTTACAAGAGAGCTTAACAACATGGAAAATAGAGCAGTGCTTGAAGCCAGCTAAGTGCACATCCTTTGCACCAGAGGAAGACAATTCTAGAGTTCTGAGTATATGTCTTAGTCTTCATGTATTGCTAAGGCTTTCCCTCTAATTGTAAGTTTGCTCCTCACCACCTGCATCACTATGAACTTAATTGTATCAATATATGAACAAAGGAAGTTCCAACTTATGCTTCTATTATCCTTCTCTTTACCTGTTGAATATAAGAACTGGTGCATGACAGACACACATTTTGTCTCAGGACAGGATGGTATTACTATACTTATTTGCTTTTACATTTTTCTTCCCCTATTAGTCTCGTGTGCTCCTACTTGATGGCCATAAACCACATGGAATGCTTCAATGCAGAAGGCTCAAACGGACATGCTTTCTAAGTGTAAAATACATATCATGTTGTAAAGACTTGGCATGAAACAATGAGATAAATACCTCTGATATTCTCATGCTAATATCCCATTGAAGTGATATCTGGAATCTACTGAGTCACGTAAAATGCACTACTAGGATTATTGGACTTGATCTTTATTTTTGTTTTTATTATACATACTAGTATGTACATTCCAGGGCTTCCCAGGTGGCACTAGTGGTAAAGAAACTGCCTGCCAATGCAAGAGACATAAAAGACATGGGTTCCTTCCCTGGGTCAGAAAGATCCCCTGGAGGAGGGCACAGCAACCCACTCCAGTATTCTTGCCTGGATCATCCCATGGGCAGAGGAGACTGGTGGGCTACAGTCCATAGGGTCTCAAAGAGTCAGACATGACTAAAGTGTCTTAGAACACACATGTACATTAAAAATTGCTTATGGAGTTCAGGGACTATGAGTAACTGATTTCACAGCCATGGAACCAACACGCTGCCTGGTGCACAGTTGGCCCGTAAACATTAATTGTAGACAAGAAAATGAGGTGTGTGTCTAACTCAAAACTCATGTTCTTTCCAGTGTTCATAGCAGGTGCAAAAGGAACAACCATACTAGGCCTGGGCTGGACAAAGCAAAACCAGAGGCTGCAAGGGACTGATTCATGGTGTCCATGTGGGCAACCTCCTAGGATGGGAAACAAAGGAAAGGTGCACAGGAGCTGTCTGGAAGGCAGGGGCTACCTAGTACATGGTCTTTAGCTTACATATTTTTAAAAATTATTGATGTATTTATTCATTCGTTTTATTGCTGTGCTGGGTCTTCATTGCTACATTCAGGCTGTTTTGGTTGTGGCGAGCTGGGGCTACTCTTCCTTGTGGGACGCAGGCTTCTCACTGTGGTGGTTTCTCTTGTTGTGGAGCAGGAGCTCCAGGGCACGCAGGTTTCAGTACTTGTGGTGCTCAGGTTTAGTTGCTCCACAGTGTGTGAAATCTTCCCAGACCATGGATCAAACAGAGTCCCCTGCATTGGCAGGTGGATTCTTAACTGCTGGACCACCAGAGAAGTCCCTTGAATATTTTTGGAAGGAGATTTCTAGGTCCCATGTATTTCCTATTTTCAATCATTGGGCTGAACATGTATTGTGAATTCATCTTCACCCTATATGAGATTATTCATGTGCTGAGGTCATTGATAATACAATAAGAAGCTCACCCTGACAAACAGACACAAACAGAAAAAGTGTGATGCCACCACAGGTTCATTGTGAAGTTGTGGTACCTGGATTTTGCCACATAAGTCGTGTGACTTTGGGAACTGTCCCTCCCTCACAGAGCTGCAGTTTTCCTATCTGTAAATTATTTTAAAAAAGCAATTTGCACAGCATTTCCCCGGGGTTAAATGAGACTCCTATTTGCATGTGAAAGTGCCTGGCAGAGAAGAAGATAAAACGTGACACAAGAGAAGATATTTAATCAATAAAAGTACTGTTGGATTAGAGACAGCTTGACAAAATGAAAAGAGAATGGGTTTTATAGTCTAAACCATTTGGCTTCAAATTCTTGCTCTGCCATTGGGCCAGCTAGTTAACCTTTCTAAACTTCAATTTCTTCACCTATAATATTGCAATAATGTCACTTGTCTTGCTATTTTTAGAAATAAATTGAATAAAGCCTGAAAACTCTTTGTACAGAGCCTGATACCTAGTAGAGATTCAATAATTAGTGATTTTGAAACATTATTGCTTCCTAATTCTCAATGAGACATCTGGTTTCTAGTTTTAATTTTGTCACTTACCTAAGAATAATACTAGTAGTCTGAATTGGGTCATTAAGTTCTGAGTACTAATGGAAAAATGACAGGAGAATTAAGCATTTTGACACAATTATGTTAATTTGATGTAGCAACATTAATTAGCCCTTGGAAAGACAAAAAATAACATAAAATAATTTACATAATAATGGTATTTTTTTCTTAGAATAAACCTAATTCAAGGCCCTGATGTTGGGAAAGATTGAGGGCAAAAGGAGAAGAAGGCGGCAGAGGATGAGATGGTTGGATAGCATCACCGACTGAATGGACACGAACCTGGGCAAACTCTGGGAGACAGTGAAGGACAGGGAAGCCCGGCATGCCACAGTCCGTGGGGCTGCAAAGAGTCAGACACAAACTGACAAAGAGTCAAACACAAACTGATTCACAAACTGGGACTTTTTCAACGCAAATTAAGGTTTCCTCTCAGCAGAAACCCCATGGAGATTGGCACCAGGAGAGTGTGGCCATGTGTGGCTTCAAACGGTAAATCGAGTTCAGATTCCCTGTTAAACACCCCAAGGATTCCACCATACCTGCAACTGTTTTCCTTAAATGTGCTCCATGAAACACTGGCCTTGAGGGACACTGGTACATGTTATGGGGCTGGAGAAAGGTGTCATGAGAAATAATCTGAGACATAGCGTTGCTCCCACTGTGAATGCCTAATTCCTTCCCAGACCTGAGTTCCACAGCAAAGCTGGCCGCTTCTCAGAATCTCGAAAAGCTACATGACCCGACGATTATTGAAACAAAGGATATTTAGACACGTGATGTGTTCCCCAAGGTATTTTTAAAACACAAATTTATAAAGTTAAATATATTAGTCATATAACCAGAGAAGTTGTAGGTTTTGGTATGCAGAAATAATCTCTGAGTTTCAAATCTCTCTAACGGTGGAACTCTCCTGTCAAATTCTTACTACTGCCACTGTTCGGAGGACTATAAACAGCAAAACTGAAATGGTCTACATTAGCATGAGATTGGGGAAAAGGAAATAATTTGCTCACTAAATTCATGTTTAAAGGAGATAAAAATGTAAAGTACTATCCTAAAAATTATAATTCTGTAGAGTTTCCATCTGAGTAATTATGTAATTGCTTATCTACAATGAAACCAAATGAAAGAAAATTTTAAACTACTTTAAGAGAAGAATAATATTTCTGTTTTTTAGATCAATAGAGATATTATTAAACAACAATTACAAAAGTGGTACATGTACATTCTCTGGAGATAAAATAAGGTGAAACCATTTTCCTAATACACTTACAAAATGAGTTTTTATAAAAACACAACTCTATAATCTTGTCAAGTTCATTTGAAGTATTGTATAATTACTTAAATAATAGCAATAATATTAAATAGGGCTTCCCTGGTTGCCCTAGTGGTAAAAAATCTGCCTGCCAATGCAAGACAATCAAGAGACATGGGTTTGATCCCTGAGTCCAGAAAATCCCTTGGAAGAGGATGTGGAAACCCACTCTAGTATTCTTGCCTAGAGATCCCATGGACAGAGGAGCCTGGTGGGCTACAGTCCATAGGGTCACATAGAATTGAACACAATTGAAGTGACTTGCCATGCATGCACAATAAAATTAAACAGAGGGAAAAAAAAATTATCTTACAAGAACAAATAAACTTTTTTAAAAAATTGTTGTGTTTTCAGATTATCTGTGGACTGTTAGCAACACAAATACTATAATAATGCTGCTAAAAAAAAGCTAAACTGAAAAAATTAACTGATGAGTCACATTTAGACAATCTATAAAACACTATTTAATAACTATAATCCTTTCAAATTTCCATTTATGGCATTGTATAATCACTTAATAGCAATAAAACCAAAAGAAAAATATCAAATTATTTAGTAGAGGAAGAAAGTAATTTTTTCCTGGTTTTGAATATTCAGAAATAGTTTTTTTGGCATGTGGGATTAAAATGAAGATGATTCACCTGTTTTTAGGGTGTAGAGACAGTTCGTCTGACCAGCGGAAGGTGTTCTGAGCCACGAGACAGCCTCGGTGAAGGGCTACCCAAAGACATTAGCCCTCAATCTGCTTTCTGGAATAAGGGGGTGATTTTTTTTTCTCATTTAGAACAGCAAGGGCTTTAATGGACATTTAGTAGCTTTTCAGTGGAAGACAGTCGTCCATCTTTTCCCAAGGGGATCAGGCTGGCAGCATTGCCTCCCCGCTGGATGCTGAGGCCTGGGAGGAAAGGGTGAGGAAGGGGTGAGTGCCTCCTTCAATAGGGCAAGAATCAGTCACTTTTTAAAAAATAAATTTATTCATTTTAATTGGAGGCTAATTACAATATTGTAGTGGTTTTGCTATATACATTGACATGAATCAGCCACGGGTTTATATGTGTTCCCCATCCTGACCACCCCCCACCTCCCTCCCCATCCCATCCCTCTGGGTCATCCCAGTGCATCAGCCCTGCGCACCCTGTTCCATGCATTGAACCTGGACTGATGATCCATTTCACATATGATAATACACATGTTTCAATGCCATTCTCCCAAATCATCCCACCCTCGCCCTCTCCAGTCACTTTTGAACGGTCACTGTGGGCTGTTTATCCTGAGGCAGAGCTGGCAGCACTGGGCTGGGGTCCTCCTCTCAGGAGCTCTTCCCCAGGGACGAGTGAAGGGCAGAGTCTGGGCCAGTGGCACCCTGTTCAGAAGGGCAGGCTTAACTGAAAGAAGCAGTCAATCCCATCCATTGCCAGGAACACCAGCAAGAGCTCTCTTTCAGTCCCACGGAGAAGTTGATGCATCAGCTCCTGACAGAGGTTGTGGGGTGCCTGGTCCACACTGGGAGCAGGACACTGGATCGGGACCAGTCACAGAGATGCCTTCCTTCTTTAGAATCTGGCCAACCTGAGGGCTCCTGGGTGGTCTCTCAGCTTCTGCTAAACACCCGATTTATAATATCAAGTATCAGTCAGTCAGTTCAGTTGCTCAGTTGTGTCCGACTCTTTGTGACCCCAAGAACTGCAGCATACCAGGACTCTCTGTCCATCACCAACTCCCGGAGTCTACCCAAACTCATGTCCATTGAGTCAGTGATGCCATCTAACCATCTCATCCTCTGTTGTCCACTTTTCCTCCTGCCCTCAATCTTTCCCAACATCAGGGTCTTTTCAAATGAGTCAGCTTTTTGCATCAGGTGGCCAAAGTATTGGAGTTTCAGCTTCAACATCAGTCCTTCCAATGAACACTCATGGCTAATTTCCTTTAGGATGGATTGCTTGGATCTCCTTGCAGTCCAAGGGACTCTCAAGAGTCTTCTGCAACACCACAGTTCAAAAGCATCAATTCTTCGGCACTCAGCTTTCTTTATAGTCCAACTCTCACACCCATATATGACTACTGGTAAAACCATAGCCTTGACTAGACAGACCTTTGTTGACAAAGTAATGTCTCTGCTTTTTAATATGGTGTCTAGGTTGGTCATAACTTTCTTTCCAAGGAGTAAGCACCTTTTAATTTCATGGCTGGAGTCACCATCTGCAGTAATTTTGGAGCTCCAAAACAAAGTCAGCCACTGTTTCCACTGTGTCCCCATCTATTTGCCATGAAGTGATAGGACCGGATGCCATGATCTTAGTTTTCTGCATATTGAGCTTTAAGCCAACGTTTTCACTCTCCTCTTTTATGCTAATTTTTCCAGTAGTCATGTAGGGACTACTGTGAGAGTTGGACCATAAAGAAGACTGAGCCCCGAAGAACTGATGCCTTTGGACTGTGGTGTTGGAGAAGACCCTTGAGAGCCTTATATAGCAAGGGGATTAAATCAGTTGATCTAAAGGAAATCAACCCTGAATTTTCCATGAAAGGACTGATGATGAAGCTGAAACTCCAAAACCTTGGCCACCTGTTTGGAAAAGTTGACTCAGTGGAAAAGACTGATGCAGGGCAAGATCGAGGGCAGGAGGAGATGGGGAAACAACGGAGGTGGTGGATGGCATCACTCACTCAATGGACATGAGTTTGAGCAAACTCCAGGAGATAGCAGAGGACAGAGGAGCCTGATGTGCTGCCGTCCACGGGGTAGCAGAGAGCAGACATGACTTAACAACTGAACAACAGCAACAACAACAGATACCTCTCAGTCAGCACCACTCCCAGTCCATTATACTAAGCATCTCTTTCATGAGAAGCAACCTGGCTTCAGTAACAGCCACTGATGACTTCAAGTATGCTAAGTGAACTTTGGTATATTTCATGGATATCCAGATCTTCACATACAATCTGCTCTGGAAAACTTTCCTTTATCTTCACAGCATAAACATTCTGTCTAAATGGGATAGGTGGTGAAAATTCATTTTTCGTTCTTAATGAATTTCTGTGATGGTTGGAATTTCCAGTTGCTTCTACTTTTCTGTTTTTTGTTTGTTTGTTTGTTTGTTTGTTTGTTTCCTACAATGAATCTTTTTCAGTTTGGAGATTTTTCATGTGATCTTTAAGTGCATTGGTTATTTCATCTTCTTCAGCTAACTTAGTATACATTTGGCTTCTTTCCTTTTTAAAAGTTTTAAAATAATATTTAATTCAGCCACATCAATCAGTTTCTTTCGAATTCATCTTCTAGGAGGTCTCCTTTTTCAGGACCATTGATTACATCCACTTTCAAGTTCCCACTATCCATTTAGTCTTTTCTAAGAACAGTGGCTCAAATTCTCCCCTCCCTCCACTTTTTTTTTTGCAAGTATCCATCCAAAGACAGTATTTCTTGAAAGTTCTGTATTTTCTTCAATATAACAACTTCATTCACTCCTCTTTCCCGTCCTTCAGCTTTTTGTGAAAGCAGCTCTAGACTTTCCAGAACATTCAAATCTTCCTCCAAAGTATCATTTAATGATGTCTGAAATTGTCTTTCATTTGTCTGATGGATTTTGAGGACTATTTCCATGATACCTACTTGAAATTCAGTGCGGTCTGATGCATCTTATAAAAGATAAAACTATCTTGTAAAGATGATCATCAGTTCAACTTGTTCAAAATACTGAGATTTGTCTTCCTTTTGTCATTTTGAAAAGTGTTTATGTTAAAATGCTTCCCTGGTGGCTGAGACGGTAAAGGATCTGACTGTAATACAGGAGACCTGGGTTCAATCCCTGGGTTGGGAAGATCCCCTGGAGAAGGGAATGGCAACCCACTCCAGTATTCTTGCCTGGAGAATCCCAAGGACAGTCCATGAGGTCACAAAGAGTTGGGAATGACTAAGTGACTAACACATATATGTTAAAAGCAATTTAAAAATTGAAAATTTCTAGCTCGAAACTGATGTTTTATGTGTTTCTAATAATTTATTCTCCAGTCTAATTTGCACTGAGGTCAACTCAAGGTCTCCAAATATATATATTTTTCTTTTTTGGCCCAGCAGCAAAAGCACAGAGTCCTAACCACTGGATATCCAGGGAATTCCCCCAAATATGTATTTTTTAATTTAAATTAATAACCCTTATTTCTCAGAAAAGCTTGAGTTTTATATAAAAATTAGGCAGAAAATGCAGAGTTCCCATGTACTCCCTCTTCTCCACCCCCACACACTTACAATTTCCCCTACTCTTATTTTACACTGAGATGGCACATTTGTTAAAATTGATAAACCAAAGATTATTATCTGAAGTTCATAGTTTATATTAGGGTTTACTCTTTGTGGTGTGCATTCTATAGGTTTTGACAAGTACATAAAGCCACGTGTCCATGGTTATAATGTCATTTAAAGTGTTTACCTTATCTAAAAATCCCTTGCATCTCACTTCTCCATTCCTCTCTTCCCCTCCACTCCTAAACTCCTGGAAACCACTGATCTTTTTACCGTCTCCACAGTTTTGCCTTTTCCAGGATGTCATGTGGTTGAAGTCTTACAGTGTGTAATCTTTTCAGAATGGTTTCTCTTGTCTTGACAATATGCATTTATGTTTATCCACATCTTTTCCTGACTTGATAGCTCATTTCTTTTTATTACTGAATATTATTCCATTGTCTGAATGAATTTATTTATTCATTGATCTAGTGAAGGCATCTTGGTTGCTTCCAAGCTTTGACAATTATAAATAAAACCACTATAAACATTCATGTCCAGGTTTGCATGTACATAACTTTTTAATTCATTTAGATACCAAACACATTTTCAGTTAAAAAAAGAAAAAAAAAAAGTTTTCTTTCTTCCAGGTGGTAGAAACTATGTGGCTAGTTTTCACCATCTTGAATTAAGTTCATGGTGATGGTGGTTTAGTCACTAAGTCATTTCCAACTCTTGTGACCCTGTAGACTGTAGCCCACCAGGCACCTCTGTCCATGGGATCTCCCAGACAAGCATCCTGGAGTGGGCTCCCATTTCCCTCTCCAGGGGATCTTCCCGACCCAGGGATGGAACTCACATCTCCTGTATCACAAGTGGATTCTTTACTGCTGAGCCATGAGTGAAGCCTTATTAAGCACGTAGTCTCTTTACATTTAAAAATATGACTATGATTGTCAACAGCACCATCTCCTATAAAAGTCCACAGGGATACAGGCCTGATCTAAGGTCTCTGAACAAACCTGCCCCACTTGCCCTGAGGCTCCTGAAAAAGTACAGGACAGAGAAACATGGCCATCAGCAAATTCCCCCTTGGCCTATAGACACTGCTGAGTCACCTGAGGTTGTCAAGACCCTGCCAGCCACAAGGGACCCTGGAGAGCACAGGGGAATACCCCAGCTGAAGTCACATCGCTTCCTGGTGACCTGCACTGACCTCAGAGGAGGTTGGGGAGGGACAGAGTGGGAAACCCATGCCTTGAATAATCTACTCACTGGGGGTCCTGAAGCAGGCTTGCTGAGGATGAGGGGATATTCAGGAGGCTGACCTGGCAAGGAGTAAAGGCAAGGACAGTCCTCCCTACAGGGGTCGGAGAAGTAGTCTCGAGGGCTCTTACAAGACCATCATATCTTCCTAAATTTGGGGAGAAATTGCTGAAGAAATTGAGGGAAAGCATGTGAAGTGAAGTGAAGTTTCTCAGTTGTGTCCGACTCTTTGCAACTCCATGGACTGTAGCCTACCAGGATCCTCAGTCCATGGAATTTTCCAGGCAAGAGTACTGGAGTGGGTTGCCATTTCCCTCTCCAGGGGATCTTCCCAACCAAGGGATCGAACCTGGGTCTCCTGCATTCCAGGCAGATGCTTTACCATCTGAGCCACCAGGGAAGCCCTCATAGTAGGTGGCAATGAACCAAAAGCACAACCTTGGGCATCTCCAACCAGAATGTCCCCATTCTCGTACCCACTGCTACCCCAGGACCCCACCCACATGCAAGCAATTTTTCTTTTAATATTTGTATTTGGCTGTATCAATTTACATTCCCACCAGCCATGTAAGAGGGTTCTCTTTTCCCCATGTCCTCTCCAGCATTTGTTCATAAATTTTTTGATGATGGCCATTCTGATCAGTGTGAGGTGATATCTCATTGTCGTTTTAATTTGCATTTCTTTAATAATTAGTGATATTGAGCATATTTTCATGTGTTTGTTGGCCATTTATATGTCTTCTTCGGAAAAATATATATTTATGTCTTCTTATTTTTTTTTGATTGGGTTGTTATTTTTTGATATTGAGCTTCAGGAGCTGTTTGTATATTTTGGAGATTAATCCCTTGTCTGTTGCTTCATTTGCAAATATTTTCTCCCATTCTGAGAGTTATCTTTTCATCTTATTTCTGGTTGTCTTTGCTGTGCAAAAGTTAATTAGGCCTCATTTGTTTATTTTTGTTTTTATTTTCATTTACTCTAGGAGGTGGGTTGTACTTGGTATTTGAACAGACTGCATTTCTTATGAAACTATCCTACTGTAAATAATTTTGTGCCTCAGTTTAATATTTCTGAAAACAGCATCCCAGTCATTAAAAGAAAAACAAAAAGGTTCGCGGGAGATGTCCTATGCAAAACTAAAGTTCCTTTGGAAATTGACTGAAGCCTATCTATGGAATAACTTGTGTGACTTGTGTTTATAAAATCTGAAGTAGGTAAACAAAAGATGCAAGCTAGGAAATATCAAAATACATCAATTCAGATGGAACAAAGAAGAAAACAAATGAATCATTAAAGCAAAGGGGTTCCATTGTCATAAGGGAGTAAATTAGAGAGTGATTTAAATCAACACCTGAAGATAAAAGCTCAAAACACTTAAATAACAATACTCATTCATGTGATAAATAGACTCCAACTTGTGAGAGGCTCATATTTTAACTCTCGAAACAACCACCTCCTACTTTTAAATCACCTGAAAGCCTTCATACCTGATTGCTCGATAAACAGTCTGGGTCTGGAATAAAATTCTGATTAAGAAAAGAATTTCCTCTTGGAAGAGGGAGGTGAGCTTAATTGGCAAGCAGGGCCAACTTTGTGAGTCACAGATGGGAAGATAAAGAACTACCTAATGTTGAAAAAATGTGCCCCATCAGTAATTATATTAGATCCTGTCTGATTCTCACAGCTTAGTGGGTAGGTAGCTGCTACATACTTTATAAAAGGCGAAATAGAGGTTCAGAGAAGTTCAACAAGGGAGGAAGGAAAACTCTCAGCGGGCGAGGGGGTTCGGCGTCTCTGCCCCTACTCTTGACAGGTTATAGCTGGTTTTCTGATGTCTAAGAGGGGCTGGTTCAGAATCCTGGTGACTCGCGGGACGGAAACTGTGCTGTGGTGATGGGGGGCAGTTGGTACTTAGAGGGAGCTGGTGAGGGCATCTCTTTCCCCCTGTTAGAGAACCAGGCTCGGAGCTGTTCTTAGAAGAGGAATTCCATCTTCTGCTTATTTGTAACAGACTGAAGCCCTGCCGTCTTAGTATTTCCTGCTCCTCTGCCCAGCAAGGCCGTCCTGGCCTCTGGGACACAGCCGCAGATGCACCCCCTTCTCCTCTCTGCCCCTCCCAGGCCAGGCGTGTCTGGGACTCCCTTCTTCACACCCCCAGCCCCAGACTGGGCTGCCTCTGAAAATTTCATGCCTCCAGGTGCTACATGGATTATTCATGAAAGCTGCGCACGGTCGCCATGGGAGCCAATTCGCTGCGGCATCTTTAGCATATTAATGACCCCCTCTGATTGAGAGCCTGCCCGGCAGAGACCCACCTGGCTCCTCAGTTGCTGGCAGGACCAGCTTTTCCATTTGCAGAACACGTTGTTTGTTATTTTCTTTCCAGATGACCCAGGAGTAATATTTACTTAATTGACTAATCCCAGAGAGCGTGGATCCCCCCTGGAGCCTCAAAGGATGGCAGCTCCCAGGCTGGCCTCTCTGGGGGGTCGGCCTCAGGTCATGGCCTCCTCCTGGCTTCCTTTCTCCCTGGTGTGGCGGTCAGGCCAGCAGGCGCCCCCAGTGGGCAGACATGACATCAGAAAGGCTGAGTCACTGGGCCCAGATCGGGTATCAGGCTGGGCTGTGAAGGCAGCCCCAGCGGGTTTGTGGGCTCCGGCTGGAGGGTACTGTGTTGATGCCAGGCTGGGGCTGCAAGGGATCCCTTAGAAAGCTTCTAGCTACACTGTGCAGAGGCATCACGGGAAGCTAGTACTGATGCACACCCGTGACTTGTAAGAAGCACATGAAAATCACAAGGCTTCTCACAAGCCTGCCGGCAGTCCAAGGGGGCTTCTGGTCAACCCTGGCCAATTCCCATCTGTAGGCTACTTACTGCAGGGGCTGGGGTAGCTGGGTGCCAACTGAACACAGATGAGAAGGGAAGGGACCTAGACAGCTGCTTGGGGGAAAGGTAGGGTTTCCATGCTTCCCCGTAAGAAGAAAACATTAGCCAAAGGAAAGATGATGCAGAGCAGTGGAGACCCACAACCGCTGGCAGAAGGGCTGCTGGGCCATGGCCAGGCCTTGGGTGACCGTACTGAGGGTTGGCACGGGCCGGTGGCACACACCTGGATCTCTTCTGAATATCTCTGTAACCCGCTGCTGAGTCCAAGGGTCTTTCAGGGGGTATCAGGAGGCTCTTCCCATCCCAGTAAGAAGGTGATGTGTTTAGATTTGCATTCCAAGAATAGAAGCAGCAGTGGAATTCAAATTACACAGCCTTCTCCAAACAGTTGAGCAGCTGCTTGCTTTTCCACTACCGCTGAAGACCAGGGCCCTCTGTGAGCACCCTGGGAGGGCAGCAGGAGGAGGCAGCTGGTCCATTCTCAGCACAGAGATGCCCCGGCTGTTCGAGTACAGATACAGCCGTGGTTGAGTCACTGGGTGCCTATGCCAGCAAACAGAGAGGAGAGAACAAAACCTGGGTGATGTTAAAAAGGGAAGCCCCTCCACCTCCCTGGAAAGTAGAATCCACGCTAGTAGTGCCCTGCACTAAGGGCAGCAGGGTCGCTTCTGCAGAAGCAGTGGGGCTTCTGTCAGGGAGAAAGGAGGAAGCCCTTTCCTTCTTAACAGTCAAGGGGATCTCTGTTAACTTTGCACATCCAAAGAAAGCCTTGAGTGGAGGGAGCACAGGGTGGATTGGCACAGGTGCTCTTTAAACTAGCCTGTCATTTAGTATTAGTTTACAACAAATCTTGAGGGCAGGAGGAGAAGGGGGCGACAGAGGATGAGATGGTTGGATGGCATCATCGACTCAATGGACTTGAGTTTGGGCAAACTCCAGGAGACAGTGAAGGACAGGGAGGCCTGGCGTGCTGCAGTCCATCGGCTCCCAGAGAGCCAGCCAAGACTGACCAGCTGAGCAACAACAACACATACAGATTTACATAAAGAAACTAAAGTTGCTGCCATGCTCTCAATTCTGTTAAAAATAAACACTTTTTGCGTGTTTTGTGTCAACCTAGAAACTACATGATGAGGCCAGAGGGAGCAAAGTCAGTGACCTTCACCTTGGGAGAATACTAGGACCATGGCTTCTGTAGGAGAGTGTTCGTGCTGCACTTTCTGGTGGTTTGAGTGTCCTGGGGACAGCAGCTGGGGACCTTGTAGGAGGAGCTGCACCCAGCTGGGCTCTCATGGACTCTGTGCAATTTCACAGGTAAATATTCTGAGTCACAATTATGACACAAGATGCAAATTTCAACTTTGAGAATGATAACTGGTTTCCAAATCATATCTCTCCAACTGTACATAATATGTATCATCCTTCAGTTGCTCATTTGTGTCTGACTCTTTGCAGTCCCATGGACAGCAGCACTCCAGACTCCTCTGTTCTCTACTATCTCCTGGAGTTTGCTCAAATTCATGTCTGTTGAATTGGTGAGGCTATTTAACCATCTCATCCTTTGTAGCCTCCTTCTTCTCCTGCCCTCTGTTCTCAGTCTTTCCCAGAATCAGGGCCTTTTCTAATGAGTCAGTTCTTCACATCAGGTGGCCAAAGTATTGGAGCTTTAGCTTCAGCATCAGTTTTTCCGATGAATATTCAAGGTTGATTTCCTTTAGGATTGACTAGTTTGATATCTTTGCAGTCCATAGAACTCTCAAGAGTCTTCTCCAGCACCACAATTCAGACACATTAATTCTCAGGCACTCAACTTTTTTTATGGTCCAACATTCACATCTGTACATGACTACTGGAAAACCCATGTTGAAACGCATAAACAGGGTTGCTGCTAAGTTGCTTCAGTCGTGTCTGACTCTGTGTGACCCCATAGACGGCAGTCTATCAGGTTCCCCCGTCCCTGAGATTCTCCAGGTAAGAACACTGGAGTGGGTTGCCATTTCCTTCTCCAATGCGTGAAAGTGAAAAGTGAAAGTGAAGTCACTCAGTCGTGTCCAACTGTTTGCGACCCTATGAACTGCAGCCTACCAGTCTCCCCCGTGCATGGGATTTTCCAGGCAAGAGTACTGGAGTGGGGTGCCATTGCCTTCTCCATAAACAGGGTTATTATGCTATAAATAGATTATTTAGGGTTAGACTGAAGAGAGATGGGATGGAAAGGAGAGGGGAAGAAGTGAGAAAATCATTCCATTTGTTCTTAATGCTGAATTATGCTAGGTATTCTATCTACCATGCAGACTCTGAAACCAAACTCAGGACAGTAGTCTTGGGTCTCAGTAACCTTCAGAATTTGATGGGTCTAAAACATACTAGAAAATGGAAAAGAAAACATCCAGAGATAGATCATCTTTCCCACAGCTGAAGATTATTTTTGAAGTAAAACTTTCGGGAAAATAAATTATGAAAAGTCTAAAATGGTTAAGCATCTGAGCTTCGCCATTTTTCATTATAGCTATGGTGCCAAGAATCCTGGGAAAACCATTCCAAATGTCTGCTCCCAACATCTCCACAATTCCGTCAAAGCTTTGCACAACTAATGTTCATTGAATTCAGTATTGCACATCCACTTCAGGTGGAGTGAGATTTTTGCCATTATTTTAATATAGCAATTTGGAGCACATAGAGGCACAAAGGCAGTATCTATATAGTAAATATATACATACATAATTAGAAGGCTGCTAAATTATATAGGATGGTGTTTAAAGAAGCAAAGAGTTCAAAACTGAAATGGAAGCCTGGTAAATAACCCATTATACCCAAAGAAATCCTGATTGCCTATTCATAGTTGGAATTTACATGAACCCTTGTTCATTAAAGAATGAATAGCTGCTAATTTGCAGCATTACCAAAGCAAAGTTCAGATGACAGAATAAGAAAAAAACTCTCAAATCAGAGATCTACCAGCTGTCCCACATAAACACCACTGAAACTTTCTTAATATACGGGAGACCCTATTTTTAAATTTTACTATCTAATTAAAATACCCCAGAGAAAAAAGATGCAGATTGCAGAAATCAAAATTTAATAATAATAAAGAAGATGGGAGGGAGCAAATCAATCCATTTGTTAAAGCACTTTGCTAAAGTGCTTGTTTTTGAGTGTTTATTTATTTAAGCAGCAGAACTTACCTGAGCATTCTTCAAAGAAAGAGGCTAAGACTCTTGTTCAGATTTACCTGTGAAGAGCTTGTATCAGGGAATGGAAAAGTGATAGAAGTAACCCAGACATGATTTTTTTCCCTTAAGAAGCTAATAGCCAGGGAAGGAATCAGATACAGTAGGGAGATGGGGCTTGGAAAGATTTAGTGAGTGTGAAATGCCCAATTCTGAAGAACTGTCACTTCCTCAGAAAGCCTGGGATCTCTGCAACTTGGAATCAGAGCTGAGAGGTGCTGTCAGGATGGCTGACAGCCCAGGGCCGGCGCTGCCATGACTTGTCCAAAGTCACACAGAAAGCATCAGAGCTAGAACCTGACCCACAGCTGATGATACTTAGATGTCTACATTTCTCTTATAGATTATAAGCTTCTCACACTGTATCATTCAAAGATTAGTTCAGTTCAGTTCAGTGGCTAAGTCTGACTCTTTGCCACCCCATGTACTGCAGCAAACCAGGCCTCCCTGTCCATCACCAACTCTGGAGTTTACTCAAACTCATGTCCATTGAGTCAGGGATGTCATCCAACCATCTCATCCTCTGTCATCCCCTTCTCCTCCCGCCTTCAATCTTTCCCAGCATCAGGGTATTTTCTAATGAGTCAGTTTTTTGCACCAGGTAGCCAAAATACTGAAGTTTCAGCTTCAACATCAGTCCTTCCAATGAGTATTCAGGACTGATTTCCTTTAGGATGGACTGATTGGATCTCCTTGCAGTCCAAGGGACTCTCAAGAGTCTTCTCCAACTCCATAGTTCAAAAGCATCAATTCTTCAGTACTCAACTTTCTTTATAGTCCAACTTTCACATCCGTACATGACTACTGGAAAAACCATAGCCTTGACTAGATGGACCTTTGTTGGCAAAGTAATGTCTCTGCTTTTGAATATACTAGGTTGGATATAACTTTTCTTCCAAGGAGTAAGTGTCTTCTAATTTCATGGCTGCAGTCACCATCTGCAGTGATTTTGGAGCCCAACAAAATAAAGTCTGACACTGTTTCCACTGTTTCCCCATCTATTTCCCATGAAGTGATGGGACCAGATGCCATGATCTTCGTTTTCTTCGTTGAGCTTTAAGCCAACTTTTTCACTCTCCTCTTTCATTTTCCTCAAGAGGCTCTTTAGTTATTCTTCACTTTTTGCCGTAAGGGTGGTGTCATTTGCATATTTGAGGTTATTGTTATTTCTCCTGGCAATCTTGATTCCGGCTTGTACTTCATCCAGCCCAGCATTTCACATGATGTACTCTGCATAAAAGTTAAATAAGCAGGGTGACAATATACAGCCTTGAAGTACTCCTTTCCCAATTTGGAACCAGTCCATTGTTCCATGTCCAGTTCTAACTGTTGCTTCCTGGCCTGCATACAGATTTCTCAGGAGGCAGGTCAGGTGGTCTGGTATTCCCATCTCTTTAATACAGCCTTGAAGTACTCCTTTCCCAATTTGGAACCAGTCCATTGTTCCATGTCCAGTTCTAACTGTTGCTTCTTGACCTGCATACAGATTTCTCAGGAGGCAGGTCAGGTGGTCTGGTATTTCCATCTCTTGAAGATTTTTCAACAGTTTGTGGTGATCCACACAGTCAAAGGCTTTGGCATAGTCAAGAAAGCAGAAATATATATTTTTCTGGAATTCTCTTGCTCTTTTGATGATCCAATCTGGAATTCTCTTGCTTTTTTGATGATCCAACATATGTTGGCAATTTGATCTCTGGTTCCTCTGGCTTTTCTAAAACCAGGTTGAACATCTGGAAGTTCATGGTTCACATACTGTTGAAGAAAAAAGATTAGAAGGCAAGGAATACACACCCTGCACTGCCCCACTGCACTATACACAGCCATCAAAGGCTCAGTAACCTTAAAATAATGGGCTTCTACATTATTATATATATATGAAGTTATATCCAATCAAAGATATAAAATACAGATCAAATTCCACTGATTTATTATTATTCAATCAGTAGCAAGTAATGTGAATACTAAGAAAAAGCACCTGCAATGTGATGGAGCATAAATAACACAAGATCTAAAGCGGCCATCAAACTGTGACAAAACTTTGCTAGTTCTCAAGAAACTGTAAATGACAGTACAAATTAAGGACCAAATTGGGTCATTTGTAGAGCTGTAGATGGACCTCGAGTCTGTCAAACAGAGTGAAATAAGTCAGGAAGAAAAACAAATATTGTATATTCCTGCATATTTCTGGAATCTAGAAAAATGGCACATGTGAACCTATTTGCAGGGCAGGGATAGAAATGCAGACATAGAGAACAGATATGTAGACATAGATGGGGAAGAGGGGTGGGACAAACTGAAAGAGTAGGCTTGACATATATATACACTATCGTGTATAAAATAGAAAACCAGTGGGAAGCGGCTGTTTTGCATGCGGAGCTCAACTCGGTGCTCTGTGATGAACTAAATGGGTGGGATGGGAGCGGGATGAGAGAGAGGTCCAAGAAAGAGGGATATACATATACATACGGCTGATTCTTCATTGTACATCAGAGACCAATACAACATTGTAAAGCAATTATACCCCAACAGAAAAAAAAAAAAGACAATGTATCACTTGCTAAATTAACAAAAGTAAATTATCATAAACAGTGTTAAAGAGGTTTAGCAGAAGAGGGACACTCTTCAGCCTTGCTTGTGGGAAGGTCAATCTCATTGTTTTCTCTGAAGTTTATGAGAGCAGATGTAGACAACCAAAAACATACTCCTTTTCTCAAGCAACTTGATTTCTTATAAATTTATTGAAGAAAATAGGCAAGAAAACAGAGATGTGTGCATACAAATGTTTGTGATACTGAAAACTGGAAACAAGCAACTTAATCAAAGATAAAGATCAACTAAACTATAGAATCACAGCTTGTGTACCCCAGATGGCGGTATGAAAATCCTGCATCCCGTTGGGATTATTAGAATGAGCTCTGGAGTGTGGGAAAATCCTGGCTTCACAAGTCACTCTTTGGGTGATCCTGGATAAGTTACCTAATGTTTCCCTACCTTGAGGTCTTAAAGGAAATCAACCCTGAATGTTTATTGGAAGGACTGATGCTGAAGCTGAAACTCCAATCCTTTGGCCACCTGATGTGAAGAACTGACTCATTTGAAAAGACCCTGATGCTGGGAATGATTGAAGGTGGGAGGAGAAGGGGACAATAGAGGATGAGATGGTTGGATGTCATCACTGACTCAATGACAGAAATTTGAGCAAACTCCGGGAGATGGTGAAGGATAGGGAAATCTGGCATGCTGCAGTCCATGGGGTCGCAAAGAGTCGAACACTACTGAGCGACTGAACAGGAAGAAGAACAACTTCAGAGGATCCCCAGGAGGATTAAGTATATCAACACTCCTTTTATGCAAAACACTTAGATTAAACTTGGCTACATTGTGTGTGTGTCAGTCAAGTTTCCCCAGAAAAACAGAACCAATAGATGAAAGAGAGAGACAAATTTAGCATAGAAACAGGCCAAGAAGTCGCACCCTCTGCTGCCTGCAAGCTGGAGAAACAGAAGGCCAGTGTGAGTCCGAAGGCTGGGAAAGCCGGAGCACTAATACCTTGGGGCAGGAGATGATGAATGTCTGGACTTGAGCAAAAAACAAATTTGCCCTCCCTGTACCTTTTATTCCATTCAGGCCATTAAAGGCAAGCTTCTTTACGCAGCCCACAGATTCAAATTCTACTCTCTTTCTGAAACACCCTCCCAGACACACCAAGAAATAATGTTTTCTCAGCTCTCTGGCATCCCTTAGAGCAGTCAAGTAGACATATAAATTTTACCATCTTGTGTCCAAAACTATTATTTAACTATGTGACTATTACCATGTGGGGCTTCCTAGGTCACTCAGTGCTAAAGAATCTGCCTGCCAATGCAGAAGGCACAGGAGACACGGGTTTGATCCCTCAGTTGGGAAGAGCCGTTGCAGAAGGAGATTACAACCAACTCCAGGATTTTTGCCTGGGAAAATCCCATGGACAGAGAAGCCTGACCGACTACAGTCCATGGGGCTGCAAAGAGTCAGGCACAACCTAGCGACTAAGCACAGCACAGCTATTATCATGTCTCAATAAATGATGTTATCAGAGTGTATTTTATTTTCAAATTATTTTAGAGTGAAAAAAACCTAAGGAAATAGAACAAGACATTAAAAAATATTTCTATATCTTTATGCTTGTTTCTATTTTCTATTTGTATATAATTAGCGCAATGCCAAAGAATGTTCAAACTACTGTACAATTGCAATCATCTCACATGCTAGCAAAGTAATGATAAAAATTCTCCAAGCTATGCTTCAACAGTATGTGAACCAAGAACTTCCAGAAGATCAAGCTGGATTTAGAAAAGGCAGAGGAACCAGAGATCAAATTGCCAATATCCACTGGATCATAGAAAAAGAAAGAAAATTCCAGAAAAACATCTACTTCTGCTTCATTGACTACACTAAAGACTTTGATTGTGTGGATCACAACAAACTGTGGAAAAATCTTCAAGAGATGGAAATACCAGACCACCTGACCTGCCTCTTGAGAAATCTGTATGCAGGTCAAGAAGCAATAGTTAGAACTGGACATGGAACAATGGACTGGTTCCAAATCGGGAAAGGAGTACTTCAAGGCTGTATATTGTCACCCTGCTTATTTAACTTTTATGCAGAGTTCATCATGTGAATGCCAGGCTGGATGAAGCACAAGCTGGAATCAAAATTGCCAGGAGAAATATCAATAACCGCAAATGGCACCACCCTAATGGCAGGAAGCAAAGAGGAATTAAAGAGCCTCTTGATGAAAGTGAAAGAGGAGAGTGAAAAAGTTGACTTAAAGCTCAATATTCAGAAAACTAAGATAATGGCATCCGGTCCCATCACTTCATGGCAAATAGATGGGGAAACAATGGAAAAAGTGAGAGACTTTATTTTCTTGGGCTCCCAAATCACTGCAGATGGTGACTGCAGCCATGAAATTAAAAAACACTTGCTCCTTGGAAGAAAAGTTATGACCAACCTAGACAGCATATTAAAAAAACACAGACATTACTTTGCCAACAAAGGTCTGTCTAGTCAAAGCTATGTTTTTTCCAGTAGTCATGCACAAATGTGAGAGTTGGACCATAAAGAAAGCTAAGTGCTAAAGAATTGATGCTTTTGAACTGTGGAGTTGGAGAAGACTCTTGAGAGTCCCTTAAACTGCCAGGAGATCAAACAGGTCAATCCTAAAAGAAATCAGTCCTGAATATTCATTGGAAGGAATGATGCTGAAGCTGAAGCTCTAATACTTTGGCCACCTGTTGCAAACTGATGCATTAGAAAAGATTGAAGGCAGGAGGAAAAGGGGACTACAGAAGACGAGATGGTTGGATGGTATCACTGACTCGATGGACATGAGTTTGAATAAGTTCCGGGAGCTGGTGATGGACAGGGAAGCCTGGCGTGCTGCAGTCTATGGGGTCGCAAAGAGTCGGACACAGCTGAGCAATTGAACTGAACTGAATGCATTGTCTGTATAGTAACATCTTTTTAAGAACTCTACCTATATTTTCAAAAGTCTGCTATGCAAATAAAGAGAAATAACATTCATGACACAGTAGTCACGTGCTGTGCAGTGGCGAAGAGCTTGCACCGCAGTGATGAACGCAGTGTGATTCCCCACTCTGCTAAACACATGCTTACTGTAAACCCTTGGACAGGTTTATTTAACCTCTTTAAATCTCAGTGCTATAAGGGCAGTAGAGCTATGTGTGGATTAAATGAGATAATCTGCGAGAAGCTTTCACTCTAACACCAAATTGGAAGGCTATGCTCTGTAAAAATATTAACCAGGATTACTAGTCAGCACACGTCAGTTATAACCAAATCAAATTAAGAATTATATATTTCTGGATTGAGCTGTGAAGAATCTAGAACATGAAAATTATGTCAGAGGTGACAGTTCAAGGTACAAACATACAAGTCACATCTCATCCAATTGCTAATATGTCAGAGAAATGGTTGGATCTATGTCCTACGCTAAAATGTATAGTTTTAAGAATTAAAATGATACAGAAAAGTGCTTTTATTATTCTTCATTTTTACTAGGAAAGCAATCTTCATCAGAACAAGACAGAAAAATATGGAAACACACATGAATGCCTCTCATTACAGATGTCATAGCAATTTATTCCGTTTGTTTTCATTGTATTAAGTACAAATAAAAGCATTGGCCACCTGAACTAGCAAATGTTCTCATCCAAACTTACTTTAAAATGCAGCCAAATAAATGAATGAATGAATACATGCATATATAAAGAAATGAAATGGGTCATTAGATGTTCAGGGAAGAAATAGCAGTTAGGCTTATGATAAAATAAATATAGTAAGTGATTGATTGCAGAATGGAGATGGTGAGTGTATGGTTATTTATTCTACACTTCTTCATCATTCAATACTGGGGAAAAAAAGCAAAGAGAAAGTCCCCTGAAATGCATGCCCTGGACTCCCTGTGGAATCTGGGTGTCCGAGGTAGTCTTGGAGGAGGAGCAGCGCGCCTGTGCGCTCCAAGCCTGTCTCCACACACTGTGTGCCATGGCTGTGCTCTGTTCTCAGTAGCCGAGTGGTGGTGGGAAGCTTGGCCTCGTGAACTTGATGCTGACTTTTTTCCCTTATCAACATGGAAGAAAAGATGGAACAGGCTTGGATTTTAAATTTTAAAAATGACACTATTGTTTTAGGGAATTTTCTCTGCCCTTCTACCACTAAATTTATACTTGCCTTTCAAATGAACTTTAAAGGGAACATTTTATTGTGCCTTCAAAGTTTTAGTATTTCAAAGTAACAACAACTCTGTTCCTCGCTGCCAAGGCCTGGTACAACCCACCTGGGAGAGATCACTTCTGAGATGGCCATCTCCTTGGGAGGCATCTTTCTCGAGAGAGATGCTTGGGGAAGATCCGTGAATAAGGTGGAATAATTCTCAGACAAAGGTTGACCATGGTTCATTCAGAAAACTTTCCTGTGTGAACCTCCCCACCACAATCCATGCCTGTGAAATGTGTGTGCATATACATGCACACACACACACACACACACACACACACCTTCCATGGCTGTTTCAATTATGTCTGCGCCCCCTTTGGCTGGCCACCCTCGTGGACTTGTTCAGAAGCAGTGGCCAAACTCTTCTGTGTTACTCTACATGTTGATAGAGAGGCTGCGTTAATGTCTAATGAAGTGTCCACTGCACCGACATAGAAATTACCTGAATGTGATCTTTTGACAAATACACACTCATCTAGAAATGTGTGTAAAACTAGAGGTTGTATATTACTCACACTTTGCTACCATCCTCTCATGTGGTGTTCAAGCCGACTTCAAAGAGATCCTATGTGGTTGTTCTGTGGGTTTCTAGGCTGGAGTGTGGACTGTGGCGCTGAGTGGCTCGCTGCTTTGATGGTGACTGGTGCTGTGTATGCAAAGAAAAAATCAAATGTTTGAATCAGAGGAAAACAGAAGAGTGTGGAATGAATGTAAGATGTCTTCCTCTCCAACCCCCAAATGTATGCTTTATCTTGGAAACATACCTATTCGACATAAGTAAGATTTTACCAAGTGACTCAAAATATAGTTAAGATGCCAGCATCACTCAAAAATATGACTCGATTCTTTGTGCAGTACTCTAGTTATGCTCCAAAAAAATTATGACAAGGACTTATATTCCATGTTGGGAAGTGAGCCGATGATTCTTATAGATAAGCACTTCCTAGGAAAATTGATAAGCAAATCAATCGTACCTATGATGCAAATTTGTAAGAAGACCAAAGGATGATTAGCTGCTGCTAAGACCTGAAACCAGAGACAATGAGCTCCAATGGAATGGAGTTTCAGCTTTTGCATCACAACAGGATTCAGAAGGATAGTGTTAAAGCTGAGAAACCCTAACTCTTAAAACTGCTGATGTGAGAAAAGCACTCATTCACAATTTGCAGGCACAAGTCACATGGCCATAGTCAGGTTCAAAAGCACAGAGAAACCAGAGGGTGGTCAGTCATTACAGCAACCATCTGCCTATGGTACTAAGCCACTTTGAGTCAGCCATCCTGCATTTGTTTAAACCCTATGATGACAGTTTATATGAGTCCTTTCCAAGCTATGTTTGTTGACAAAGAGGTCAGTGGAGACAAGGAGTCCCTGCCTTCCAGGAGGTTATCCTGTAAGACACACTGTTTTAAGAAAGAAGAAGAACATCATGACAAGAAGCACCATGTAGGTGGTGTGGATGAAAGGCTGGGGGAATGCAGGAAACGAGGGGTTTGTTCTGGGTGCGATAAGCCATGGGCAAGAAGGGTAAATGACAAACCTCTGTGGAAGTGGTCAGATGGGTGACGACAGCAAGGCTGACTTTCGAAGCCTGTGGAGGTTTGTGGGGATGCAGTTAAGAATCGAGGGCTTTCCTTCAGCTTTTGCAAATCAAAGAAATTTGGGAGGTCTATTTGGGGGGGTATTAATACAATAGGTCATGTTTTCCTTCTACACAATTTCACAATTTTTTATTCTGGAACTTTGATCCTAAACTTCCTGTCTTGGCCTCTGTGTTCTAGATCGAGGGCATCCCACACTAATGCAGGAAGCTGATGGCCACAGTGAAGATGAAAAAGTCACTGGAGCCAATCAGCCTAGGCTCCAGCTCATCTTGAAAAGTGGAAAGTATACACTGGGGTACAAGCAGACTCTGAAAATGACCAGACAAAGCAAAGCGAAACTGGTCATCCTTATGGACTGCCCAACCTTGAGGAAGCCGAAATAGAGAGTTATGCCATGTTGGTCATCTCTACAATGATAATGGTGATACTGAATTGGGCACAGCATGTGCAAAATATTATAGAGTATGCACATTGGCTGTCACTGATCCAGGGCATCCTAATATAATATCCTCAGAAGCATGTGAGGACACACAGGTGAAACGTAAATCATGCACAATTTTTCTTTAGTAAAACTGGCCAGAGCTTGTTTGCTTTCTTTTTTTTTTTTAATACCACTTTGGTATTTACAGAGTTTCTCACTTCTCTTACTCTGCTCTCCCATGATCCCTTTCGACTTTTGAATGGTGTTTCTCATGCCCTGGCCTTTCTTTACTCCAGTTGGCCTTTGTTGGAGTTGGCAAACTAGACCCAGACCAACATGGTGCACACGAGGGGATGTTGGAACATTCTTTGTGTTCCCCACACTCATCCATGTGGGTCGAGACTTTCGGAAACTAAGAACAGGGCTAATGTTATGCTTCTATATTAATGTTCAGTGCCATATTGGGAACCCATGATCTGTTCTATAACCTAAGATAGAAGAAAGTACAAATTATAAGAGAGTGAAAGTGAAAGTCACTCAGTTGTGTCTGACTCTTTGCGGCCCCATGGACTATACAGTCCATGGGATTCTCTAGGCCAGAATACTGGAGTGGGAAAGCCTTTCCCTTCTCCAGGGGATCTTCCCAACCCAGGGATCAAACCCAGGTCTCCTGCATTGCAGACAGATTCTCTACCAGCTGAGCCACAAGGGAAGCCCAAGAATAGTGGGGTGGGTAGCCTATCTCTTCTCCAGCAGATTTTCCTGACCCAGGAATCGAACAGGGGGTCTCCTGCGTTGCAGATAGATTTTTTACTAACTGTGCTATCAGGGAAGCCCAAATTATAAAAAGCCAATTGATACTCAACCTTTCAGGAATATTTCTAATTTGTGGAATGAGAGGTGTCCATCAGTAAGATAATTTATCTGAGCTTCCTTATGAAACTCATGCAACTCACTGGAGATTCATTTTCTTTTTATTTAACATTTTGCATCATTTAACATCTTACATCTCCAGCAAGTTTGTCCTAACATTATCAGTATATAGTTATTTTGCCATGTTAAGAGATATGAGCTTCATGTGTTTTCCTTGTGTAAAATTTCACTTGTTCCATAGTTAAACTTAAAAAAAAAGTTGATTTATGTTTTTCTTCCTGAGTGAGGCCTTGAGAATTGATCCTACACATTTTTTTAATTGATTTGACTAGAATTATGCTAATGAGAGAATTATTAATAGTTCTGTTCCTCTCTGTTTCTAATAATCATTTATTTCTTCCAATTATTTACCTGTACTTTTAATTATCTTTTTTCAGTAGCCAATGAGTTATGGTTCAATTCATGTTATAAACTCTCTAAAGACAGGAGAGAAATTATACACTGAGGTATAAAATATTTGAAATAGATGTGGTGACTGAAAAAAATAAAATTGAAATGCCTTAAGAGGTAATGTAAATAATACAAATAAATAAAGTTTATCAGATGTAAATAATAGAAGATGGTGGTAAAAATAAAGTTTATTGTTTCCCCTCATTTTATGTATTTGTTGACCAAATAAAACACTTTCAGCTTAAAAAAAATCAGCCTGCCATTTGGAAGTCACAGATTCTAATATAAATCCTCATTTTATAGGTGAAAAAAGTGGGGAAACTGGAGAGATCAAGTGATTTCCTTCTCAAAAAGCAAATTAATAACAGAAATCAAAACAAAATGACCAGTTCCTAGTGTGGGGATAGGTGGACTATTTTTCAAATTTGTGTACCGCGTGTTTCAAATACGCTGATTGGATAGGGCCTCTTCACTGTCGATCCTAGTTGCACCTCACATTGCTGCTCTGTGATTTCTGACAAACAAAAATGGCATCTTAGTTATTGTATCTTACGCCTTCAACCAAATAGGTACTATCACTCAAAATACTAGGAAGAAGAATCCTCTGGTCCAATAAAGGGATAGTGAAAATTAACCTTATTAGAAACTTTAAGAAGTTGAGCACAGAAAACCCAAATTTTTATTTTACTTTTTTATGGTTTTGAATGTATATATATATATATACATATATATATATATATACACATATATATATATGTCTCTTGTCAACAAGCACAAATAAATAACATATCTGTCTTGTAAATAAATAAAATAAGATTTCAATGCATTGTTAATGCTTCTTATTCTTGCACATACTTTGTTAAAATACAATATTAAATTTTTGACAGTTAATAATTTAGATGAAGTGAGAAGATGAAGAGAAAACTGCACTCATTTCCTCCAAAACTGCAAAAAATACATTCAAATTTTAGATTTGTAAATATTAATTTGAATGATTGATCCAATATTTTCCCATTATATTTCCTCTGATCATCTGGCTTCAGCTTTTGTCAACTTAGGGACCTAACATATCACGTAAATTTTTGTGCACAGACATCATAAAAGATGTGACAATTATACCACATATCCTTTTTGCAAAATGAACTGTTCCAGGTGGCTGACACAATTATTTTGTGCTGAAATTCTTTGTATTGGATGATAGACTGGGTAGGAACACATTATTTCCCTTTTGTTTTTAGATATGCATTATTCACTTATTGATTGCTGAGCTGAGCAAATGCATCTAATCTTTTTTTCTGAGCTTTGAGTATGTGACCCACTTTATGATTATCATTAATTTCCTGTAACTGATACCTTTTTGTATTCATCTTGAGTAGTGGTGACATGTCTTCCTTTTTAAATGCTCTTCTTTTTGCTTTTATGGACAGAGTGAAAAATTCTAAATTCACAACACATTCAGGGTTCACTACAAAAAAATTTTAATGATGGTGTCTCTAGACATCTTTTATACCTTCTTGAAAGATGATGCAATATCTTGGACAGCAAAACAAGAAAACAAAAAAACAATGCAAGAGTGGTGTTTCATTTCAGCTCTGCATCGTCCTTCTGGATGAGTTCATTATTCTTCCCTGATATAATTATTTTGTCTTTTCAGTGCTGTTGAGAATAATTATGAGTAATAATGACATAGTTCCCAGGAAGGTAAAATAGAAAGATATTGAAGGTATTAGATATTAGGAAAATATATCTAAGGTATTAGATATTACAAAAAAATAAAAACAGTAAAATTTCACAATTTATTCTACATTTATAAAGAAAACAAATGGACTCAGATAATAATTGCATTCGTATTTTTGGAGATTTCTAAGGAAAGAAACTAAAAGTTATGAGGTGTCTATTTTGGAAAAAAGAAATATTAATAAAAGAGTCTCAAGTCTAAAATTGGGTCTCATGGGCTTAGATAGTACACCAAGGGTTAATAAAAACATCTTGTTCTTAAAATTAATGTATATAATTAGATAATGAACTTTGATTACAAGAATGAAAATAAACATCCTCAAGAAGCAAACTGACATTAAGAGACATATATATGGAGTCAGGGTTACAGTCTATAGGGTTACAACGAGTCAGACACAACTTAGTGACTGAACAACAACAAGATCATTGTGTGTTTTCATCAATAACAAACTTCCAGATATAACGTGAAACAATTTGCCTGTGATTTACTCTTACAGTTTTTCATTTTCTTCCTTAGGGTGAGACTGAATAGAAGACAGATACACATGGCATTTATGGGTGCTGAATACAAAGTAGGAAAATATAAGTCTGCAAATTGGTCTTATCCTGGAGAAAATCAACCTAAGATTCCATAGAATTCTTCAGAGTAAAGATTTCACGTAATTCATCACTAGGGTGAGTTTTAATTGGAATATAACCAAAACTTCATAGTTCTTTAGAACATAATCATTTATGTTACATAGGACTCTACCATAATGAGGTTTCCATTCATATGAGTCGGTTATTTGGTGAAATATTATATGAAAAGCCAAGGAGTTTCTTTAAAAGGAAAACTTGAATACTACTTTTCAGAAGTGTATTAAAATATCTGTGCCGGGTTATGGTTGGAGATTTCTTGTTGAGGTAGATATTTGGCAGTCTCTTTCTCTAGTGATATATAGAGAGATTTACTCACAAGTTATTTTACTTATTTAAAGTTGTCTTGAAGCAAAACTGCTCAGCTTATAGCCCATTTAGATATTTTTCTATTGATATTGGCACTATTTTCCTAGGCAAAGGCTTAAATTATTTGTTTGTCAAATGTGCTATTTCTTGTTGTTAAATATGATACTAAGCATTATATATATGTATATGTGTACATATATATAGTTTGCCTAAATTCAAACATATTTGAGGTAAATTATGCTAAAAGACACATACACTATAGTGTATTTTTAAAATAAATTTTACTTAAGAGAATCACAAGCAAAATATAACTAATAAGAAAACAATGTTCTTAGTTGCTTCAGTTGTGTCCAACTCTTTGCCACCCCATGGAACATAGCCCTCCAGGCTCCTCGGTCCATGGAATTTTCCAGGCAAGAAACTGGAGTGAGTTGCCATGCCCTCCTCCAGGGGATCGTCCCAATTCAAGGATTGAACCAGCCCCTCCTGAGTCTCCTACATTGCAGGCAGATTCTTTATTACTAAGCTACCAGGGCAGTCCCAAGACAACAATGTACAACTAGACCAATCCTATTAAAATGAAAATAAAGGCCCTATTTGAAAGGCATAAATTCATAAAGACAAAAAGCTTTAGAAAAGAGACAAGAACAGAATTTTGAAAGCTAAGGGGAGATGAGTTTGTGATGATTGATTTAACCCACTTGTGCAAAGTACAAAAAAGTGACCTAAGATGTTAAAATCATAATAAAAGTAAAATCTGAGTAGAAAGGTTAAACTATAAAGTTAAAGAGCTATCTCAGATTGAGAAAGACAAAATGATGAAAAGCTAAAGAAAAACGATGCAAAGCCAGGAAGTTTAACATTCAAATGACAGAGTTCTTGAAAGAGAGAAGGGAAATGTAAGAGAGAAAATAATTACTGAAATAATCAAGGAGATAATACAAGACAGTTTACTAGAATTAAAGTGTTTCTGGACTGAAGGGTCTATCATATGCAGAATAAAATATATAAAAAGTGGCTTGTGTGTCCTTGAGACATCTGTTGTCTCTGAACCCAAAAATAAAACTATACACGTTGCTAAAGGGGAAAAAAATGTCACACTTACAGAACCAGATTCGTTTTAGTCATCTCACCAGAAAGTAGAAAGGGGAAAATGCTAGAAGGCAGTGGAGCAGGTTACAAAAACTCTGAATGAATTAATTCCTTTCAAAAGATAAGCTACAGGAGACTTGTCATGGCTTTGGTCCAGGATACCTTCCTACCCCTCTTCCAAGTGGGTGAGAGGATTTGTCTTTTCCCATTGCACATGTCTCCACAGTGTCTTCAGATCTGATTTTGAACATGTTGTAAAGGCTTCAAAGGAGGCATGGAAGCAGAATAAGAAAAAGTTTATAAGCAAAACTGGCTCCAACTTGGCCTTTAAAAGCATTTTTCTGATTATTAATATTTAGGATTTGGAGACTGAAAAGTGAAACAACATCCTCTGTAGTGTTTCCAGTTGGGATTCTATTCATAAATTTATTTAAAATTAATAACCTCATAAAACAGAATATCACAAAACATTAATGTGCTATCAACATGCAGTACATATTTCTTCTAAGAGATGAACTTTTCAGCTAAGCACGAACCCAGATACAAATTCTCTTCAAGCCAAATGACCTTTATGAATTGTCTGAAAAAATCCCCAGAGTGTTTGCTACAATTGAATACTTCATGAAAAGGAGCTTCATTTCCAAATGTATGTAATGCCATTTTATACATTATTTGATTCTATAATTGAACACAAAACATTGACAAAACAATAACATCCCCCAGAATTGAGCGGCTGTGAAATGACACCTGAGGATGGGCATATGATTATTTTTGTTATCAGCTTGTAGCAGCAATGCTATCTTGTGTTCTTTCATTCTGTGACTGTTGTGGAAATGACATTGACAAAATGAGAATTTTTATGTAGACTTACCTATATTGAAATTTATCATACCCCCAATAGCTCAATCTACCTAAAATGTTCAGTATATAACTGTTGTATTTAATACAGCACATTACTCTCAAACCATTACATTCTTCTCAAAGACCCACAACCAAACAACTTTTCAATATACCTGGGCATGACCATCCATTGAGCCTGCCATGTTGCTAAATTTCACACTCTCTTCCTTTCCTCCAGCCTTCACTTGTTGGTTCCCAGCTTAGATTCCAGACCCCACCATTATGATCTCTTCTTGCAAGCCTCTTCTTTGGTTCTAATTTTTCCAGCAAAGCTCAAACCTTGGCTTAGCCCACTCTCCAAGCAGCCCAGGCTTGAGTGCAGCTGAGTGGTGGCGAGGAAGACAGACGAGCAGACTGGTCTCACTTTACTAAGTGTTAGTTGCTCAGCCGTGCCTGACTTTTTGCGACCCCATGGACTGTAGCCCACCAGGCTCCTCTGTCCATGAGATTTTCCAGGCAAGGATACTGGAGTGGGTTGCCATTTCCTTCTCCAAGGGATCTTCCCAACCCAGGGATTGAAACCGGGTTTCCTGCACTGCAGGCAGATTCTTTACCAACTGAGCTACAAGGGAAGCCCGTCTCACTTTAGCTGCTCCTAATTTACATGGACTCGTAGGGGCACCACTGACTGTTGCTGCATTTCTCCAATACACTCTCTTTTTCACTGTCCTAAATGTCTAGGTGAAGCCTTGACTTTCTCAAACCTTTAACACTTTGTCTGCCTCATCATGCTCAGCTGATGACTTCTTTTATCAGTTCAGTTCAGTTCAGTCGCTCAGTTGTGTCCGACTCTTTGCGACCCCATGGACTGCAGCACACCAGACTTCCCTGTCTGTCACCAACTCCTGGAGTTTACTCAGACTCACGCCCACTGAGTCAGTGATGCCATCCAAACATCTTATTCTCTGTCATCCCCTTCTCCTCCTGCCTTCAATGTTTCCCAACATCAGGGTTTTATCAGTGAGAAGGTACAAATCAACAGGACTGAAACCCCGCATGCTCCCTGACTCCAGCACACCTTGCCCACTTCATCTGTGTTCATACATTCTCCTTCTCATCTGGTGCTGTGGGCATCTGTGTTCCTAAGGCCAGCTCTTGCATCTATGTGCTCTCTCCTACTCAATGGGGTCATTTCAGCAACCTTCCCCTGGCCTTCCTGTATCATTAACTTCCCTTTCCAAAGCCTACAGATGTACATTTTTAGCTCACATCTAAATAAAACAGAACAACAAAAGCAGCCTCTTCTGTGCTCGATGTCCCCTTTTTAGAAATGTTCCAAGATTAGGTTATCTCTTTTCAATCTTTTGCGCTCTTCTCTCTTTTGCTTGAACCTATTCAAATTGAGGTTTCATCTCCACTCCTCCATCAAGATAGTTCTCTCTTCTTCAAGACTCCCAATGATATCAAGACACTAAAGAAGCAGTTCTCAGCTCTCATCTTGAATGTCTTTCACCATGGTTGAGTACATATTTTTAAAATTAATTCTCCCTTTACCTTCCAGGACTACCCTTTCTTTGTTTTTTTTATTTAAATTTTTCCAATTTGTTTCAAATCTGGAAAATTCAAAAGAGTAATTGACACATAAAATCGCATGTCTTCATTTTTTCTGTTAATTTCATGATTGTTTTCATTTCTATATTAAAATTCAGCATCTTCTAAAAGCCATTATAGTAATTTAAGTGTGTATTTTGTGCATTAAAAACACATCCAGCAGTATTTTGCTGGCCTTGAGAAGACTGTGTGTAAATAGAGCATGGCTCCTAGAGCAGATTGCCTGGCGTGAATGTTTTTTCTGCCACTTACTGTATAAATAACCTGGAATTTATTACTCAGACTCTCTGTGTTTCATTTTTTCAATGTAAAATGGTGATGATAATAAGACTTATTTCCTAGGACTATTGTGTGGATTCAAAAAGTGAATGCATATGCTTTCAGAACAGCTCCTGAAAGTCAGTAAGCAAATAGATAGAAGTTCAAGTTTCATGATGTGTAGAAAGCAACATTAGCCTTTCATTGGAATCACATCAGGGTATCACTGTCAGGAGATTGGGGACAGAAAATAGAAAGGAGATTCCACTGTCAGTTCACTACATCACAATAGGATTTGTGATGAGACGTTACATGGGAGTAATACACTTTGTCTAGGTGTATGTATGGGCTTCCTGGTGGCTCAGAGGTAAAGAATCTGCCTGCAAAGCAGGAAACACAGATTCCATCCCTGGGTTGGGAAGATGTCCTGGAGGAGGGCTTGGCAACCCACTCTAGGATTTTTGCCTGGAGAATCTCATGGACAGAGGAGCCTGGCAGACTACAGTTCATACGGTTTCAATGAGTTGGACGCGACTGAACAAGCATGTGTATGTATATGATTACTCAGCATGTATCATTTGCATAAGATTCTAAGGAGGAGATACATCCTGCCCTGCAGAGGCGTATGGTCCAGCTGACGGAAGTGCAGCGCAGAGGCTGCAGCCCTGTGTGCTAAGGCCAAGAGGACAACCGCATCTGCAAGACTGGTCACACCTGCCTGTCTGCAGGCTCATTGCGTGTCTGTTTCACGTGTTCCCAATAGCTAAGACTTTCACATCCACCAAGAGTGAGGGAGGGTTGTCTACACCTTTTAAACTCATGGGACCCTAGAAAATCTGAAAAAAGTGTAAACTATATCCCCAAATTTTTGCTTCAACAAAAGGTTTAGAAATAAGACTGCACAAGTGGAGAGTTTGGGAGAAAATGTGTACAAGTATATGGATGGCTGAATCCCTTGGCTGTCCACCTGAAGCTATCATAACATTGTTAATGGGCTATACCCATAATACCAAATAAAAAGCAATAATAAATAAATAAAAGAATCAAGGCTCTGAAGAAAAACTGACCTTGCCCTAAAACAGAAATTAGAAGTTCAACCTAAGAAATCATTGTAAGAACTAAGAACCTACTTAATAATGAGTTTATTTACTATTTTGACATGGAGTTAGCTGGTTTAGAAAAGATGTTTAGGACAGAGCAGAAGAAATGCCAACATGGGCAATTTTTTGAATAAGACCCAGGAGAGGCACCAGTGTATCATTTTCTGTGTCTTGGGAAAACAAAAGGGTGTCGTTCCCAGGTGTCAACTCAGTATCTATTTCAGATAGGACCTGGTAAATAATAATATCATTAATACAGTATGTTAAAATATATGTGTATGCTACGTTGCTTCAGTCATGTCCAACTCTTTGTGGCCCCATGGACCATAGCCCACCAGGCTCCTCTGTCCATGGGATTCTCCAGGCAAGGATACTGGAGTGAGTCGCCATTTCCTCCTCCAGGGGGTCTCCCAACTCTACATTTCTTATGTCTCCTGCATTGGCACGTGAGTTCTTTACCACTAGTGCCACCTGGGAAGCCCATTACAATATATACCATATGCATTTAATATAATATGTAATGTATAAGATTAGAACTATAATAAACAATCACTTAATGTACTTGAATTAATCATTTGAATGAATACTTGTAATCCTAGTATTGTTGAGTTACTATACTTTTCATTTGAAGACTAAAAAAGTGATCTGATGGTATTTTTTTAAAAACAAGTCAGTAATGAAATTGGCTTTCAATCACTCAGATGATTCCCCAGCCTCTGCTCTGAGCAGATATTCTGACCTGTCTTGGATGGCAGTTTATTTACACAGAGACCTCTCATCACCAAGTGAGGAGGAGGCACCGGAGTTGGGGACATCTCCCTACAGAGGTGACTGTAGATCTGAGCCCCAAGGACACAGGGGAGTAGCCTATGGAGCGGAGGACAGACACAGGCTGCATGGCCTGTTCCAAGAATGCGTGTGGGTCCAAGGGCTGCAGCCCACAGGTGTGTGTATGAGTGTGTTAGAGAGTATCCGTGTGAGGGTGTGAGGGTATCCGTGTGTGCACTCACAACTGAGCACCATGGTGACTAAGGAGGCTGGATGGACAAATCAGGCTACCGACTCAACTTAGTTTAATGCCAAAAATATTGGTCTCATGTGAGTCACTGCAAATGGCTATAACCTGAAAAGGGAAACAACTACGACTTATGTTTAAGAAGATAAGCAGTGCTTTCCTTGTGAAGGAGAGTTTAAATGGACAAGCTGAGGCTTCTCCAGTGTTAAATGCAATCAGATCTGTGAACTGAGACATTTCCATGTGAAAATTTTGATGAAGCTTGGCTTCTTGGAGTCAAAAATAAGATGCATGAAAATCAATCATACTAACACTGTGCTAGAGAGTTATATTTTTTGTAATGAATACCCATTCATTAAATTATGTATATTGTAGTTACTAAGGCTGCCATTACTTCATGGGAAATAGATGGGGAAACAGTGGAAACAGTGTCAGACTTTATTTTTTTAGGCTCCAAAATCACTGCTGATGGTGACTGCAGCCATGAAATTAAAAGATGCTTACTCCTTGGAAGAAAAGTTATGACCAACCTAGATGGTATATTCAAAAACAGAGACATTACTTTGCCGACTAAGGTCCGTCTAGTCAAGGCTATGGTTTTTCCTGTGGTCATGTGTGGATGTGAGAGTTGGACTGTGAAGAAGGCTGAGTGCTGAAGAATTGATGCTTTTGAACTGTGGTGTTGGAGAAGACTCTTGAGAGTCCCTTGGACTGCAAGGAGATCCAACCAGTCCATTCTGAAGGAGATCAGCCCTGGGATTTCTTTGGAAGGAATGATGCTGAAGCTGAAACTCCAGTACTTCGGCCACCTCATGGGAAGAGTTGACTCATTGGAAAAGACTCTGATGCTGGGAGGGATTGAGGGCAGGAGAAGGGGACGACTGAGGATGAGATGGCTGGATGGCATCACTGACTCGATGGACGTGAGTCTGAGTGAACTCTGGGAGTTGGTGATGGACAGGGAGGCCTGGTGTGCTGCGATTCATGGGGTTGCAAAGAGTCGGACATGACTGAGCGACCTGAACTGAACTAATCATATCCACAAGGACCCTATTTCCAAAGAACATTACATTCTGAAGTCCTGAGTGGAGATGAACTTTGAGGTGGCCAAAAATTAAATCTCCTTCTTAAAAACGAGAGAGAAAAGATTATTGCAAGCAAGCAAGTGTTTCAATTGACAATGAAAAGCAAATAGAATCAAATGAATAATGGTCTAAAGCTTCTTCATTCTCTGGAATATTTCACATCAAGTGGTACATCTGTATGTTTGTGTGTTTGTGTGTGTGTGTGTGTATGTGTACTTCCTTTTTAATATCCAAGGATGTTTCCAATTCCTGTGATGTAGTTTATGTCATAATCTGTCGCTGTAATTCACAGAGTAGATATTCACAGCCAAATTTTCTCAGGTTTGTGAACACAATTTTTCACAGCTACATTTTATGTCTTTTTCATCATAACCTCATAAAGTACAGCTGCAATTACCAAGTGTATTTTTATGGAAGCCACATTTGAGCATGCAATCTGCATACACTCTTATATCATCTTGTCTGGAAAAGTCAGAAGAAAGTGTTGTGCAGTAAAGATGGGATCAACCCATGAGTCTAAAGCTCTGGGGGAAAAAAAAAAATTGTGCCTTCCAGGAAGGATGATGGATGTTTAGGAAGCCATAACTCTCAGACTGGGAGTTGTTTCACCTTTAAGAGGCAACAGTGAAAAATTAATGAACCAAGGGCTTTAATGAATGAGGCATGTTGACAAGAAGATGGATTCATGGAGTAAGTGCTGAGTAACGGCTGTGATAGGACTGGAGTCCACCCTGGGGGCCTATGAGAAAGAATTCATGCATTGGGTTCCTGGTATGCGTCCAGTCTTTTATGACTTTTTCTGCAGTTTTCTTTAAAGAGATTGATTTTTCTCTTGCATCCCATGTGCCTTAATGCCTATAAGAAACATAAAAATCCTGCTTGCTTCCATCACATCTTGCAATTACTTTTCCTTTCTACTTCAAAAACCATATCTTCTTGGAAGCCTATGCTCCCTGTGTCTATGGCTGATCACAGATATCTCCATCTTTCCCTTTCTCACTAGAGACCACAACACCTCCAATAGTATGGTTCTTCACCCCTATTCCTGCCATATTTCTGGGTGACTTCCTAAGTGAAGTGGACAGCTCAGCCAACATTCCATTTCCCACAGGCTCCTCTTCTCCAGTGAGCCTCCTTTATTGGTGCTTGGTCCTCATCCCACCATGAATCCCACCACCCCCCAAAACAAACCATTTCAAATCTGGATCTCTAGTGTTCATTCTTTCAGCTCATTTTCTTTTACATTGTTAATTAGACACCACAAATATATCTTAATCCCTGTCTTATTTACCATGGTGAAATATTTGAAATAGTTCTGTAAATCATGATCTGTTCATTTGGAACACTAAAATCTATTATGTGAAATTTTCCTAATACAGAGGAGTAAATAAACGGTTACATTTTAAGAAATTAGAAGTCAAAGTCATTTGCTGAAGCTGAGTAATGAGTTTGCAGAAGAAAATGATGGAAAGTCTAGCAAAATATTAGCAGGATTTATATATGGTTCTTGAAGTTAGTACTCTATTGTATCTGAATTTAAATAAGTGAAGGTAATGATACAGTACATTGGAAGGACTGATGTTGAAGCCGAAACTCCAATACTTTGGCCACCTGATGCGAAGAGCTGACTCACTTGAAAAGACCCTGATGCTGGGAAAGATTGAGGGCAGGAGGAGGAGGGGATGACAGAGGACGAGATGGTTGGATGGCATCACCGACTCAGTGGACATGGGTTTGGATGGACTGTGGGAGTTGATGATGGACAGGGAAGCCTGGTGTGCTGCAGTTCATGGAGTCGCAAAGAATCATACACAACTGAGCGACTGAGCTGAACTGAATGATACAGTAAAATAAATCAAAATATTGTAATTCAAAAAACATTTACTTCAGGACCATTATTTCTAAGATTCCTGGGTTAGGAAGATCACCTGGAGGAGGACATGGCAACCCACTCCAGTATTCTTATTTGGAGAATCCCATGGACAGAGGAGCCTGGCAGGCTGCAGTCCATGTGGTCACAGAGATAAGACACAACTGAAGTTATTTAGTAAAATAAACTAAAATGCACACATGCATGCTCAGTCGTGTCTAACTCTGTGCAACCCCATGGACTGTAGCCTGCCAGGCTCCTCTGTCCATGGGATTCTACAGGCAGGAATATTGGAGTTGCTGTTTCAGAAAGAAATGGGTTGCCATTTCTATCCCCAGGGGATCTTCCTGACCTAGGGATCAAACTCACTTCTCTTTTGTCCCCTGTAGTGGCAGGTGGGGGTGGGTTCCTTACCACTAGTGCCGCCTGGGAAGTCCAAATTAAAATATTTTAATTCAAAAAGTATTTACTTCAGGATCATGATTTCTAAGCTCTCTGCTACTACTGGGAACACAGAGATGGATGAGTCCATTTCCTATGAAGCTCTCAGAGAGATAAAGCTATCACATAAGTAAACATCATCCTATTCATGTATTGTGAGAGAAATCAAATTTCTTGTTGCTTTAAAGCACTAGCTGTATTTAAGAAAGAGGGCCTGTTGGGAAGGTGAAGCACACTGCACTTGTGTATGCCTGTGTGTGTTATATCTTTGCCTGCCTGTGTTCTGCACAATCAAAATGTGATTATCCCATAAATAAAATGTAATGGTTTAAAATCTAACTTTTTCAGAAGGCATGGAAGAAATGTGGATTTTGGTTTATGTGTTAAAGCTGACACTTGGTATCTGATCTGACCCCAGTTTATTCCTGAAAAACATCTGTTGCAAATAGTGTCACTAACAAAAAAAGAAGCTGGACAATGCTTCTTGTTTGTGGGAAACATTTTGCAATTTTAATTTTATGTTCATATTGAAACTTGAGTAAAAATTCTCGTTTGGGGTAAGGGATCTGACAACCGGCAAAAACATCTGATGTAGGAAGTGGGTCTTCTAGGAAATAGGGATCCTGCATAGCCTGTTCTGAGGTAATTCGCTTTATTGGGTCCATGGTAAGCAACTTTTGAAGCAAGTGGAATGCTTTACTATCTGGTTTAACTTTATGTTTTTCCATATACTTGATAAGGCTGCAGTTGGTATATGTATTTCTTCTGAAATCTTTCATTAATGTTGAATGTTCAGGCATCTTTTTTATATCTTCCCAATCTTTATCTGCAGGAAATCCCATTACATTGAATATTCTGTCCAGCTGGTCATGGTGATAAGGATTACTAGTTTTGATGTCCTCTTGCCGACAGTGAAATATTGGTTCTGACGTTAGTAGTTCTGCAAATATACACCCTATAGCCCAAATATCAATAGCTTTGGTATAATGTCTTGCTCCAAGAAGTAATTCTGGGGCTCGGTACCAGAATGTAACTACTACTGGATCCAAATCTGCTAAAGGCTTCAAAGGTGAATTAAATAATCGGGCAAAGCCCATATCAGCAATTTTTACTCTTCCTCGCTCAGGACCTTCACCCATAACTAAAATATTAGCAGGTTTCAAATCCCTGTGCAACACCCAGTTAGCATGCAGGTAGTGGATCCCATCTAGAATCTGATACAATAGTGACTTCACCACCCCCCGAGGTAACTGAACTGGCTTCTTGTTTGCTTTAGAAGCTCTGTGAAACTTGAATATATGCCAGAGGTCATGTTCGGCATAGTCAAACAGAAGCCGCACTTTCCTGTCTGCGTGAGACAGAAACACCTTTTGAAGAGAGATGACATTTGGGTGCTTAAGTTCTCGAAGTAGTGCTATTTCTCTACATGCCGACATAGAGATCCCGGTTCCTGAGAATTTTTAACAGAAGAAGAACCTGATGACAAAGGAGACAAAAACCAGCAGCAGCAGCCGGGCAATAACCACACGAATGGGACCGGCCACCCAGGGAACCAAGACAGCAGTCACACCCAGGGACCCCCGCTGAAGAAAGTGAGAGTCGTCCCTCCTACCACTACCTCAGGTGGACTGATCATGACCTCAGACTATCAGCGTTCCAGTCCGCATGCTGCCTACCCCAACCCCGGACCAAGCACATCACAGCCGCAGAGCAGCATGGGGTACTCAACTACCTCCCAGCAGCCTCCACAGTACTCCCACCAGACACATCGGTACTGAGCTGCGTCGGACACCGTCCATGCACTGTCACGGTGCCGCAGGCCGCCTGCAGCTCTCAGCGGGAGCCTGGGATGGGCCATGAGAATGTACTGTGCAGCCACGCAGTCTGATGTCCGGTAGCCGAGTTCCACCGCTTTTCACAGATTGGGGTAGTGGCTTCCACGTTGTCACTGTCTGGAGTTAGGCTTGAGAAGAAAGTGCTCGCACAGTTTGTGTTGTGGGTTTGCTACTTCCATAGTTTACTTGACATGGTTCAGACTGACCAATGCATTTTTTTCAGTGACAGCCTGTAGCAGTTGAAGCTGTGAAACGTGCTAGGGGCAAGCATTTGTTGTCGTATGTGGTGAATTCTTCCAGTGTAACAACATTATCTGACCAGTAGTACACACACACACACACAGAAGTTTAACTGGTACTTGAAACATGCAGTATACATTAACGAAGTAACCAAGACTCAACATGAGATTATTTCGGTATACCTTTCATTTCAATGTCTTATCAGTGGGTTGATTCATTTTCTACATTAATCAGTGTTCTTTGACCAAGAATATTGCTTGGATTGTTTTGGAAAGTACAAGAAGCCACATAGTTTTTCCAGAAAGGTTTCAAAACTCCCAAAGATTAAGTTCCAACTTCTGAGTTTGTTTTTATTTTCAATCTATGACTTGACTGGTATTAAAGCTGCTATTGATAGTAATGAAATATGTTGTCATTGATATAAACCTGTTTGGTTCAGCAAACAAACTAAAATGATTGTCATAGACAGTGTTTTATTTTTCCTGTTGGTGTTGCTGATTTGTGAGCATGCTTTAAGATGAAAAAAGCATAAGTGATAACTTCCTTAAAAAGGTGCGGCATCCGATTCAGATATTTTGTCCTGATTTTAAAGCTGGTTGGTGTAGTGCTACTAAAATTTCGTTCAGTTCATTTTCTTTTTTTAAAACTTGTTCGCACGTTGTTTAGGGTGCCCTTACTTCAGTAAAGGAGAAGGAGTAGGAGAGCCTTAGAGTTTTTGAGGAAAAGAGAAAACCTATAACATACAATGTACTGTATCAAACTATTTTACATGAATGACACAAGTATTCTGAATTTAAAAAAATTGAACATTGTTAAAAACAAGGTGTTATGTAATAAATTTATTTTTCATAAATCAAAAAAAAAAAAAGAAACTTGAGTAATAATCAAGCTGTCACTTGGTTAATACACTTTAGGAAGTATACTATATTCATATCAATATTCAATATTCATATCAATAAATAGTGTATCTCCAATAAGGTAGTCATTTGGCTTGTGATGAGTAAAGTGGTAACCATTAGGAAAGAAAAGCTATGGTAAAAAGAGAAATGAGAATCTATGAGAAAAAAGTGAAACCAAGAGAAGCAAGAAATTTCCCATTTTAGCCAGAAATTTCAGTGGCCCAGTTCTGATTAGTTAAGTATTCAATGCAAATCCTTAAATATATCTTGTTTTTATATCGTGTGTGCAATATTCATTTATTCATTCTTTCCACAGACATTCACTGAACACCTTCTAGAAGTTTATGTTTTAGCTGCTGGAGAATAACAGGTTAAGACAAGGCCCCTGCTTATCTGGGAGGTTAGAGTCTAGTAGGAGGTGGAGGAATTTAAATATATATGTCTCATAGCCTGTGGGCACAGTGAAAGAGAGCTACACACAAATAACATAAAATAATAAAGCAAAACTAAACAAAATAAAATAAAAAATGGGGGAGAAAAGATGACTGTTAAGTGAATTAGTTTTAAGAATGTAACCCCAAAAGGAAATAGAATAAATTCAATATCAAGCTAAATAAGATGCTTTTCCAAGGTGGAAAGGCGTTTCTGGAGGAGGGGTAGCAGTGCAGAAAGAAAGAGTCTTAAGAGCTTGGTCTCCTCCAGGAAGTACACACAGCCACAAAGAGCTGAGGGTGAAGGGGCTGGGGACCTGGCCCAGCATTGAGACTCTGGGAACTTGCTGCCTGGGATGGCATCTTGGTTGCTCTACTGGAGCTCTGCTTTTACTTAACTGTCTGCAGAAAGTCTTCCATCTAATAAGAATGAGAACAGTAAAAATCATCTCCTCTGCAAAGGGTCCTTGCGTACATCAGCTGAGTGAAGCATCTGAAACACTGAGACCACACTCGCTGCATTTTACTACCCTTCTTGGCGTCAGGAACTTGAGAGGGCAGCTTCCGGGGATGGAGATGAGAACGAATTCCTGCAGGACCTGGAATAGCATCCTAACAGCTTTGAACATCTTCCTTGAAGGGACGAGGACTGTAGACGTATGCTAAGAAGGAAAATATGAACAGTTTAGTGTTTTCAAAAGATCAGTCATACTGTATCATGTTACCTGAATGGATATAACTTTGATCAGGTTTCTTTCTTTCGATTTCTCAGCTGATGGTATATGATGATGGGGAAACACAGATGATGTTTGATGGCTGCCAGTTTGTTTGTGATCATGGATGAGTCAGTTCTCTTGGCATCGTGTTAGGTGATTCCTGAGTTCTCAAAATTAGAAAAATTGTCTGAAACGCCTGGAGAACACGATGGCAAAGGGAACTTTGCAGGTTGAAACTTTTCTCTGCTCTAAGTGTTCTCAGGGCTTTGTGTCTGATTTTATTTATTCTGCTATGTGGTAGCATAGCGTTTTATAGTCATGGTCTCAGAGCAAGTGTAATATTTAAACACTGGAGTCCATCACTTGGCAGCCCTGAGACTGTGAACAAGTTCCTAAGAAGACTCCCAGTGTCTCTATCTGTGACGTTAGAAAGAGTCAGAATCATGCCTGCCCCACGAGAGACTGTGAGGATCACTGGGATGATACGCAGTTAGCACGGTTGCTGTGCATGTGGCTTTCTACAAACGTCAGCCTTGATGACCATTACTTTGTAGTAACTGAGACAGGAGGCCATGCTGAACTTGACTTGGCTTGCATGGACTGTGCCAGGATGTGAATTCTGGCTTCACAGAGCCCACGCTCCCTTCATCACTCTGTGCTCAGTGTGGGGGGATGTAAAGGAGACGCAAGTTTCCTGTTCTTCTGCTCCCTGAGGACTTGCTAAAAGAAGAGAGTTACAATATTCTGGGGCAGCCTGGATGGGAGAGGAGTTTGGGGGAGAATGGATACATATATGTGTATCACCGAGTCCCTCCACTGTCCACCTGAAACTATGACAACATTGTTAATCGTCTATGCATGTTAAGTCGCCTCAGCTGTATCTGACTCTTTGTGACCCCGTGGACTGTAGCCTGCCAGGCTCCTCTGTCCATGGGATTCTCCATGAAAGAGTACTGGAGTGGTTATCATTTCCTCCTCCAGGGGCTCTTCCTGACCTGGGGATCGAACTTGTTTCTCTTTCATCTCCTTCATTGGCAGGCAGGTTCTTTACCACTAGCACCACCTGGGAAGTCCTAGTCAGCTATACTCTAATACAAAATAAAAAGTTAAAAAATAATAAAATAATTCAGAAATTTAAAAAAGAGTGATACTGAGTCATGAGGGAAGAGTAAAGTGTGGAGATGAACTGTCTAGGAGAAGAGAAGGCTATTTTGCTGTAACAGGATGCTATAAATTACTAAGTGCTTGCTCTGATGTTTTTTAAAAGTAGGAGGTGAATGCCAGCCGGTGACTGTCTTAAGATAAGAGAGTCAATAAAACCTGATATCCCACATTAGGGGAGAGGCTGTAGGACAGAAGGCATCACTCTGACACCCTATGTTTTACAGCCGAGGGACAATTTGGCTGTACAATGAAATCTGCTAGGTAGAAAAACTTGGAAAGATTTTTGAATAAAGACAGGGGAAGAGTAATATTTTCTACTTATGTGAAAAAAAAAGACATTTGAATAGTTTTCCCCAGGTACAAAAATCAACGATTGTCCAGAGACTAAAGACCAAAAGAAAATCTTGAAATCAAAGGAGAAAACAAGCAACCTGTACTCACTTTAGTTTTTCTGTGCCCAACTCCCTCAGCTTCACCCCAACACACACACACAGACACACACACAACCTGGAGTGCTTGCGAGCCTCAAGCGTATGCAATAATGAAGAACTCTTAGACTCAAGCAAGTCATTATCACCAGCAAGCTAATTTTTTTTTTTCTCTTAATTAAAGGGCTTGAAGGTCAGGAGAACCAAAAACAAATGCTACAAATGTGCTGGGAAGACTAAATGCTCACAGTGCTTTTCATGTCAAAGACTCAGAATCTGGCTAAATGAACTTGGAGCCTTTATGAGGCAGAAGCAAAGAAAGCCTCGCATTTGCCACAAAGTGAGCGTCTTCATTCTGAAAGCTTCAAAGGGGAGTATTAGGTGTTTAAAAACTTCTTTGTTCTCTTCTAAGAAAAAAATTATGGCACAATTTATCCTAATTCAGATTTTAAGCCTTGATTAGAGATGTGCAATCTTACCTTCAAATAAAATATATAATTTTCCACAGAGCATGCATTCATTCACTCATTCTTCTTTCTAAATTACAGCAAATTGCTCCAATTTTAGTTTCCTTGTAGTATGCATTTAGGCCACTTAGAAGCCTGCCTGGCCCTCCACCTATGTGCACTGTGCAGTCACTAATAGAGAATGTCATTTTCGTCAAGAGGAGTGAATTCTGCCATGTGGCAGGACGCTCTAACACAAGCACGCGCCTCCATAGAAGGAGGTGGGAAGGCAGGTGTCTCGTGAAGGCCGCCCGGTTGGCAGATGGAGATCATTAGAATTTGCCTGTAGCTTTCAAGAGATCTTCCCTGTTTTACTCTGCTTTGTAACAGCTTTTGATCCAATCATGTTTATTTAATTTGAGTACAAGTCCACAATTGTTTGAGTGCCTCTGAAGAACTGGGCTCTGTGTTTCTTGCCTGCAAAGGAGTCAGGATGGAGGAAAGCTGATGCTGCCTCTGTTCCTCGTGTGATGGTGAGGAGAGAGATGGAGAGTTAAGAGGAACTTTATTCCTGACCCTGTGATGGGCACAGGAGGGCAGGCAGCCTCTCACCTATTCATCACAAAATTGCATGCAGGGTGCCTCTCTTTCTGTGTCCATCTTCCTGATAAGGAAATACTTGGTAAACAGGCATGTGGCAGCCCTGAGTTTGAACTCTAAATTCAGAACCCTTGGATATAAGCCCCAGACTGTCCTGAAGACAGGATCAATCATTTGTGAAAGATCAGATAGTAATTAGTAGTGGGGCTGAAATGAAGCTCAGGCTTTTCTGATTTAAAACTGGACACTTTTTCTGTTGTGCTGGTTTTCTGCAACAGATTCAGATTTCTACTTGAAAATTGTTATTTTTTTTTAATGTGGACAGTTTTAGAAAGTCTTTATTGAATTTTTCATAATATTGCATCTGTTTTATGTTTTGAGTTTTCGGCTTCAAGGCATGTAAAATCTTAGTTCCAGGGCCAGGGATTGAACCTGGACCCCCTGCACTGGAAGGCAGAGTCCCCACCACTGGTCTACCAGGGAAGTCCCGTGATGATAATTTATGTGTGTCATTTTTGCAGTATTTGAAAGGAAAGTAGTTGAGTACTTTACTAATATTTGTGAAAAAGAGACTGTTTTCCAGGCTATGTGTTATGGATGTAGAGGTCAGGGGAGACTAGGAGTCCCCGACTTCCAGGAGGTTAACTTATATGACATAGACTTTTAAGATGAGCCTCTTGACAAGTAGCACCTGTAGGTGGTGTGGATGAAGGGCTGGAGAAATGCAAGAAATGCAAAAGGGTTTGTTCTAAGTGCGGTAAGTCATAGGCAAGAAGGGTAAGCAGTCAGAGGGGTCAGGACGGCAAGGCTGACTTTGGAAGACTGCAGAGATTTGCGGTGGGGGGCAGTTAAGAAACAGAGGCTTTCCTTCAGCTTTTACACATCAAAGAAATTTGAGGGGAGTCTACTTTGGGGTTATTAATAAAAAAGTCATATTTTCTCTCTGCATAACTTTCACAATTTGCCTTGAGACTACATATTTTCTACTGTTGTTATTCAGTTGCTAAGTCATTTCCAGCTCTGAGCGACCCCATGGACTGCAGCACAGCAGGCCTCCCTGTCCTTCGGGGAGAAGTTTACTCAAACTCATATCCACTGAGTCCATGATGCCATCCAACCATCTCATCCTGTTTTCTAGTGGACATTGCTTTATCTGTAGCCCAGAGATATTGAAATGCATGGTGTTTCATATGATATTCCAGATAGTTTACAAATTCAATTGGATTTTCTTTCTGACATAGCAGTATTTTCTCACATGAGGAGTTAAGCACAGTGTTGGGTTTTGGCTCTGTAATCAATTGCTGGTTTTATCACATTGTAATTAGAGTATTTGAGTCTAAAATATTTTTCAACTCTTTGAAAAGTATGCGTGAATATATGTGTGTGAATGTGTATATGGAATATTAGTGTCAATTTTTGTGAATGATCTATGTTACTTGATGTATTTTCTCTTTTATATTACAGGTTTTGCTATCTCTGTTAGATTTATGTTTTATTTACATCTTCCATATTTTTTATCCTTTTAATTTGACAAAAAGATATGAAAAAGTCTCCATTTTCTAGTGTAATTCTAGTGTAATTCCCTTTTAATCACCTGTGCTTTTATGGGACAAATATTAATGCTAAAATTGTTGGTGCACATATAGACATAGCACAATAACTTTATCTTCAACTGTATACTCTTCTCTTAATAAAGAAAGCATTTAATCATATTATATGATTTTTATATTATATGAATTGTGGTTTGTACTCAAAACTGTCTGATATTAACATAGTAATCTTTTTATTTGAATCTTCCTTATTTAGCTTCTCTATTTTTCATCTTTTCAAATAAGCATAATTAATTGCTTTAGTTGTGTTTACAAATATAGACTAAACTTGAGTTCTGCTTAGTGGTCCAATTTGAAGTTTTTTGTTTGCTTGTTTTTAATATCTTAGCTTCCTAATGCTTGTATACTTATTGTTATGGTTGAAATGAATGGTTTTAATTGTCATAATATTATTTCATAGTGTTTTTAAAGATTCCATGAATATTTTTCTCATCTTGAACGTCGTCAAGGAATATAAAATGTTTTCTGTTATATAGGCACAATTTCTACAATGTGCTTTATTCTTTTTTTTTTTTACATGAGTTATTTTTTATTTACAAACATTTAAAAGCAGGCAAAATGATAAACTATCACTCTAACATACTATGAATAAAGTAAACTGGTACAAGTTTGTAGAGAGCAATATGTTAAAAATCTTGAAAACTTTAAAATCAATTGGACACGACTGAGCAACTGAACTGAACTGAATAGATTTTAATTTTTTTTCTTTTTCTTTTTTTATTTTATTTATTTATTATTATTATTATTTTAATTTTTACTTTATTTTACATGAATCCACCACGGGTGTATACGAGCTCCCAATCCTGAATCCCCCTCCCACATCCCACCCCATATTCTTATTCCTATAGCTCCATGTGTAATATTCAGAGCCAATTTTTTCCCTCATTGACTATTAACTGAAGATTTTTCTCTAGTGGTGGGAACAGTATCTCTGAGCTGTTAAGTTTAAGGTAGTTTGTCATGTTTTAATTGAATGAGAATATAACTGAGAAAGTTTCTTAGACCACATGTTATTTCCCTAAACAATTTTTCTGGTTTCTGCACAGTCTTAACATTTAGAGTTGTAGCAGAGAAAGAGTTTGATGTCAGTTTTCTTTTATAAATGATTTTCTATTTTTCCTGAATACTTAAAAGGAATCTTAATTTTGGTTTCTAGCAATTTTATCAGCTCAAAACTCAGCTCAGACTCTTTTGTTCCATGCTCTTGAAGATACCACATAAGCATGTATGTTCAGTCACTCAGTCATGTCCGACTCTGCAACCCCATGGACTGTAGCACACCAGGCTCCTCTGTCCATGAAATTTTCCAGGCAAGAATACTGGAGTGGATTGCCACTTCCTACTCCCAGGGATCGAACCAGCATCTCTTGAGTCTCCTGCATTGACAGGTGGGTTCTTTACCACTCTTGCCACCTGGGAAGCTCCTTGGAGATACGATATGTCTTCTCTATAAAAAGCATTGAGTCTTTTTTCTTTTTTAATTTTAGAAAAGTTGTTTCATTAACACCTTCCTACTTTAGAGGTTTTGATTGTTTATACCTTGTCTTCTATTTTCTCTCAAACCCTGTAACAACTAGATACGGTAGAAACTAGCCACATATGGCTCTTCAAGTTTCATTTTAAATGAACTAAAATTTAACTCTTCTATTTAACTATCCATTTTCAAGTGAGCAATACAACTCCATGTTGTATCGGACAATGCAGCTAAAGACATTCCCATCATAGCAGAAGGTTCTATCAGATAGTACTGATATTCCTTTAAAAGGTTTTCTATATTTACATTTTATTTGTTTTACTTCATCACATCTATGTTCCATGCCTATTATCATATTTCACAGAGTGAGTTACATATTTGAAGAGTTGAAATTTAAACAAGTAATTTTTTGTTTTTGTTTTTGACAGTGAGAGTGAAAAGTTCAAAGGAGTTGTAGAAAAAAAATAACTGTTAAGGGTGTGTTGGAGGAAAAATACATCAGCTGTCTTGCCTTGCTTTTTACCCTTAGGATTTTTGTCTTTCCTGAAACAACATGTCCAAGATTGTCTCAAAAAAATTATGCAGAGATTTATGCTTGTCTCTGCAGCCCTCGGCTCTTCTTGTGTGTGTTTTTCTTTATAATACACACAGTGACTTCGCTTCCCTTATTTCTCTCATTTCTCTTATTTCCTCTTCGTATCAAGTTAAAATCTTACATCAATCATCTACATTTTAGTGCGAGTTGAGCATGAAACATTTTTATTCTAAATCTCGTTTATGCCTCGTGTGACAATTCATTTTATGTGTCAACTTGAGTGGATCACAGATGACCAGATACTTGATTTAAACAATATTTCAGGGTGTGTCTACAAGATGTTTTGAGAAGAGATGAGCATCTGAATTGATGAGCTGGGTAAAGTGGGCTGCCCTCCCCAGTGTGGGTGGACAGTGCCTTGAGGATCTAAACAGAATGAAAAGGGCTGGGGATGCTTGAGTTCTTGCTCTTTCTGACTGTTCAACTGAGAAATGCATTATCCTGCCTGGTACTCCTGTGTCTCAGGCTTTCAGATGTGAACTTAAACCTGTGCCATCAGCCCTCTCAACCCCCTGAACTACATCAGCAGCTTCCCTGGGTCTCCAGTTGCAGGGGGACAGCTCATGGGCCTCCACAGCCTCCATAACTGCAAGAGTCAACACCTTATTTTATCTGTATCATCTAACCCATATTCATATCCATGTCTATATCCATATCTATATGCTCATGGTTCTGTTTCTCCAGATAACTCTAACTAATACACATACACATGGAAAAATGTAATGACTTTAACCATTACCTAAATGAGGAAGTGGAAAATAGGGTGACTATTACAAGACCGAAACACTTGTTCAGTATTTATGCAAACTCAGACATGTTAAAACCTCAAAAATAGCGCACTTAGGGGCGATTTGTAGTAATACCACATAATTTGGGTTTCTACACAACTGAGAAAAAAAAAAAAAGACTCCATCAAAGTAAGCTGTATTTGGCCTGAACTTATTACCTCTCCATGTGGGCCAAGCCCTCTGCAGAGGTGAAAGGATGGATGAAGTTGTCTCTGTGCTTAGAGAAGTCACAGTCCTTCAGAGGAAGCTAACAACTAGCCTGAGAATTTATTCCTTATGTCTCTTCTTGCAACTTTTGATCAGCCTGCAGATCAGGTGTATGGAACCATCCATTGTGGCCATGGTGCCTGATTTTGGGGAGTTTAGGAAGTATGGTGCAGCCTTCTTTCCATTTGCCTTTCGCTTTTGGCACAAATGTTTTGAAATCCTTCCTAACTGGTTGTAACTCATCTAAAATAGTCACAAAATTGTGGCAGGTTTTCCCTATTATATGATATAATTTATCTAGCAAAACAGATTTATTCAAATAAACCTCTCATTTCTTGGAAAATTTGGGGCTGAATTTCAAGGAGTTACCAAGATTTCCTGAAGAGAGCATGCTGATTTGTGTTTCTGGGAAATAATCAGAGTGTTTAAGTCAACCTCAAGGAGAAATAATAATCTCAGTGCAGATTTTTATAATCCACACTCTTCTCCAGAGTAGCAAGGAAATGAGTAAGGCTCAGAATATGGAGTTGAATTAGGTGCTTCTTCTTGAGTCACTAAATGCCATATTCATTGCATAATGACAATGCCTTCCATTTACAGGATACCAAATACAAATGGTTATAACTCATTACATACACACACACGCACACATATGTATATTTCTAACTTTCCTGAATAAGATTTCCTACCTTTATTTATTGATGAAGAAATTAAGACTCAGGGAAGTTAAATGACTCACTTAAGTTCACACAACTTGTAATTCAACAATCTTTCTCTGTTTTTTGTTTGTTTGTTTGATTTTAAAGATTTTTTTGATGTGAACCATTTCTTTTAAACTTTTTATTTTGTTTTGGACTATAGCAGATTAACAATATTGTGATAGTTTCAGGTGAACAGCCAAGGGGCTCAGCCATACAGATACATGTATCCGTTTTCCCCCTAAACTCTCCCCACCATCTCTCTCTAGGCTGCCACATAACATTGAGCAGAGTTCCCTGTGCTATACAGTAGGTCCTTTTTGGTTATCCATTTTAAATATAACAGTGTACCTGTCCATCCCAAACTCCTGGACTCTCCTTTCCCCCAGCAAGCTTGAGTTCCTTCTCTAAGTCTGTGAGTCTCTTTCTGCTTCGTAAGTAAGTTCATTTGTAATAATTCTGCTTAGATTCCACATACCAGGAATGTCATATGATATTTCTCTTTCTCTGTCTGTCTTACTTCGCTCAGTATGACAATCTCTACACCCATCCGTGTTGCTGCAAATGGCATTATTTCAGTCTTTTTAATGGCTAATATTCCATTGCATATATGTACCATGATGTGAACCATTTTTAAAGCCGTTATTGAATTTGTGTTTACAATATTGCTTCCGTTTTATGTTTTGGTTTTTAGGACACAAGGCATATGGAATCTTAGTTCCCTGACCAGGTATAGGACTTTTGCTGCTTGCAATGAAAAGTAAGGTCTTAGTCACTGGACCACTAGAGAAGTCTACCTTTCTCTGTTTCCAACCCATACCCTTGTATTCATACTCTGGAGCCCTCTGATGTTACAACCAATGTTGTCAGGCCCTCAGCTATTCTTGTCCATATTGTCTGTTCAAAAGGAGTGGACATTAGGATAGCAAAAATGTCTCCTACTGCCCCTTGGCCACCTTCTATATGGTCAGACAGTTCGTGGAAGGGGAACTGACATTGTCAGAAGGCCTAGCTTGCAGAGCCATGCACCCATGACCTAAATTTACGAGAATTGGTCCCCATGGTGCCTCTCAAGTTCACACACCCTTCAGTTCCTCACACATTCCACAATGTCAACTTGGCTGAACAATGAGGTACCTCAATGTTCAGCTAAATATCATTTAAGGTGTGTCTATGAAGTTGTTTCTCAATGAGACTAATTTGTAGACTAGGTTAGACACCCTTCTGTCCACTGTGGGTAGACCTCTTCTGTTGGTGGCTCCTGAACAGAACCCGAGGTGAGGTCAGCGAGAAGTCCCTTCCTCTGCCTGTTTTCCAGCTTAGACATAGGTTCTCCTGCACTTGGACTGGAATTTTCACCATGGTCTGTCTTGGATCCCCAGTTTGCAGATAACTTATTGGAACTTCTCATGTACGCTCGTGGTAAAGAAACCGCCTGCCAAGCAGGAGACATAGAGATGTGGGTTCAATCTTTGGATCACGTAGAGCCCCTGAAGGAGGGCAGGGTAACCCACTCTAGTATTCTTGCCTGGAAAATCCCATGGATAGAGGATCCTGGCAGACTATAGTCCATGGGGTCACAAAGAAATGGACATTACTGAAGTGATTTACCATATCATCTACAGCCACGTGAGCCGATTATACATTATGAATGATATCTCCTAGTGGTCCTTTTCTATGGAAAGTGAAAGTGAAGTCACTCAGTCATGTCCGACTCTTTGCGACCCTGTGGACTGTAGCCCGCCAGGCTCCTCTGTCCATGGGATTCTCCAGGCAAGAATACTGGAGTGGGTTGCCATTTCCTTCTCCAGGGTATCTTAACCCAGGGTAATACAATGATATTCATATTTGGCTCCATGGCCTTCCCCACTCACAAGTTTAAACCAGTTCTTGGGAGCTCTCCACTCACTTGAGAAAGAAGGAAAAGCTGAAAATAAGGCTTCAAAGCACTGATTGAGACCTGTCTCCTGGCACTTCCAGTTACTAGCTCTGTGACACTGAGCAAGAGAAATAAATACCTGAGCTTCAGTTTCTTCCCTTGAAAAACAGAGACACTGATAAAGCTTCCCTCTTAGGATGAATATAAAGATTGAATGTATTGTATGTATAATGTGCTCAGAATGATGTGTGGCATATGGTGACCACTAAGCTACTATCAGATACTATTAGAAAAAGAAGTCTAGACAGAAAGGCTTTAGTTTGGGAAAAGTTAAGATACTTTTGAACAGTGGTGTTGGAGAAGACTCTTGAGAGTCCCTTGGACTGCAAGGAGATCCAACCAGTCAGTCCTAAAGGAAATCAATCCTGAATATACATTGGAAGGACTGAGGCTGAAGCTGAAACTCCAATAGTTTGGCCACCTGATGTGAATAACTGACTCAATGGAAAAGACTCTGATGCTGGGAAAGATTGAAGGCAGGAGGAGAAGGGGATGACAAAGGATGAGATGGTTTGATGGCCTCACCAACTTGATGGACATGAGTTTGAGCAAGCTCCAGGAGTTGGTGATGGACAGGGGGGCCCCATGTTGCAGTCCATGGGGTGGCAGAGTCGGACATGACTGAGCAACTGAATTGAACTGAAGAGTCAAAGGAGGGATTTGACAGAGAACTCAAAAAGAGAAGCCCCCAAAGAGAAGAACAGTTAAAACTAGAGAGAAAACAAAGAGTGAAGAACAGGGTCATAGTTCTGTTGGAAATGAAGGGAATGAAGAAACTCAAGAAGGAAGAAGGTTGCTATGGTAACAAATGCTACAAAGGGATGGGTAAGGTGAAGACAGGAGATAGCCCAGCGGATGCAGAAACAGAGGACTTTGATGCCGTGGGAAGATTCCAGGGGTGTGCTGGGGCATTCATTCGTGGAGGAACTGGGAGAGGGAGGTTGGCTGGCAGTTAAAGGAGACCTGAGTCAAGATAGGGCTTTTAATGATTATAGGGCTGCGGAGATGTGTCAGGTTCTATATAACTGAATATGAAGAGAGGGCGGTTGTTTGTTCTTTGCCTGCTCATGAATAGCAATTATAATGAACAATATCACACATAACTGTAGGTCAACTGTACTCTAATAAAATATATATATTAAGAAAAAAGCAATATCACACATGAACGTATATCTGGACTGAAAATATGCAAGTGTGAGTTCTGAAGAATAAGACCACTGCCTGTCCATTAATTTATCCATGCTGCTAAGTCACTTCAGTTGTGTCCGACTCTGTGTGACCCTATAGACGGCAGCCCACCAGGCTCCCCCGTCCCTGGGATTCTCCAGGCAAGAACACTGGAGTGGGTTGCCATTTCCTTCTCCAGTGCATGAAAGTGAAAAGTGAAAGAGAAGTCCCTCAGTCATGTCTGACTCTTAGCGACCCCACGGACTGCAGCCTACCAAGCTCCTCCATCCATGGGATTTTCCAGGCAAGAGTACTAAGTGGGGTGCCATTGCCTTCTCCAATTTATCCATATTATTATTTTAAAAATATTTTTGAGTGCCCACTCAGTGTCTTGCACTCTTCTTGGCACTAGAGATATATTAGTAAGTAAAAAGCAAACCAGACCAGCCAAATATCTCTGTTAGTTTGAGGGAGTGGCTATACCAAAATGAACAAAGTCCTCAAACAAATACAGTGATCAGATACAAGTGAAAATGTTAGCTGCTCAGTCATGTCCACCTCATTGCAACCCCGTGGTCTGCAACCCACCACATTCCTCTGACCATGGGGTTTTCCAGGAAAGAATACTGGAGTAGGTTGCCATTTCCTGCTCCAATTGGAAAAGGAAACAGTTTTAGACATTCAACTACATTCACAGTCCATGCTCTGCCCATTTGGGTGTGACCTTGCTTTGATGGATATTTGCTATGCTTTGGTGTCCAGCATGGGGACCTCTGGCTTACGTTTGAGGGATTCCCTTTGGTATGGGTGCTGAGATTCAGAATCACTTCTTGCTAAGAAAAAGAACTTCACAGTCTCCTCCTGTCACGCCTGCTGTCCTAAGCCCTCGACTCAAGGTGTCCCTGGGCTCCACTCATCATGAGTGTCAATCAGCCGTGACTGCAGGTGAGTTCCAAGCCAGGTGAGCAGCAGGGATGTACAGGTAGTGACTGCCTTGGGGTCCCGCCCTGACACGTGTGCCCAGAGGTGCCAACCGTGAGGCAGCGCTATGCACACCTCTCTCTGCACAGCTGTCTAGGTTGTGATGTCAGGTATGATTCTTACCCACACAGCTGTCAGACTGCTGCTTCTGACCACCTGGAAACCCTGTGATCTACTGATCCTCTTTAATAAGCTTGTTTCCTGCTTCAATAAGCCACAGTCATCTTCTGTTGATGGGAAATTGAAAACCCTCCTGAATGATACCCTTGGATTTATCTTCATGCTCTCTGAGCCACATCTTTTAAGTGGGCACCGTACTAATACACCTTTGCTGTGGGAATCAGAAGACATTCCATGGAAGGGCCTCAGTATCCCTAAGGTGCTTTGTTAATGGAAGAGAGGGTTTGGGGTTTAATCTACTTTTTGTTTGTTGGGATTTGTTCATTTTTTGCTTTGTTTTGAGAATTCTTGCTTTTCCTTAGTTCTATCACATGTGCAGTCAGGCTATGAATCACAGTTAATAGAGTGCCTTTGACTTAAGCAGGATCCTGTAAAAGAGGCCTTTTCTCAGCAGCTGCAGAGAGTCAGTGAAGTTTCCCAAGAGAAATTCTCCATTTGACTGCTCATGCAAACCTTGTGTCTACTCTCTAAGCTGGGAAAGAAATTAGAAACCTTTGTTGAGAGATTCCTTGGGGCACAATGAAGACAGAGGCACTAAGGAGTGTGCAGAAAAGACAGGACAGGAGAGGAGCCCAGGCACCGTTTCCTGACTACTTAGTATAGTCCAGGCACCATGGAGCGGCTTCCTGTGCGTGATTGTATGTAGTGCTCCCTTAGAAGACAAGATCCATCTGAGAAAGGGCCTTGACTATCTTGTCCACTGCCTCAATCCTTTCCAGGGCCAGCTCTTATCAGAAAATCAGCACATGAGTATTCGAATGAATGACTGATTGAATAAATAAATAAACATGCCAAGGATCCCAAACCCCAAGCTTCAGAGAATTGAGTGACAGAATAATGCTCTGCGGATCACAAGCTAGAAAGTGCAGAGCAAGATGAGGAAGGAGGTGTGCCTGGCTGGAAGATTGAGCACCCCACAATATCCATGCAGATGGAATAGCTCAGTGTGAAAGGCAAGGAAGTAATGAAGAAGTATCACTATCTTTATGCTCCAAATTAACATACAGCTTGAAGGACATAGCTCCCTCCAGCCCTGATGTGTTAAGTGGAGGCTGGGACAGGAAAGAAGTACCAGGGCTCTGCTCCCCCAGACCTGACACACTTCTTTCTGTCCTGGCCCAGCATCAACACATGTGACTTTTATTGGACATGAAAGCTGAGAACCAAAAAATTTATGCTTTCAAATTGCAGTGTAGGAGAAGACTCTTGAGAGTCCTTTGGATTGCAAGGAAATCAAGCCAGTCAATCCTAAATGAAATCAACCCTGAATACTCATTGGAAGGACTGATGTTGATGCTGAACCTCCAATACTTTGGCTACCTGATGTGAAGATCTCACTCGCTGGAAAAGACCCTGAGGCTAGGAAAGACTGAGGGCAAAAGGAGAAGGGGGCAACAGAGGATGAGATGGTTGGATGGCATCACTGATTCAGTGGGCATGAGTTTGAGCAAACTCTGAGAGGTACCGAAGGACAGAGGAGCTGGGCATGCTGCAGTCCATGGGGTCACAAAGAGTTGAACATCGCCTAGTGACTGAACAACAGCAAAGCTTTGTTGGGAGTTCATCTCATGCGTTTATGCATCTCTGCCTGAAAAACTTCTCCAGGGTTTGTGGTGAAAGCTTAATTTCCTCGCTTCCTAACAATCTCTGCTTTATTCTTTTATCTCATCTGCCTAGAAGCAAGAGTACTGAATAGGTATTTGTACCACTTAATAAGTTGTATAATTCAATTAGACCCCATCTTGAACTGCTTTAACAGTGTGTATCTTTACCATAATTACTGTACATATATTCTGAGAGGATGTGCTTCTGGCCTTGGTCTTTGATGGAGCCATGCAGTTACCATCATCTAGGAGAACTAGCCCCAAAACCTCAAAGCCTTCAGAGTTGGTGTCTCTCGGGTCTCGTGACTGTGAGAACTACTTCAAGAACATTTCAGTGAAGGGAGCAGAATCGCAAAGCTACAACAGTGTGAAAAATGCACTGTCCTTCAAAAAAGATGAGGAATCCAATATGGCTGATGAATAGAACCGGTAAAAGAGGAGATAGAACATGTTAGTTAATGGGGCTGAGAATTAAGGAAATCCATGGTTCTGGGAAGGTAGCATGACATCACATTGTGCCTTATCTTAAATACAAAATTAAAGATGATTTAAGGCTTCTCTTTTCCCCCAGAAGCATTAAGGAAGGATGGAAAAAAACACCATAAGGTGAAACACTTAAATAGAATTCAGGGGCAAATATCTTCAAACCAATCAGAAGCGATGAAAATCATGACCTAGTTAACAATTAGTGTATACCATTTTGTTGTTGTTACAATCACTAATTCCTACCACACTTTATTTCCAGTCACAGATCATTAACTAGACCTAAACACATGGACAAACTACCTCATGGGTGTGGGGATGGAGGGTACCCAGGTATGTGATCAATGATAAAGACCCCCCACCACCAACAGGCAATTTTACCTGTATTATAACAGATAGAAGACAGATTCAGAAAGGTGGAAGAAGCATTTTTATCATGAAAGATATTTAGATAATTTTGAAAGGTGGTAATCATATGGTTCTATATGAGATTGTCTCACAAAATGTTTTAATGGCCAAGTTTGTGTCTATTGAAAGATATTTCTTATGAATAGAAAGATCAGTATGCTAGTATATGATCTACTTCTGCTAAAAAAATAAAGGAGTCGGTCCAAATCAACACTAATATTTTATCCATCCATTTCTTTGAACTTCAGTTCATCCTTCATTTACAAACTGAAGTAATAACATCTGACTTATTCTTTAGAAAAGGGAGTCCACGTTATGACCTCATAAAGAGCTGATTGAGACAAGACTGACCCATCATGGTAGCCGCTTCCCATCCTTTCCTGTGGGTCATACTCACAGCCCTGTGTGACGTGTATGCCATTTCCACTTGAAGAAGTGGAAACTCCAGGAGTCTGAGGTACTGCTGAAAGCCACATCACTTGCATCTGGAGGGTTGAGACCAGCCCACTCCAGTATTCTTGCTGGGAGAATCCCATGCACAGAGGAGCCTGGCTGGCTACAGTCCACAGGGTGACAAGGAGTCAGACTCGACCGAAGTGACTGAGCTCACATGTACGCATGGCTCAATTGCAGGGGGCTTTTGTCTCTTCCTTCATAATACGGGGCTCATATTTGGGAAGTTGATCAGGTTCATATGAATAAATCATCTTAACATATTTTTAGAAATTGATAACACTTTAAGAATAATATAAAGATCCATTTTTTCTCCTTTTTTGAAATACTATTAATATTCAACACTTTAAGCAAATATTAGCTGTCTATAGAGTCTGACTTTCCGAATCTTAAGATCATGTGTTTTGCTTTATGAAAGCTTTTACATCTTTACCATAATTAATCCACAAGGAGAGACCTCCTTCCAATTTTCTACCAGAGCTGCAAAAGCTCCATGAGGCAAGCTGGAAAATAAAATGAGGTGCGCCCTTCCTAACCTGTTTCACACCACTGCTCTGAGCCCTTCGGGGACGTGTTCTCAGTCGGCTGAAGGAAGCCATGCCTCCTTTGCTGAGAACCCGTGGACATATGGCACAACGTGGCCACACGGGGAGACAGAGCAGTGAGCAGTTGCTGCGGTAGCGCTGGCTTATTTCCACTTTACGGCTTCGCGTGAAGCTAAAATATCATGCTGGGGACATATGCTTGCCGGCTCTGTACTTGCTGCCTGCAGTCCCACACTCCTGTATTCTGATGGTAATTCCGCAATCTGTTCTCTGACAGCTCGGGGCCAGATGACATGCACGCTCCTGACAGGGGCCTCCTTTCATGAACACTGACTTCTCTGGGCACCTGAGTATTGGAGTGATCTGAGTCGCTGCTCCACGAAATTCAGTTAGACGGAGGCTTCGGCGAGTCAAACAGCAGACTGCCACTCAAAGCAAAGTTCATTGCATGCTCAGCAGGGCTGTGTTGAAGCGCCTGTCCAGGAGGGAGTGAAGCTTTCTCAATCCAACGAGGCTTCCAGAATGGTTTTTCTCTTTCCTGTTGACAGAGCTGGAGGGGGTCACTCTTGGAAGGCTGTGTCTGTGGAAGCTTCACGGTGTCCTTGCTGTGCTTGTAGAGTGGCTCTCAGCCCAACATGGAATGATGGGGCAGGCCTGCAGTGAGAAACTTTAATGTCTCCCTCCCCGTGAGCATGCTCTTTCTTTCCAGTTCCTGAATATTCTGTTTCCTGTTCAGTTCAGTTCAGTGGCTCAGTCATGTCCGACTCTGCGACCCCATGAATTGCAGCATGCCAGGCCTCCCTGTCCATCACCAACTCCCAGAGTTTACCCAAACTCATGTCCATCGAATCCATGATACCATCCAGCCATCTCATCCTCTGTCGTCCCCTTCTCCTCCTGCCTCCAATCCCTCCCAGCATCAGGGTCTTTTCCAATGAGTCAACTCTTCACATGAGGTGGCCAAAGTACTAGAGTTTCAGCTTCAGCATCAATCCTTCCAATGAACACCCAGGAGTGATCTCATTTAGGATGGAATGGTTGGATCTCCTTGCAGTCCAAGAGATTCTCAAGAGTCTTCTCCAACACCACAGTTCAAAAGCATCAGTTCTTTGATGCTCAGCTTTCTTCACAATCCAACTCTCACATCCATACATGACCACTGGAAAAACCAGAGCCTTGATTAGATGGACCTTTGTTGACAAAATAATGTCTCTGCTTTTGAATATACTGTCTAGGTTGGTCATAACTTTCCTTCCAAGGAGTAAGCATCTTTTAATTTCATGGCTGCACTTACCATCTGCAGTGATTTTGGAGCCCAAAAAATTAAAGTCTGACACTGTTTCCACTGTTTCCCCATCTATTTCCCATGAAGTGAAAGGACCAGATGCCATGATCTTCGTTTTCTGAATGTTGAGCTTTAAGCCAACTTTTTCACTCTCTTCTTTCACTTTCATCAAGAGGACATCAGCAGTGATTTTGGAGCCCCAAAAAATAAAGTCTGGCACTGTTTCCACTGTTTCCCCATCTATTTCCCATGAAGTGATGGGACCAGATGCCATGATCTTCGTTTTCTGAATGTTGAGCTTTAAGCCAACTTTTTCACTCTCTTCTTTCACTTTCATCAAGAGGCTTTTTAGTTCCTCTTCACTTTCTGCCATAAGGGTGGTGTCATCTGCATATCTGAGGTGATTGATATTTCTCCCGGCAATCTTGATTCCAACTTGTGTTTCTTCCAGTCCAGCAGTTCTCATGATGTACTCTGTCTATAAGTTAAATAAGCAGGGTGACAATATACAGCCACTGTAGTGATCCAGTAAGTAGTGCTGATGACTTGGCAAGATGATGGCAGTAGTTGTGATGGTGATAAGTAGTTATGTATCACCTACCTGTATCCGAATATATTAGAGAAATTGAGAGAAGGGAAGCTCTTATGAAGCTCTCATTATGAAAAGAGATGGCAGATGGAGAAGCAGGTGAACATGACTGGGGGCCCCAGGTAGGTTTCTAGGGGGAGGTGATGGAGCTGAGCCATGGATGCTGACTGAAGTTGTACTTGTGGAAAAGAGGATGAGAGCCAGTCCATTCTGCTTCTTTCTCTTGTTCCTACTGGTAAGGGGCCCCTCCTTCTTTCTGAAGTCATTCCAACTGTTGTGTAGTTCATTCCCAAGGAACTGTTGATGACTGTTGCTCTTCCAGAGGCAAAAGTTCTGCCTCTAAAAAATAATCATGTCTTAATTTAATATGTATTATGTGTGTGTGTGTGAGTTGCTCAGTCATGTCCAACTCTGTGCTACCCCACGGACTGTAGTCCGCCAGGCTCCTCTGTCCGTGGCATTCTTCAGGCAAGAATACCAGGGTGGGGTGCCATTCCCTTCTTTAGGGGATCTTCCTGACCCAGTAATTGAACCTGGGTCTCCTGCATTGCAGATAGATTCCACCAGGATATGATATGGTAATACATACCATACGATGTATGTATACATCGGATGTATACATACAATACACCAATATGTATTATAGATAATATTAAAATAATATGATTTATCTCATTTGTTTATAAACAGCTATGATTCTCAGTTTTTCCTTTTTATTAGCAGTATGTGAACTTCATACCTCCCATTACATATTTTTTGATATTATTCTGTGTGAGAACAAACTACTTTAGCAGGATAGTATCCTAGAGCTGCTATAGCTTTTGAACCGCATTGTACAGGTGAGGAAGTAGTTCTAGAGCATAAAAAGTCATTTACAGCTGTACTCCCTGCCTCCCATAGAGGTCTATATTATATACTTTAGTTTTGGATTGTTCTGAACAGTGTTTTTAAAATTTTATTTTCTCCCGTATACTTTTAGGGGATGAAAAATCTAAACAAGAAGATATTTCACAATAGGAGATTAGCTGTGACTTAACATTGTCTCCCAAATACGCTTGATCCTGTGGCCACTGGTTCCTTCCTTCTCTGGTGAGGGAACTGTTTCTCTCCATCCCAGCCCATTTTGCTGATCCTCTGCCATGTTCATTTTGTTCTTTGTAGGCACAGGTGAAGGTGACACTGAGGTTTGCATTTTTCTTTTTTTAATGTGAAACAGGTGTGGATAAGCTCTCACCTCAAGTTTTCTTTGGGAGGAAATACATTTTCCCTGCCAGAAGATGTTATTAAGAGATTAAATAAATTTTAAAGAATGTATTTGTTTTAATAAAAATCCTATTTAGTTTCTAAACATGTATCCATTTGTAGTCTGCATTATAGAAAAACAGTGCAATAGCTTTGGATGGATATTTGATCACTCTTCTCCAAACACAACCGTAAATGAGTGACAAGCAGATGTTATCTTATTATCTCCAGTGGAGAGCCTTGAATGCAGCCTGTAAGCCTTTGAATAGTCTGTTTTGTATCTAGGTGGAAAACGTTTAGCTCAGCCTTTTTTCCCTTCTTTTTTTGCATAGACACGTTACTAGGCTGTATTAACTCTGAAGAATAAGTTGACTCCTATCTCTATACTTGGAAAAATGCTCACTTTGGGAATGAGGACATAGATTCACACTGTGGATTTGGAGTCATAATAAACAGTAAAGGAGTGGGAATTTGAAAAATGGAGTCAACAGGAAATATGTCTAAAACTAAAATAAATGTTGATAATAGACACAGGCAAATTAATTAAGCAGAAGCTTATTCCAGTGACTATTTTATGAGTTTTTGGGTGGATTAGGCCCATTAGGGGTGGAGCCCATCTCTTAGTCATAGCCTGATTTTGTACTCTCTACCCTGCATGCCACTTTTGCACTCATACCACCTAGCACCATGCCTTTCTAGAAGGACTTTCATTAAATTTGTTGAATTATTGAAAATAATTGATTTTAGTTTAATTGGTGCTACATTTTAACTTTTTGTACACTGGATTCATATGGTTAATCTCTTAACGTATCATGAAATATATTGATGCTTATACTTTAATTTATGATTAAATAAATTTTTTTAATAGAAAATAATCAAGCAAGTTTATTTAAAGCTCTCACTGATTAGTACCTTTTCACAAAAACTCCCCCAGAAGACACCTTCTTCTTCACTCGCCTCTTCTCTTTGCTTAACTCACAGGAAATGTCATCTTCCACAGCCACAAAGCTGGGGACCTGAGTTTTTTCCAGCATCTCCTTGAGTTGATCCACCTCCACTCGATACTCATCCAACTGACATTCTAACTTCTCTCTGTGTAATCGTTCATACGCCAGCTGGCCCTGCAGCTCTTTGATTGTCTGTTCAGACTCGAACTGTTCTTTCTTCTGCTTTATATCTTCTTCTGTTATTTAGTTTAATTGGTACTACATTTGAACTTTTGGTGCACTGTATTCATATGGTTAATCTCTTAATATATCATGAAATATATTGATGCTTATACTTTATGATGACTGCACAGCTTTAAATGTCAGAGAATTCTGTTTTGATGTAATGTAGTCTTTTAATAAAAGTTTAATTACAGGGATTTATACATATAGTTCAGATTTTATATTTCTGTGAGCCTTTATATATAAATATATGAGCAAATAAAATAACTCTTGACCTGCTTCAAATATTAAAAATTTACCTTGATATTCAGATCAATAGCATTGGATCTATTCCACACTGTATTAGCTCAGGCTGCTGTAACAAAATACTATATATAGATGGAGTGGTTTAACAACAGAAATTTATTTCTCACAATTCTGGAAGCTGGGAAGTCCAAGATCAAGGTGCCAGCCAGTCAGTTTCTGATGAGGGTGCTCTTCCTCTCTTCCTAGCTTTCAGATGACTGCCGCCTCCCTGTGTTCTCACATGGCTTTTTCTTAATGTCTGTACATGTACAGTTTACCGCTCTTTGATATCTCTTCTTATAAGAGTACTACTCATAACAAGAAAGCTCCACCTGCATGACCTTTTCCATCCTAATTACCTCCCAAGGGACTCATCGCCAAGTGTCATCCCACTGGGAGCATCAACACGTTCATTTTTGGGAGTGGGGTACAAATACAGAGGTTGGAACACATGCAGAACACATTTCTTACATATCTGTAGTGACGACCTTGACTTCTTCATGTCAGCTTCTGTGGCCTTTGACATTCATGCTGACCCCTAAGATGAGATAAAATAAAGTAAATAATTGGTAAATGAGAATGAAATGAAAGTACAGCAGTGGAACCACTTAACTTAGATGACAGTTGGGAGTAGAACCAATAAAAAGGTCAGAATGTTATTGACCAATGAAAAAGTTTTACATGCTAAAGCATATGAGGCTTAGTCAGACAAAGGATGACAGTCAGTGTACTGAAGTGGCGTTGAGATGCTTGCCAAAGAACTTCTGGAGTAGCCACCACAGCAGATACCAGCCTCTGGGTACCCACATGCTTCTCTGGGAGCATATCAGAGATGTGTGGAGTCTAAGTGCTAACAGGTGTTGGCCTCTCTTCCCAAAGTTCATCTGCCCCTGAAGAGTTCCAAGTCTGTATCTCTATGTAGTTATTCACGAGTTGTGGTAGCCACAATATCCCAGCAATTGCTTTGCTTCAGTAGTTCAGGCAGATGAAGCCTGAAGAGCATCCTCTTAAACTCCTCAGGTCACTCTGTCTAGGGTGTGAAGACAGCTCATTAGCTAAGAGTTTTTACCCTGCCTCTGTAGTAATGACATGGACATTGAGAGTCTGGAGTGTAGCTGCAGAGATGTGCAGCCTCCGTTAATGAGAACATTGGACATATTATTTTAACACTATAATATAATTAGTGAAGCAATGTTTCCATTAGATAAAACTTCTGCAAGTCTTTATTAGTCCTAATAGTCCCTCTAGACCTAATAGAACACCAGAATATTACTTCTCATGTGATCTGTCCAGCAAGATTTGAGTTTTCTTTCTTAGCGATATCACTGGTACAAGCTGCCATATGAGAGAAAGGTCAACCATAGGACAAGGATCAAAGAATTAAGTTTGCGGATCCTACCCTTGGAAGTCTTCCTGGAGCTTGTCTTTTTCTACTAGTTTACTCTGCTCCTGGAATTAAAAGTCAGCAGCTATGGTTAGGAAAAGCTATTGATTATTTAACTACTGTGCTATTATCTACTAGTTACCTCTGTTAATGGAAGATTCTTTAGGTTAGGAATCATGTGTTATTCACTAGTGTACCTGAAACATTTAGCATTTTACTGAATGGAATAATCATGAATGAAGTAGATTTTTCTAAAAACAGAGGCAAGATTAGTTCTCAAGAGGAAAGTTATAGTATTAATATTCCTTACTGCTGCTGCTAAGTTGCTTCAGTCGTGTCTGACTGTGCGGACCCATAGACAGCAGCCCACCAGGCTCCCCGTCTCTGGATTCTCCAGGCAAGAACTGGAGTGGGGTGCCATCGCCTTCTCCAATTTGTATTCCTTAACTCTGGGACAAATGAAAAAACCCTTCCTTTCAGAATTGGGATCAGTGTCACACCATGTTCACATCAAAGGTTGATTTTCTCCTCTCCTTTCCTTTTAGCTTCCTGGAATGGGATGATTCTAATACTCATAACAGATATTATATATTGTATGCTTATTAGAGTTTAAGAACTATGATATATACTTTAAATTACACTAAAGATAATAACACTGGAAATAGTTATTCAGCTCTTGCTATGTGCCAGATACTAAGTGCTTTATATACAGTATCAGTTCCATATTGCAGATGGGGAAACTAAGGCACAGAGAGGCACGCATGGCCCAGTCCTCTGGCAGGTATGCAGTCAGACATTGAACTTAGCCTCTGTGCTGGCTCCTTTAAGCCTTTTTCAGTGCTGTCTCCTGTGTGCTATGCTGCCTCCAAGGCTGTCACTGGTCCTTTTGGTCCTTTGCTGCAAATTAGAAAGAAGCACGTCTTCCTCTGTAATAAGAAATTTCACAAACATAAAGCCATTATTTAGGAATTATGCAAATTGAATTATTAAACATAAAATTATAGATCTATTGAATTTTTAGTCAAACTTTTGGAAAATAGCCCCTGGGATATAAAAGTTTATTTCATAATACACTTCTTTCTTTATTAGAAATTGAATTACTTATGACAAATTAAATGCTTTCTCCAGTATCTCTTTTTCTATAGAATTGGTTCCTAGATTTGTGTGGCATCTCTTTTGTGATGTGTTAGACCTTAAGGTGGAGAAGGCGGTGGCACCCCACTCCAGTACTCTTGCCTGGAAAATCCCATGGACGGAGAACCCTGGTAGGCTGTAGTCCATGGGGTCGCGAAGAGTCAGACATGACTGAATGACTTCACTTTCACTTTTCACTTTCATGCACTGAAGAAGGAAATGGCAACCCACTCCAGTGTTTTTGCCTGGAGAATCCCAGGGACGGGGGAGCCTGGTGGGCTGCTGTCTATGGGGTTGCACAGAGTTGGACATGATTGAAGCGACTTAGCAGCAGCAGCAGACCTTAAGGGGTTTGTGCATTTTAATATTATGAAGATATTTTTCCCACTGATGACTAATATTGAAAAAGTTAAATATGTCCTGAGAGCTACAAAAATATTTGGATATGAGTCTGGTAAATTATTGCTGAAAGTATATATATGTGTGTATATTTGAGATATTTATTCTTCTGTGCATAATTCTTTTGAAGAAAAATCTGCCCATAGTAAACATGTTGTTATACAAGTTTTAAAAAAAATATGGTCAATGAAATCTACCCTCTTAACAAAATTTTAAGTGTGCAGTGCTGTTCATAGTAGGCATAATGTGGTACAGTACATTTCTAGAACTTAATTGCCTTATATCACTAAAACTTTAAACCTGTTGAATAGCAGTTCACTTGATCCCTTTTCCCAGTCTCTGGCAACCGCCACTCACTCTGCTCTCAGCTTCTGACATTAAAAGATGTATAGCATTACTGATCAATCACCAGAGAGAATGTCATATTTTAATAAATAAGTCATTTTTAAAAAGAAATTTAAATTACTGACATCACAGCAGTATTTTATTCTTTCCTATGGTCATTAGTTGATTGAAGTTGTAAATTTTTACAAAATTGCAGGAATTCACATTTGTTATAATTTTCAAATTATATATGTCATCTGAACAATACTCAAACTGTAGTATGCATTCAGCTCATCTGAGATCATATTAAGATGCAGATTCTAGTTCAGGAAGTCTGGTGGGGCCTGTAGTTCTGCAGTTCTAACAGTCTTCTAGGTGATAGAGGTGTTGCTAGTTTGTGGACTATGTTAGCAAATATCTAGAACTACAAAGAGGCCATGATACTCTTCATTTTCATAAGCGTTTCCTTTAACAACAGTGTTGTCATATGCAATATAAGAAAGAATTGCTTTTGAAACAATTTTAGATCATAGCTGTGGTAGTGAGATTTATAGGTGAGTTAAATCTTCCTCCTTTCTTTGGCAATTCAGTGTTAGAGAAATTGGTGTCAGAGCCAGGAAAATCTTCAACTGGTTCAACATCAGTGATATCATTTTAGCAAACAGCATTGCTTCATGTTTCTTCAAAGAATTTCTTATTGCTTTGAAGGGCATTATTGATTAAGATTTGGTTCCTGCACATATTGCATATAGCATTAAATAATATCAGTGTTTCAAGAGGCTGAAGTATTTTAATGGCAGTTAATTTTTGTACTGCCAGAATTTCCGTAGCTAAGAAAAATCAATTGCTGTATTAAGTGGGTAATGATATAGTAATCTGCAGTTTATGCCCAAGTCATATTTATTTTGTGTATTATTGATGGGAAATGAATATTTGTTGTTACATAATGATCTGTGTCATCATGAAAATATTTGTAGATTTAAGAACTCAGAAATATTCTGATCCAGTAAACAAATAGCAGATGATATGGACTGCATTATACAGCATCAATTTAACCTGTGCACTAATACCAATAAAGAACTTTTTGCTCACATTTCAGATACTTACCTGTCATTTCTTGTGTAAAAAGACAGATTATTTTAGATGTTTGACCAACAAGGCCTTTTGATTATCAATCATATTTGCTCTTTGTCAGGAATATCCTAACAAAATATTCTGATTTTGTTAGGATAAGATACAATGCTGCTATCTGCTAGAAGACTGTCATAGTTAATAGGCAAATTGCCCATATTTTGAGTCAATAAAGTTAAAAAGTATGTCAGTAGTTCAAAATGATAAAATTGTCTCTGATGCGAATGATAACCTCTTGAATATGGAGTCTCCGTGCGTGTGTGCATGCTCAATTGCTTCAGTCATGTTTGACTCTTTGCAACCCTGTGGTCTGTAGCTCACCAGGTTTCTCTGTCCATGTGATTTTCCAGGCAAGAATACTGGAGTGGATTGCCATGTCCTCCTCCAGGGGATCTTTAAAGTGCATAAATTAACAACGCTATGTGGCAACCCTGGCCACCTCCCTCGGCATCTTCCGTCCCAGAGCCGTTTTCTCATGGTGTTTCATGTTGAGATTGTACTCAGTGGTTAGATAGTGGATGGATAGTGGTTCCCTCACTCCTGGCATCTCCACTTTCCAGATTAACCTCAAAAATTCAGTTGTAGAAAACCAGCTAGGACACCTGAAGTCTTTCCACATGCGGTGGTGATAAGATCTGCCTAGATTTCTACATGGAGGCCTCTTGGAGAGGGAACTGATGTTGGTAGATTTTCCGGCATAGAATTTGTAGATCAGCTCTTGAGCAGAGGAAGGGGAATTCATGCAGGTCTTTGTGCAGTCTTGATTTTCATGTGATCTTGACTAGAAATGCCATTTTGTGGTACTAGTGTCAGGGCCCGGAGAAGGCAATGGCACCCCACTCCAGTGCTCTCGCCTGGAAACTCCCATGGAGGGAGGAGCCTGGTAGGCTGCAGTCCATGGGGTCGCTGAGTCAGACACGACTGAGCGACTTCACTTTCACTTTTCACTTTCATGCATTGGAGAAGGAAATGACACCCCACTCCAGTGTTCTTGCCTGGAGAATCCCAGGGATGGCGGAGCCCAATGGGCTGCCATCTGTGGGGTCGCACAGAGTCGGACACGACTGAAGCGACTTAGCAGCAGCAGCAGCAGCAGCAGTGTCATGGCCAGAATGGAACTGGAATCACCTAGCCCAGCCTTTTCTCCAGTGTAGGAATCTCCTTTCTAGCTGTCTTGAGTACCTCCCTTTTAGCTGAGGGTTTCCAGTGATGGGCTGCTCAGTCGTTCATTTCATTTCAGTGCATTCCACAGGCCCAAGTCTATTTACTAGAAATATTAACCATATATTACTGCTGCTGCTAAGTCACTTCAGTCGTGTCCGGCTCTGTGCAACCCCAGAGATGGCAGCCCTCCAGGCTCCCCAGTCCCTGGGATTCTCCAGGCAAGAACACTGGAGTGGGTTCCCATTTCCTTCTCCAATGCATGAAAGTGAAAAGTGAAAGTGAAGTCGCTCAGTTGTGTCTGATCCTCAGCGACCCCATGGACTGCAGCCTTCCAGGCTCCTCCGTCCCTGGGATTTTCCAGGCAAGAGTACTGGAGTGGGGTGCCATTGCCTTCTCCGAACCATATATTCAGTTCAATTCAGTCGCTCAGTCGTGGCCGACTCTTTGTGACCCCATGAATCGCAGCACGCCAGGCCTCCCTGTTCATTACCATTTCTCGGAGTTCACTCAGACTCACGTTTATCGAGTCCGTGATGCCATCCAGCCATCTCATCCTCAGTCATCCCCTTCTCCTGCCCCCAATCCCTCCCAGCATCAGAGTCTTTTCCAGTGAGTCAACTCTTCGCATGAGGTGGCCAAAGTACTGGAGTTTCAGCTTTAGCATCATTCCTTCCAAAGAAATCCCAGGGTTGATCTCCTTCAGAATGGACTGGTTGGATCTCCTTGCAGTCCAAGGGATTCGCAAGAGTCTTCTCCAACACCACAGTTCAAAAGCATCAGTTCTTCAGGGCTCAGCCTTCTTCATAGTCCAACTCTCACATCCATACATGACCACAGGAAAAACCATAGCCTTGACTAGACGGACCTTAGTCGGCAAAGTAACGTCTCTGCTTTTGAATATACTATCTAGGTTGGTCATAACTTTTCTTCCAAGGAGTAAGCGTCTTCTAATTTCATGGCTGCAGTCACAATCTGCAGTGATTTTGGAGCCCAAAATGATAAAGTCTGACACTGTTTCCACTGTTTCCCCATCTATTTCCCATAAAGTAATGGGACCGGATGCCATGATCTTCGTATTAGGCTGTTCAATCAGTTAATTAAATACTAGTTTGTAACTTTATTCATATTTTTCTTCTGAAACAGTAAAACTTTGATCTTCTTCAAACATATTTATTAAAGGTGAATCTAAAGTCCATATTTAGCTACAAAGAAATAGATAAAAGCAGAATATAGGGATACAGAACTTCAAAATTGGAAGAAATTATATAATGATTTATATTTGAGCTTTTCATTTACCTCCTCCCCCCACAGATGTTTAAGGTATAGTATTCCCCTTGTGTGCCAACTTTAAATATCAAAAGAAAATCTCTTCTAGTGTATAAGAGCTGAATTGCTATCAAAATCCCACTGATAATAAATACTCTGTGAAATGTAACTGATTGTATAGAAATGTTTAAGGTCATTTAGTCTTATTAGCAATAACGTCAGTCAATATACACTGAATGCAGTGGGTGCTCACTAAAATCATTAAGCTAACTGTCTTTGGGGAATCCATGTTGCATATTTCTTTTGCAATTTACTATGCTCTCTCCGAGGCTGCCTTTTCCCCTTCTTTTTCTGGTTCTTTTAATATTTTCACTTGAGATCCATAAACATCTAGTCAGAATTTAAATTGTGGAAGGATCCTTACGGGAACTCTAGCTCTAAACTTTCTTCTTCCTTTTTAATCAAGCCCCCTTTTTTTTTTCCTCATGAAAGATTTGGGCTTAGTTTGAATAAATCATAATCACTATGGTTCTTAGCTGTTAACAAGAACAAAATGAGGGCTCATGCTGGCCTGCCGTTGTGGCGGCAAGAGCATGTGGATGGGCTGTGCTGCTGAGGAGGGCTGTGAGCTTGGCAGCTGTCTGACAAATTTGGACCCACCCTTCCCCTCAATTAACCCTGGTGGGAGGACAATTTACAGACTGTAAAAAAGGGACAATTTACAGACTGCACCCTGTAATGGCCTGTTTCAACTTGGCCTCAGGCTTAAGGATGTGTTTAGAGCACTATTTCCAGAGGGCACACAGAGGTATCAAAACTGGAGTAGTTTTTCACCAAAGTTTTACCCACTTTTCAAATACACAGTCTGTAAAAGTTCTCAAGACATTGAGTAGGAAAGTTGGAATCACAGTGAAAAGAAATCCTCATGGTTCTACTTTTTCTTCGATTCTTGCTTCTTTCAACTGTGTCTGTATATAGAAGCAAATCAACAAATATTAAGTAAATGTCTATGGAGAATTCTTGAAGGAAAATAATCAAGCTAAGAGAAAATCCCTGCCTTCTATTAATGTATGGCCTAATTGGAGGTGAAAGGATGAGAGAATCATGTGTGAAAATTTATTCAGGCTCAATATATTTCTCTGAAACACAAAAAGAAGAGCAGGGGTTTATAACAAAGAAAGTTTTATGTACATTGCAACAATTTACTCTGAATAGCACCACTTTAAAATATGTGTCCTACTAACTCCATTCATAACCTAAATATTCTGATGGTGCCAGTTTTTTTTTTTTTTTTTTAACCTCCTCCAAATTCTGTTTTTCGGGTGATCTTTCTTCTGAAAGTGATGACAAAACCTAGTCAGATCATATGTTATCATTTATAGTTCAGAAATTTTGGTCATTATTTAGTTTTATATGTTCTGCTAACTTGAGTGTGACCCTAGGCAATCCTCTTCAGTTCTGTATTTCTTGGATTCCTAATCTATAAAATAAACTGGTTTATCCTTCAAGTACCTTGGGGTTCTTAAATGCAATGATTTTGATATTTATATACAGAGGATAAGATGATTGGATGGCATCACCGACTCAATGGACATGAGTTTGGGTCCAGGAGTTGGTGATGGATGGGGAGGCCTGGCGTGCTGAGGTTCATGGGGTCACAAAGAGTTGGACACGACTGAGTGACTGAGCTGAACTGAACTGATATAGGTAAAACTCTTTGACCTTAGAGATTTCTTAGTAGTGTCTATCCAGATCTTGATTTTTTTCCTTAAAAGGTTCTTTTAATTAGAAAAGTAGTTTACACTAGTCATAGAAAATTAAGAAAATACAGATGAGAAAAAAAAGGCCCACCTGCCAGAATAACTGAATAATCATATATATGCTTCCCTTTCCACTTGTTCAGTTGCTCAGTCATTTCCTACTTTTTTACAACCCCATAGATCATAGCCCACCAGGCTCCTCTGTGGGATTTCCCAGGCAAGAATACTAGAGTGGATTGCAATTTCCTTCTCCAGAGGATCTTCCTGTCAGGATCAAACCTGCATCTACTGTATTGCAGGCGGACTCTTTACCACTAAGTCACTGGGGCTTTCCACTTGTACTGTGTCCTGGTTCAGTGAGAGTCCTAGTAATGGTGATCTGAGAGCACACCTGAGAGATTATCACCACACGCTCTTCATCATCCTGCGTACTGGATATAGCCTGACCGAAGAGCGATCCAGTTCCAGAACCTCATCCTAAACGGCCTGCTTTCTAAAAAAAAAATTTTTTTTTTACTACTTTCTTCTCTTTACAGTTTATCGATGTGAACGCTTATACCATGAATTCAAGATTTTTCTTCTTTTCTGACGTAAGCAATTACTTTTCCTCTAAGCAATTTATTAATCTCATCCCACAAAATTTGATATGCTGTGGCTTTAAATTTTCATTCAGCTCTAAATATATTCTAGTTTTTTCTTTGTGGTGCTTCTTTGACCTATAGCTTATTTATAAATATGCTGTTTAATGTACAGATACTTATAGATTTCCAGAAAATTTTCTTATAATTTCTGGTTGTAGTCTGTAGACTGTTGTAGTCTGATAAATACTTTGTAGGATTTTAATCTGACATTTATTAAGACTTTATTTCTACCATTTACTTCTCTTTATTTCTTTGTGTAGAGTCAGATTTTCCTCTAATATCACTTTCCTTCTGCTTAAAGAACTTTCTTTAACATTTCTTGCAGGGGAGGAGCTAAGGATAAATTCTCTTAACTTTTATTTTTCTGAAAAGTATTTGTCTTTATTTTCATAAGATACTTGTCTAGCTGACAAAAGAATTCTAGGTAATGAGCTTCTTTCTTTCAGTGTTTTAATGTCTATTATATTCTGGGTTGAATAGTTTTTGGTAAGTATGTTGTCATTTAAATAATTGTTTCTTTATATATAATGTGTCTTTTTTCCTTCTGGCTATTTTTATGATTTTATTCATGGGTGCTTAACAATTTTGTTCTGATATGCCTTGGCATTTTAAAAAATAGTTCTTCTCATTGGCATTTATTTGGCTTAGATCTGTGTTTATTAATGTATTTTTTCATCAACTTTCAAAGAGGCCATTGTTTATTCAAACATTTTTTTCCATTCATACCTATCTTCTTCTTATGCATCAATTACACATATGTTAGAATGCCTGATATTATTCTTCAGATCACTGATGTTCTGGGTTAGTGTTCATTTGGATGGTTTCTATGACTGTGTCTTCAAATCTGCTGATTTTTTCTTTTGTGGTGTCTAATAAGATGTTATTTTTATCTGGTATATTGTAAATTTCAAGTTTATTTTTCATCTTTAAACTTTTTTAAAAAGTATATCTTCTATTTCTCTTCTCAGACTGCTCACATATCCCTCCCTTCTTAAAATGCAAAGCATTTTAACATCTTTGTTCACTAGTTTTGGCATCTCTGTTTCTATGTCTGTTTTTCTATTGGTTGATATTTTCTATTTTAAGTTAGCTTCCTGCTTGTTGCCTGGCAATTTTTTTATTACATGTTAGATATTATAACTTGTACTTTTCTGCTGCTAGATTTTATTTTCCTTTTAATATTATTGGATTTTATTTTTTATTTTTTTTATGGAAATGAAGTCTTTTATTACATTGAGTCTTTCTAGCCAATAACATGGAATATTGCTTTTTTTTTTTCAGTTTGCTTATTTATTTATTTTTAAAATTTTTACTTTATTTTACTTTACAATACCGTATTGGTTTTGCCATACATTGACATGAATCCACCATGGGTGTATATGAGATCCCAATCCTGAATCCCCTTCCCACATCCCACCCCATTTCCTCTCTCTGGATCATCCCCGTGTACCAGCCCCGAGCATCCTGCATCCTGTATCGAACATAGGCTGGTGCTTCATTCTTACATGATAGTATACATGTTTCAATGCCATTCTCCCAAATCATCCCACCCTCTCCCTCTCCCACAGAGTCCAAAAGTCCGTTCTATACATCTGTGTTTCTTTTGCTGTCTCGCATACAGGGTCATCATTGCCATCTTTTTAAATTCCATATATATGTGTCAGTATACTGTATTGGTGTTTTTCTTTCTGGCTTACTTCACTCTGTATAATAGGTTCCAGTTTCATCCATCTCATTAGAACTGATTCAAATGAATTCTTTTTGATGGCTGAGTAATACTCCATTGTGTATATGTACCACAGCTTTCTTATCCATTCATCTGCTGATGGACATCTAGGTTGTTTCCATGTCCTGGCTATTATAAACAGTGCTGCAATGAACATTGGGGTACATGTGTCTCTTTCAATTCTGGTTTCCTCGGGTGGATTTTATTTTTATATGCAGTGTATTTACTTTGTATCAGTTGTAATGTTTTATATTTATAGCTAATGTAGCCCCACTATTTAGGCAATATACTTTTGAAGATTTTACTTGATTCTTCACCTATTATAAGATCACAAACTCTTCCTAGCTCTGTGTGCCTGGTTCTGTGTTGACCCTCCCCACCCCCCCAGCTTCCCACTGCATTCTGGTAACTACCTCCCAGGACATAAGCTTGGTCAATAGTAGGGTTCTTCTTGCTTGCTTCTCTTCTTTCATGGATCACAGTCTTGTCTTGCTTTTTGTCCATTGCCTTAAAATTGTCATTTCATATATTTTCTAGTTGTTTATGGTAGGAAAGTAGCTATTGTCCATCTTGGTTACCAGAAAAATATGTATTATTGTTTTTAGAAGTATATATTGATTTTGTTTAGTCTCTCAGTCCTGTCTGACTCTTTTGTGACCCCTTGGACAGTAGCATGCCAGGCTCCTCTGTCCATGGGATTTTCCAGGCAAGATTACTAGAGTGGGTTGCCATTTCCTCCTCCAGAGGATCTTCCTGACCCAGGGATTGAACCCACATCTCTGTATCTCCGCACTGTAAGTGAATTCTTCCGCACTGTAAGTGAATTCTTTACCACTGAGCCACTGAGCCACTGTAAGTGAATTCTTTACCACTCCGCACTGTAAGTGAATTCTTTACCACTGAGCCACTTAGAAAATATAGTTTCTAATAAAGTGTGCTAATTACAGAATATTCTCAGTTTAACTTCAGTCTTGTGAAAGTGTTGATGCTTGTTTTAGGATCTTTATGGTTTTTGTCTCTTTGTTTTATCAATAATTGAAAAGATGTGTTATCATTATAAACGTGTCAATTTCTCCTTATCATCCTTTAACATTTTGCTTTTTATATTTATAGTTTATGTTATTAGTTATTAGAATTATGTCATTGTTATATTTAGTAATGTTTTATCTCCTATTGAATTGAACCTTCTGAAATGTGAGTAACCTACACACACTAAATGTATAGTTAAACCCCAAACCTTACATTGACAAATAATCATCCTGTTAAAATAGNAGGCCCACTTGACTTCACATTCCAGAATGTCTGGCTCTAGGTGAGTGATCATACTATCGTGATTATCTTGGCCATGAAGATCTTTTTTGTACAGTTCTTCTGTGTATTCTTGCCACCTCTGTCTCTTATACACATCTTAACCTACACACACTAAATGTATAGTTAAACCCCAAACCTTACATTGACAAATAATCATCCTGTTAAAATAGTGATAAATTTCTTCTCCATTTTTGGTTAAAAAAAAAAAAAGTTAGAAAACTTACATATATATATACACATACATACATACACAGAATGACTTTCTTTGAAAAATAAGTATTGCTTTGGAAATACTCCTAAGAAACTAGCTACCTTAAAATAACGGTATGTATTTTTTATATAGTTTCTTGTCAAAGACTTTCTGAAGTAATAGCTTCCTCTATTACAATTTCAACTGATAGCCTGGGGGAAAGAATAAGTATTTTATCATTACTCAGTCACTTTTTGTTTTTTTCTACTTTGCTTTCAGAAAAGAGGCAATGCAATTTTAAAGGCCATGTCACATGTAGCAGAAATGTAGCAAAATTGCAGAATATTGGTACACACAACAGACATAACAAATTTCAAGCAGATTTTGATGACAGAAGCAAGTAGTCTTGTAGTCAACATAAATTAATAGTGAAAGATTGAGATCTTTGATCATGATCACAAAAGAAAACCTAGAATGAATATGGCAGAATAGAAAATATCTGAAGTACCTTACAGCACTCCATTCCTTTGTAATGTTGGAAGATCCTCAAATCAGAGTCTGAATCCTTGATTTCACTTGCTGGATTGTGTTTAACCCCTCAAATCTTCTATGAATGTAACAAAGAATATAAATGAACAATCCTGCCATCAGATTTTCTGCATGTTGCATTTTTATGTCACATTTTGTCATTAAATCTTTAATTTCTCCAGAAGTAAGCTACTTTGCTGCTGGTACTTGCTCATATCTTCCATCTTTACTTTCTTAGGAATTAAAATCAGGAGGAGTATTGTCAGGGTCTCCCTAAGAAGTCTCCATATCTGCTGTTCTTTTTCAGGATTTAAGAGATGACTGTCTTGAATGTCACTGAGGATCGTGACTGCAGCCATAAAATTAAAAGATGCTTGCTCCTTGGAAGAAAAGCTATGACCAACCTAGACAGCATATTAAAATGTAGAGACATTACCTTGCCAACAAAGGTCTGTCTAGTCAAAGCTATGGTTTTTCTAGTAGTCATGTATGGATGTGAGAGTTGGACCATAAAGAAAGCTGAGCACTGAAGAATTGATGCTTTTGAACTGTGATGTTGGAGAAGACTCTTGAGAGTTCCTTGGACAGCAAGTGGATCAAACTAGTCAATCCTAAAGGAAATCAGTCCTGAATATTTACTGGAAGGACTGATGCTGATGCTGAAGCCAAAGTTCCAATACTTTGGCCACCTGATGTGAAGAACTGACTGCTTGGAAAAGACCCTGATGCTGGGAAAGATTGAGGCAGGAGGAGAAGGGAATGACAGAGGGTGAAATGGTTGGATGGCATATTGACTCAGTGGATAAGAGTTTGAGCAAGCTCCGGGAGTTGGTGATAGACAAGGAAACCTGGTGTGCTGCAGTCCATGGGGTCACAAAGAGTTGGACACAACCGAGTAACTGAACTGAACTGAACGTAATGTACTTATCATAGCAAATTTCTTGAAATAATTCATGAATAACTGGGACATTCCTCATCTCAACAGGTACTCTGGTATTCTCATCCCTTGAAGAATTTTCCACAGTTTCTTGTGATTCACACAGTCAAAGACTTTGGCATAGTCGATAAAGCAGAAGTAGATGTTTTTCTGGAACTCTCTTGCTTTTTCCATGATCCAGCAGATGTTGGCAATTTAATCTCTGGTTCCTCTGCCTTTTCAAAAACCAGCTTGAACATCTGGAAGTTCACGGTTCACACATTGCTGAAGCCTTGCTTGGAGAATTTTGAGCATTACTTTACTAGCATGTGAGATGAGAGCAATTGTGCGGTAGTTTGAGCATTCTTTGGCATTGCCTTTTTGGGATTGGAATGAAAACTGACCTTTTCCAGTCCTGTGGCCACTACTGAGTTTTCCAAATTTGCTGGCATGTTGAGTGCAGCACTTTCACAGCATCATCTTTCAGGATTTGGAATAGCTCTACTGAAATTCCATCACCTCCACTAGCTTTGTTCGTAGTGATGCTTTCTAAGGCCCACTTGACTTCACATTCCAGAATGTCTGGCTCTAGGTGAGTGATCATACTATCGTGATTATCTTGGCCATGAAGATCTTTTTTGTACAGTTCTTCTGTGTATTCTTGCCACCTCTTAATATCTTCTGCTTCTGTTAGGTCCATACCATTTCTGTCTCATCATAGCCCCTATTTTTATTTAAAAAAAGTAAATGGAATTTTAGAATACTTGCTTTCCCCAGAAAATTGATTCAGTATCTACTCTGATAGCTGGAAACCATGGTGGCCCCAGAGGTTTAATAAAGAACCTGAGGCCTGGCAAGTGTCTCCAAGTCCTATAGACGGGCAACTTCTTTTTTGACTTGGCCTTCTTGACTCCAAAACATATATCATGCATCTTAAAAGTCAGCCAATGTTCACAGGGCAAAACTTTTCCCAAATTTTGAATTTGTATCCTGTAATTCCTGATTATCTTGACATAGTGAAAGTGTTAGTTGCTCAGTTGTGTCCACCTCTTTGCAACTCCCTGGACTATAGCCTGTCAGGCTTCTCAGTCCATGGAATTCTCCAGGCAAGAATACTGGAGTTGGTAGCCATTTCCTCCTCCAGGGGATCTTACTCACCCAGGGGTCGAACCCAGATCTCCTGCATTGCAAGCAGATTCTTTGCCATCTGAGCCACCAGGTAAGACCATCTTGATATATCTTTGATGCTTTTAAGATTTTTAAATAATGTATTTAATCATGCTTTGTGTATCTTTTCCCCCCCAGAGTGTGATTTGATTTGTTTAAAGTACTTAGTCTTTTATTACCTGAAGGAGAAATCTCATGCCTCATTCCATGTTCTTGACTTGCTTTTCTTTTCTGTCTTCCTCTCTTGCTCCCTCTTTCTCTCTCCCTTTCTTCCTTCCTTCCATTTTAAAACTATTTTAAAAGAGTACATGGAAGGTAACCTTCAGAGTTTTTGTCATTCTTTTGCTTTCACATTTGATTGGTAGTTTGATTATGTATAGAATTGTTAAAAATATTAAAAATGATGTCATTTTTATTTCAGAATTTTCAAAAATTTCATACTTTATTTCACTATTTTCAGCATTTATTGTTGCTAATGAGGAGACTAATGCCATCCTTTTGGGTTCCTTTTTATCTATACTGAGTCTTCTGTTTCTTGAGAAATCTAGCACTAGAAAAGCCCTCTTAATATAAATCTATTTAAATTGAATTCTTTGGGGAATACTGTTTTCTGATAAAAAATAAATGATAAAAATAAATAAATAAATAAATATGATGTTTTCTAAGTTTGTATATCACTTCCTGCATAATCATAAAGATGGTAATTTCTGCAAAAATATTTTAAGACTTTGCCCAGAAGCTTTTGATTTTTGAATGAATCTCTTGAAGACTTCCCTGGGGCTTCCCTGATGGCTCAGATGGTTTACAGTCCACCTGCAATGTAGGAGACCCAGGTTCAGTCCTTCCTGGGTCAGGAAGATCCTCTGGAGGAGGGCATGGGAACCCACTCAAGTATTCTTGCCTGGAGAATTCCATGGACAGAGGAGACTGGTAAGCTACAGTCCATGGGGTCTCAAAGAGTCAGACACGACTGAGTTTCTTCTTGTGTTTGACTTTGACTAACACTTTGACTTTCCTCTTCTCATTCTTCTCATTGGTTTTCTCCTCATCCAACCTTAACAGATCTAACTCTTTTAATTCTTATTTAGTAGTAGCTTTGTTGGTGACTTGGGTTACCTCTATGAAGTCTAACATCTTTTCATATTTGCAATTTTAAAATCAATTTGTGCTACAATTTATTAATATTATTATACATTTATTAAATGTTTATGACTTGCTTATTTTAATCATATGTCTATTACAAATTCAATAAAAGATTGACCCAAATAGACTCTGATGTGATTGGTGAGGACAGGTGTTAGTGTGATGTGGCCTGAGTGTTTGAGTCGGGACTAATCTTACAGGTGGCCAATATGTGTAAAATTTTTGAGTGATGACTGCTTCCCTGTGCAATCTCCTGGCTGTAAGAGCTCAGATAATGAATACAGTCAGATAACAGAGAAGTTCCACAGTCCTTTCCTGGAAGTGTCTATGATATTCTTTTTATCTTTGGTGTGTTACAAAATTTCATGGCGGTGTTTCTAGGTATTGGTCTTTCTCATTTATTCTGCTCAGCCTTTGCTTCTTTCAGTGTGAAGCCAGGTGTCTGCAGTGCTGGAACATTTGCTTCTTTGCTTTTATTTTATCTGACAATATGATGCATCTCCTTGCCATTTTCTAAAGATTTTAATAAATCTCTGGTCTGCTAAGGTCTCTCTCTCTCTCACCTCTTTAGTGCTTCTGTGTGCTTTCTAGCTTTTGTATTTCTTGATTGTCCTTGATACAGGCATTTTTGAGGAAGAAGACATAAAAATCTATGTCGATAATCTGCTATGTAGAACCAGAAGAATCAGGATTATTTATGTTAGATGCAGAGTACTTTCGAATAAAAATCTCAGTCTCTCTCTCTTTATGTATATATATATCCAATAATAGAGATTTGATATATATATATCTCCCCATACAAATACATATATATATATATGTATGTGTACATATATATATCACCTCATACCAGATCTCTCTCTCTCTCTCTCTCTCTCTCCTTCTCTCTCCCATCACAACAGCAGAATCTGGATATTTAGGTTGTTACTGATGCCTCTTAATTGTTTTAAAAATGCTTCCTATTAATTTTTGATATTTCTGATTTTAAACTCTCCCTTTCCTCTGGATGCATATAAAAATTTCTACAGAAAAAATGCTATTTTAACTCAAATAAACTTATATTCTATAGCAAACAAATATTCCACTTTTTCTGAATGGGATAACCATTTGAGGACTAATTAGGAGAGACTGTCTCCTTTGGGGCCAAATAAGAAAACTGAATATGAAAGGCTTTTGACAGCCAATCTGGGGAGGCATGAAGAGTCAGAGAAAGGCCTCCATTTTTCAGCAGTGTAAAGTCAGCCTAAAGGAGAGAATGGTATAACTGCTGACATTGAGAGGCTTACATGCTAAAGGCCACCAACTTTTCCCCTCACCGAAGGGTTTGGCTATCATCCTCAGGAGTGATTGAAAAAGGAGCAAAGGAAGACATTCTTTATTAGGGGTCATTGAAACCCAAGGTCAGTAGAAGGGGTTTTTGACTGCCTATTAGGAAAGAGACACATTTTAAGATATTATTTATGGATAAAATAAATATTTTGAATATGAGCCTCAAATCAGTTGTACTCAACAATCTAACATTGATTCAGTTTTGAAGTTTTCATCATTGATTTGCACAACTGACAAATGACCCAGAAAGTATATGTTATTCTAACGGTAAGGTGGTGGTGGTGTTCTGATGGTAAGCTTAGCTAATGACTAAGCTGCTGAAATCTTTATTAATGGAGTGACATTCAGAGCTCAGATATTTTTTAAAAAATAGCATCACAGTCTGTAGCAGGGCTTCTCAGTAGGATGTGGAACATTAATCCTCCAGATAGCACTTGTTTCTTTAAATGCTCCACTGCTTCAAATTAATCAGAAGGGTGGATGTGCTGAACTTTAAGCTGCAGCCAAGCTTTCTCCCAGGAGCTCTAGATGGCGTGTTCCAGGGTGAAGAGAGGCCAGGATTTACTACTTTGTGTCTACAGTCAGAACCCAAAAATGGTATAAAAGAAGCTTTTGGTAAAAGGTGAAAATTGCTATCACTCTAAATTAATAATCAAAATTATTGAAATTGAGCACAAACCCAGTTTTAATTTTCTTTTTTTTCTTTAATTTTGTTAATTAATAGATAGTGGTTCTTCTGACCAATGGCAGGTAAATCTGCTTGTCTGTTAAGAGATACCTCTGTTGATCTAGTGCCTTATCCTTGAACCAGTGCTAGGCTTTCCAGAGAAATTCTGACTATGAGTTGACTCAGGAGCAGAAAGCGCTACCTCTGAATCAGCTGGCTTGAGGTGCAGTGAAAGAAGATTGGGCCAGGTGTCAGAAGCTCTGGGTCTAATCTTGGCTTAGCCACATACCATCTCATTTGTATAGTGGGATTAATAATGCTGCTGCTGCTGCTGTCGCTTCAGTCGTGTCCAACTCTGTGTGACCCCATAGACGGCAGCCCACCAGGCTCCCCCGTCCCTGGGATTCTCCAGGCAAGAACACTGGAGTGGGTTGCCATTTCCTTCTCCAATGCATGAGTGTGAAAAGTGAAAGTGAAGTCACTCAGTCGTGTCCGACTCTTAGCGACCCCATGGACTGTAGCCGACCAGGCTCCTCCATCCATGGGATTTTTCAGGCAAGAGTACTGGAGTGGGGTGCCAATGCTAGCTCTGCCTAACTACAAGACTGTGAAGAATGAGTTCAGTTCAGTCACTCAGTTGTGTCCAACTCTGAGACCTCATGGACTGCAGTATGCCAGGCTTCCCTATCCATCACCAACTCCCAGAGCTTGCTCAAACTCATGTCCATCACATCAGTGATACCATCCAACCATCTCATCCTCTGTCATCCCCTTCTCCTCCCACCTTCAGTCTTTCCCAGCCTCAGGGTCTTTTCTAATGAGTCAGTTCTTTGCATCAGGTGGCCAAGTACTGGAGCTTCAGCTTCAGCATCAGTCCTTCCAGTGAATATGCAGGACTAATTTCCTTTCAGATTGACTGGTTTGATCTCCTTGCAGTCCAAGGGACTCTCAAAAGTCTTCTCCAACAGCACAGGTCAAAACCATCAATTCTTTGGCACTCAGCTTTCTTTATGGTCTAAGGTGAGGTGAGGTGAGGTGAAGTCGCTCAGTCGTATCCGACTCTTTGCGACCCCATGAACTGTAACCTACTAGGCTTCTCTCTGTCCATGGGATTCTCCAGGCAAGAATACTGGAGTGGATTGCCATTTCCTTCTCCAGGGGAACTTCCCGACCCAGGGATCGAACCCAGGTCTCCCGCATTGGAGGCAGACGCTTTAACCTCTGAGCCACCAGGGAAGCCCTTTATGGTCTAAAGAGGACTAATATATGGACAGTGTGACAAAACAAGGTATTAATATTTTTATATACACTGGAGAATTTCTGGGATCCCACTTTGATAAAGAAGAAGAAAATGCCTTTTTGTCTCTCTTCTACTTATATGTTCTTCGGTGTGTTAGTTGGCTCAGCACGATATAACAGAGTATATAGACCAAGTGACTTTGATGCTAAAGTCCAGGATTAAGTTTCTGGCAATTCGGTTTCTGGTGTGAACCTTCTTTCTAGCTTGTAGATGGCCATGTTCTTGTTATGTCTTTATATTGCTGTTAATTTTCCATGCTTTTTAGTGTATCTGCTTTTTTTCTTTTTAATTATATTTAATAAGGACACAGATCCTATCAAATCAGGGTTTCACTGTTATGACCTCACCTAACCTTAATTATTCCAAATACAATTACACTGGTGGTTTGAGCCTCAACATATGAATCTGGGAGTGGGGGAACACAAACATCCAGTCCCTAATATTAGAAAAGATCATATTGATTCAGGACCTATAGAGCTCCTGGCTGCTGCTGCTCCTGCTGCTAAGTCGCTTCAGTCGTGTCTGACTCTCTGCGACCCCATAGACGGCAGCCCACCAGGCTCCTCCGTCCATGGGATTTGCCAGGCAAGAGTACTGGAGTGGGTTGCCATTGCCTTCTCCGAGAGCACTTAGCTACAGATTGATAAATATCAGTGCCTCAAATAAGGCATCAACAGAGAGAAAAATGACCATGTGCTAATGATTTGCTTTCCAGATCTTCTCAATTAGCTTGTCTGTGAAGACTCTTCCACTCTTGTCTGGTACTTGAAGGAAGAACAAAATTCTTAAATTTTGAGATGCCACTGCAAATACTTTCATACAATCTGAACGTTGTCAAAAGCTTTTCAGAAATACTGGATTCAGACATCTGTACTAGAGTCATTGTACTTAATTGTTTCTATTGATTGTCCCATCGCATATTTCTTAAATAACATCAGTTATCTTTGTGTCTGTGGAACCTATGCTCTAAGGACAGAAAAGAAAGTGATGCAATTTTGATTCAAAGTGAGGTTCCTCTATGTCACCCATACAAAACAATGGCAAAAGATCTCTTCTTTAAAAATAAGAGTGTAAAGGAGGAAATTGAAGACAAAATATTTAGAAACATGTGTTCTTTTAGCCCAGTTAGCACCATTTGGCATCTATGTTAAACACTTTGCATCCTAACGCTTGGGATCCTGGGGGGAAGTAGGTGCTGTGATGAGGTGGCAGTGGATTGTGTCACACCTTAGGGTCAGGGAACAGCTGAAGGGGAGCTCATTCTGAGATAATGGGATCCCTGAGAAGTGGATCCAGGACCATGAGGTACTCATGAATCAGGCTCACTTCTGAGGAATCTGCCCACAGGCACAGGCGTCCTCATGCTTGGCTTATTCCAAGTGTGTCTTTGTCTTTGGGAGGAGGGTTGTCCTGGATAAACTCGTCTGCTGGCCAGGTTAACATGGTAAGGAACTGGGCACAGAGAACAAGTCAGAAGCTTAGTGACCAGAACTGCAACACAAGGGCAGGCTGGGATGTATGAGTGACTTGCTTCTGAGATTGTGAAGGGGAGAGTTTTAATTCCTCCCTGAGAGGTAGGACATGATGTCAGGCATTTGGGCTATTCAAAGGCAGTTCTCTGGCTGCTCTCTGGCTAAGTGTTAGTTTTTCTGCCTTTTCTGGGCTAAGAAGATTGATGTATGTTAGCATCAAATGACAGAGCTATATTTTCTTGGAGAGACTTTTCAACAAAGTTTAAATGACTTTATAGTTTTGTGTAATTTTAGGCGAAGCCCCTGAGGACTGATGATTTGCCAAGGTTAACAAACCATTTCTAAGAGCAGAGTCAGAATTAGAAGATAAATCCATTTTCCTTAATGAAGAATATTAGAAAACAACCATATAGATATAGACAGTTTTGCTGTGCTGTGTAAGAACTAAAGAGCCTTTTGATGAAAGTGAAAGAGGAGAGTGAAAAGTTGGCTTAAAATTCAACATTCAGAAAACTAAGATCATGACATCCCGTCCAATCACTTCATGGCAAATAGATGGGGAAACAATGGAAACAGAGAGAGACATTATTTTGGGGGATTCCAAAATCACTGCAGATGGTGACTGCAGCCATAAAATTAAAAGATGCTTGCTCCTTGGAAGAAAAGCTATGACCAACCTAGACAGCATATTAAAAAGCAGAGACATTGGTTTGCCAACAAAGTCCGTCTAGTCAAAGCTATGGTTTTTCCAGTAATCATGTATGGATGTGGAGAGTTGGATTATAAAGAATGGTGAGCACCAAAGGATTGATGCTTTTGAACTGTGGTGTTGGAGGGTCCCTTGAACTGCAAAGAGATCCAACCAGTCAATCATAAAGGAAATAAGTCCTGAATATTCACTGGAAGGACTGATGCTGAAGCTGAAGCTCCAGCACTTGGCCACCTGATGCAAAGAACTGACTCATTAGAAAAGACCCTGATGCTGGAAAAGATTGAAGGCAGGAGGAGAAGAGGACGACAGAGGATGAGATGGTGAGATGGCATCACCAGCTCGATGGACATGAGTTTGAGCAAGCTCCAGGAGTTGGTGATGGATAGGGAAGCCTGGTGTGCTGCAGTCCATGGGGTCTCAAAGAGTTGGACATGACTGAGCAACTGAACTGAACTGAACTGAATGCATTATTTAATCTGGTGGGCATCCTTCTTTATGTTTCTGAAACAGAATGTTAAATAGTTTGACTTGAGGCCTCAAAGGCTAGGAACAAAATAGTATTTGCTGAACATCCCTGTAGTTCGGAATGAAGTGCTGGGGCACCTATGCTAGGCACACTGAGGACGTGGTCATGAAAGTATGAAAGCACTGAGTGGATAAAGAGGAATTGTTGGACTCTGAGGTACCCTGTACCCCTCTCCTAATTAAGGAGGAGGACAGCCAAGTGCTTCCTGCTCACTTCAAGCTTGTAGGAGGCAGAGCTTGACAATGGAGAACTGGGGACCCAATGGATTGGTATCTTCCTCAGCTTTAAGGGCTCTGAGGGTGAGAAGCCAATGGGCTGTGTTTGGGGAAACTTGAATTTCCACCAATGGCTGGGTGGTGGTGTTGCCTCAAAGGCCATGCAGAGGAAGGGAACATCATGAGAGCAAGTCTTTGGAGGCACTGTAGATGGTGGTGGTGATGGATAGCTGTTGATAGGATTTCAGCAAGAGTCTGTGTGGAGTGGGTCACCAGAGAGTTGGGGCTGAGGTTGTTGGGGTTTGGAAGAGGCTAGTGGAATTATAGGTATCACCTCTGTCCTGGGACATGCAATGCGAGGCTTCTAATGAGGGATTCTGAATTTCCATAAACCCTCAGAAGTACCTGGAGAGTGTAAACATACACTCAGTCCAGACAACAGCCCTCCCCTCACTCCCAGGGGTTCAGGAGCCATAGAGGAGTGGGAGGTGGTGTAAGCCCAGGCGAGGAAGTGAAGCCGATGCCAGCAATCACACTGGCCACCCTCACTGTGGGCTTCCTGGGCTGCAGTGGGCTCAAGCTGGGGACACTTTGGCTTTGAAGGATGTGCACAGTTTGACTATTGCTCTAAATTACATTTTTCAGATACTGAAAGAGAAAGTTCTTTTGGCTAAAAGTGACCTGAGGACTTCTTAGTATTTGAGTGTAGTCAGAAAAAAAACTAGGAGATTTTCTTGAGATTTCATCTTTCAGTAGAGAAAGAACTAGTCAAAAAAAGTAGTTTAAAGGAGTGTGTGTGTGTGTGTGTGTGTGTGTGTGTGTGTAAATGGAGGGAGAGGGCAAAGGATAGTAGTAGTACACATCTGTTTGTATTGTTTGAGGTGACGCTTAGTCAAGTACATGATTACACCTTTGTAGCACCCTGGATAAAATCCATCTGGTATTTATCAAGCTATCTTGTTCTTAGAGATAAAATAACCATGCTGTCTCTATAAAGTAAGCATCCTGAGAATCAGTTTGATGTCTTTTTCTCTATCATATAATACAATATCTGTCATATAATAGGTGCTCAATAAATATTTGTTGAATGAGCAGCTACTTGAAGGTAGTAGCACTTGGTGTTTAATAACTTAGGTTCTGGATTTATAGAAACGTGGGTTCAAACCCCAGTTTCCTCATTTGCTATCTCTGTAACTTGATGCAACTTTTAGATGTTTATCTGTGCCTCAGAATCCTATGTTTAATATAAATATCGTCTCTACCTCATTGATGTTTTCCAGAATTATGTGACATAATGTGATAGGATATAAGCACATGTCCTGATTTGTTAGGTAGGTGTATTATGTAAATAACTATGTAAATAGACATCGATTATCCTATTTTGTAAACAGATGCTGCGTTTCAGACTTCTCCCATAAAGAGCTTATACTCTGTCCAGATACTATTGATTTGAGTTAAATGTTAGCAAAACTGAAAATGTTGCTTTTAAGAGTCAAAGTTCTTTCTCCCTCCCTTCTTCCCTCCCTGTTTTCCTTCTCCCTTCCAACCTCCCTTCTTCCTTCCCTCCCTCCCTCATTTTTAACCGTATTACCTTGAACGAGGTATGGTGAGGCCAAAGGATCAATGGAGAGAAGCCAAAAGGGGCTTTGTAGTTTGTTGGGCTCACAGTTCCTGGGCAGGACACGGCACACAGAACTAGGGTCAGTCCCAAGGCAGAGGGAGAGAGGAGACCTGTGGGCAAGCGCCTTTATTGTGGTTTCTGAGGGAAAGAATGCGTGAGGCAGGGCAAACAGATTTAGGTTTGTCTAATTTGAGCAATGTCAGCCGACTCGGGGGCCTGGGGGCTGTTACTGACTGCCTGGTACCTGACCCTGGGGCAGCTGGAGCAGGTGTATCTCAGCCCCAGAGTGTGAGAGCTGATAAAGGAGGTTAACTGACTGCTCGAGAAGCAGAAGTGGCCAGCCTCTAGCCGGTGCTTCAAAACTGGGTCAAGAAAGCGTTTAAAAAACCTATATCACGTTGCGTAGAGTCAAGTGTTAGCAGGAACTGAGGCTGAGGTTTCTGCTAGGTAGGAGAAATCATCACGTGCTCCTTGTAAATACCAGTACTGCAGATGCCTCCACCTAATACCATTCTCCTCAATTCTCTTTTAATGTGTGCTAATGTCCACCTAAGGGGTGAGCAAAAGGATTATTGTTACTGAATGTTTGCTTAGCACAGCACATTTGGGAAATGTTTCAGAATACCCTATGAATGAATTCTGAGGTCCCTAAAAGTTGCAAGTATGTCTAAGTATACATGTTTATTGAACATTTTCCCACTAAAACCACTGGGTTCGCATAAACCATAGAGTGGCTCGTAAGTATGGAGGCGTTCAGTGTTTCAAGTCAGCGTCTTCTTTCTGCTGTCCTGTTAGAATAGATGTCACCAAGCAAGAGGGGCACTGAGGAGACATGATGTTTCTGCTGTTTATGCTTATGCTGTTTTACTTTTGTTGTTTCTTTCTTTTGTGGTTTTGGAAAAAATGAGAGAACAAAAGGAGGTGGAGATGGGAGTGGAAAGTTCAATACAGTGTAAATTTATAGTATTTACTGATTATAGCAGAAAACATGAGTCCTTTTTCCTGTTATTTAAAAATAGATCTCTAAACATGTCTCCCACATTCCTATGAAAAGTAACAGCTACTCTAGTGTTCCAAAGAAAATCCTAGTTATTGGATTTCTATAGTGAAGAATTATTTCAAACAACCTTACCTTGCCTTTAAAGACTACTTGGAATCTTGATACATTTTCACATTACTGGCAGTAAATCATTTTTAGTTCATCTTGTCACAGTTGACAATAAGCCTAGATTCTGTTTTGAATGTACATTCTCTATAAACATCTAATTATATAGCCAGTCCAAAGATATAGTCTATGGTTTTTTACATAAACTATAGTAAGAAGAAAATTTAAACATCACGAAACCTTCCTGTTATAAGCTTCCTGTTACCAGACAAATATGTCCACTCATATAAAAAGTATATTTCATTTAAAACTTGAAGTCACTGAGTAAATACTGTTACAGTATGCAAATAATTCAGATAAAATTTATACACTTACAAATATTCTTACCTACCAAATGAAAACTTAGAATGAGCTGCAGGAAAAGTTGTAATAACATATACAGTCTATATGTTCACAGATGACATTTTATTCTTAAGGTTTGAAACATTCAAAGAACCATGGAGTATGGAAAGAGTGCTTCCGGAGTCCTATCCTAGTCATTACCAGTCATGTGACCTGGGGCAGATTTACCTCTCTGAAGGTCAATTTCCTTTCCTGAAAAAGAGGGAAGTATATGAAATAATCTCTAAGGTTTCTTTTATTATATAAATTTGCTTGATTTTCCTTTTATAAGTTATTTTTCATTTAGGAAAAAGTAGGTAAAATGTATGGTATGGTATAAAATAATGAATTTCCTTGTATAACAGGAAAACATGAACTTTGTTGTGGCATAAACTTTTTTTTCTCAAATGAAGTGTTCAGTTGGAAAAGCACTGACATTTATATGCATCTGTGAAATCATTGCCACAGATTTCCTTATGCCTTTTGTGTCGTCCCTTTCTTTTTTTTCTCCTCGTCCTTCTGTTACCCATATCCAGGCATCCACTGATGTACTTTCTATTGCTGTAGTTTAGTTAGCATTTTATAGAATTTTGTGATAAATGAGATCATACAGTATGTGCACTTTTTTTTGGTCTGGCAGTTCTGTCACGCAGCATATTATTTTGAGATTCATTGGTATTTTTATATGTGTCAGTGGTTTAATTTTTTATATTCAGTTCAGTTCAGTTTAGTTCAGTTGCTCAGTCGTGTCCGACTCTTTGCCACCCCATGAATCACAGCACGCCAGGCCTCCCTGTCCATCACCAACTCCCAGAGTTCACTCAGACTCATGTCCATTAAGTCAGTGATGCCATCCAGCCATCTCATCCTCGGTCGTCCCCTTCTCCTCCTGCCCCCAATCCCTCCCAGCATCAGAGTCTTTTCCAATGAGTCAACTCTTCACATGAGGTGGCCAAAGTACTGGAGTTTCAGCTTTAGCATCATTCCTTCCAAAGAAATCCCAGGGCTGATCTCCTTCAGAATGGACTGGTTGGATCTCCTTGCAGTCCAAGGGACTCTCAAGAGTCTTCTCNTGAGTCCGTGATGCCATCCAGCCATCTCATCCTCGGTCATCCCCTTCTCCTCCTTCCCCCAATCCCTCCCAGCATCAGACTCTTTTCTTTCTTTTTTTTTAATATTAAATAAAATAATATATTTTATTTTTATTTTTTTCACAGTTAATTTTATTTTATTTATTTATTTTTTTAAATTTTATTTTTCCTTATTTTACTTTACAATACTGTATTGGGTTTGCTATACATTGACATGAATCTGCCACGTGTGTATACGAGCTCCCAATCCTGAATCCCCCTCCCACTTCCCACCCCACATCCTCTCTCTGGATCATCCCCGTGCACCAGGCCCAAGCATCCTGTATCCTGTATCGAACATAGGCTTGTGCTTCGTTTCTTACATGACAGTATACATGCTTCAATGCCACTCTCCCAAATCATCCCACCTTCTCCCTCTCCCTCAGAGTCCAAAAGTCCATTCTATACATCCATATCTCTTTTGCTGTCTCACATACAGGGTCATCATTGTCATCTTTCTAAATTCTATATATATATGTCAGTATACTGTATTGGTGTTTTTCTTTCTGGCTTATTTCACTCTGTATAATTGTCTCCAGTTTCATCCACCTCATTAGAACTGATTCAAATGTATTCTTTTTAATGGCTGAGTAATACTCCATTGTGTATATGTACCACAGCTTTCTTTTCCATTTCTCTGCTGATGGNATTCCATATATATGTGTCAGTATACTGTATTGGTGTTTTTCTTTCTGGCTTATTTCACTCTGTATAATTGGCTCCAGTTTCATCCACCTCATTAGAACTGATTCAAATGTATTCTTTTTAATGGCTGAGTAATACTCCATTGTGTATATGTACCACAGCTTTCTTATCCATTTGTCTCCTGATGGACATCTAAGTTGCTTCCGTGTCTTAGCTATAGTAAACAGTGCTGTGATGAACATCGGGGTACACGTGTCTCTTTCAATTCTGGTTTCCTTGGTGTGTATGCCCAGCAGTGGGATTGCTGGGTCATCAGGCAGTTCTATTTCCAGGTTTTTAAGGAATCTCCACACTGTTCTCCATAGTGGCTGTACTAGTTTGCATTCCCACCAACATTGTAAGAGGGTTCCCTTTTCTTCACACCCTCTCCAGCATTTATTGTTGGTAGAATTTTGGATAGCCGCCATTCTGACTGGTGTGAGATGGTACCTTATAATGGTTTTGATTTGCATTTCTCTGATAATGAGTGATGTTGAACATCTTTTCATGTGTTTGTTAGCCATCTGTATGCCTTCTTTGGAGACATGTCTGTTTAGTTCTTTGGCCCATTTTTTTGATTCGTTCATTTTTCTGGGTATTGAACTGCATGAGCTACTTATATATTTTTGAGATTAATTATTTGTCAGTTTCTTCATTTGCTGTCTTTTCACCTTGCTTATAGTTTCCTTTATTGTGCAAAAGCTTTTCAGTTTAATTAGATCCCATTTGCTTATTTTTGCTTTTATTTCCATTACTCTGGGAGGTGGGTCATAGAGGATCCTGCTGTGATTTGTGTCAGAGAGTATTTTGCCTATGTTTTCCTCTAGGAGTTTTATAGTTTCTGGTCTCACATTTAGATCTTTAATCCTTTTTGAGTTTATTTTTGTGTATGGCATTAAAAAGTGTTCTAGTTTCATTCTGTTACAAGTGGTTGACCAGTTTTCCCAGAATCACATGTTAAAGAGATTGTCTTTTCTCCATTGTATACTCTTGCCTTCGAAACGAGTATTTTTAAACATGTTTTCTGTGAGAATTTTTTATGCCTACAAAGTGTCAAACAAACAAACAAACAAACAAAAAATCAAAATATAGCAGTGATCAAGATGTGAAATATTAAAATCATTAATTAATTTTGCATGGTTAGTTAGTTAGTTCAGTCACTCAGTCGTGTCCGACTCTTTGCGACCCAATGAATCGCAGCACGCCAGGCCTTCCTGTCCATCACCAACTCCCGGAGGTCACTCAGATTCACATCCATTGAGTCAGTGATGCCATCCAGCCATCTCATTCTCTGTCGTACTCTTCTCCTCCTGCCCCCAATTCCTCCCAGCATCTAAGTCTTTTCCAATGAGTCAACTCTTCTCATGAGGTGGCCAAAGTACTGGAGTTTCAGCTTTAGCATGATTCCTTCCAAAGAAATCCCAGGGCTGATCTCCTTCAGAATGGACTGGTTGGATCTCCTTGCAGTCCAAGGGACTCTCAAGAGTCTTCTCCAACACCACGGTTCAAAAGCATAAATTCTTTGGCGCTCAGC